>CALNXI010000498.1:5000-32829 GCA_942486025.1 Porites evermanni | reverse complement strand
TGAAAGAAACTTTTGAATTTTAGAGGTTGACAGTTTTTTTTTTATTGAAATGAAAGTTTTTTTAATTCGAAAAAATTTTTCTTAGTTTTAATTAACTTTTTTTTTTTAAGCTAAAATTAAGTGCTTTTTAAATAGACAGAAATTGTAAATAGTGTTTTTGAATGAATAGTTTTTCTTTTTTTTAAGCGAATTAATTGTAAATAGGATTTTAATAGATTTTTAATAAAATTGTCTATTATAATAATAATAATAATAATAATAATAATAATAATAAATAAATAAATAAATAAATAAATAAATAAATAAGTAAATAACCAGCGCCCGCCACGCAGGCTAGAAAACTTCAAACAAAAAATCCCATATATCACTCTATGATATACTGAAAATAATAATTGATTAGCCCCACAGAAAGGTATTGCTGAAGACACTTGTTAGGTTTTCAATGAACAGTAAAAGGGCCTGTATACAGCGAAGGCTATTACTCATTTACTGTGCAGCAGCACTTTCCCCCAGAACTGTTAAGAGTGCTACATACAGTCTTAAGTGAACCCTTAAAGGCAAGAATGACAAGACATTGAACTCGAGGATGGCGACAACAACTACGCAGCTTAAAGTACAAATGAAGCGAATATTTACCATTTGAAATACAAGATTCCAAAGTTTGGGAAGTTTCGCTTCCTATGCACTTTAAATGGCTAGGGCAGGATTTAGACACAGGGCAACCAGGTAGAAACTCAGAACCTACAAAAACTCCAAAATACCGTCTCGCTTATGACTGCTAGTCTTGAGACGCGTGTTACTCATCTCATTTACCACTAAAGTAAAACCATTTAAGTATAGGTCTCAGGTAGTCTAAACACCCAATATATAGAGTTCTCTGTTGAGGTCTCAGTCGAGTGGGAAGTCTGCCTGCAACGAAGGCTATTGGCTAACTTGTCCCCAGTCATTAGAGAGCTTTTAGATCCTAAGACGAGTACGACTACGAGTACGAGATTTTCTCAGTACTAAGTAGTGCTCTTGCGTGAACCAGCGTCATTTTAGCGGGAAAACGTGGTAGCCGTCGTCATTCTACTAGTTTTAGCAAGAATGTCGTGGTGGCGAAAACAAGATATCAAATGTTAGAAGTTTTATCATTTTGCGATCGAGAGAGCGCGTAACCTCCTTCACTAAAGATAACAGTGCTAACTTTTCTACTGAAAGTTAAATCTCGTACTCGTAGTCGTCCTCGTCCGAGTAAAATCTAAAGGTCTCTATAACTTCAACACAGCGGAGAACTGAACGCGAGAAGCGAGGGCGAAGTTAGCGCGCGGGGTGATAGATACGAGAGAAACTTTCCAATCGTTCCTTGCGCTCCCCTTGACCGAGCTTCTCTCGTTTTTTTTAAGTATTAATATGAGACAGTTAATAGGAGTCAGGGCTATTAGAGTACTCCTGCTAAAAATAAGCAACAACTCTTGCCTTGATTTTCAGGTGGTTCGGTGTTGTATACAGCGTTATTATCACGCAACAATTTCTGCAACTCTTGTGGATCGCGATCCCGCAAGTAAAAATAACAGTCTCGTGGATGGTGTGCATGTAATCCTCTTACAGTGCAATGTTCTGATACGCGGCAGTTCTGAAAAGTAAAAGAATTAGTTAACACTGAACACACGCGCACTCTATGTAACACACTTCCGTTTACAATTAAAACTCCCAACAATTGGTTTTAAGAAAAAACGGAAACGTCGTGCCGTTAAATGAAGGTCTCGTCAGAATCGTCACATGATACAATACAATTTCATGCACGGACTCGAAGATAGAGGTATGACGCGTTTCCACAGCTGACGTAGCCTGAGAACGCAGACGTATTTCCAGTCATCGCTTACTTTTTAGGTGGAGAGAAGCGCCGACCGGAAATACGTCTGCGTTCAGGGGCACCCAACGACAGCTTTCTGTAAAATATCCGTTCGTAGGAGCAAAAATTGCCTAGAATTTTCTATAGCTTTGAGGAAGGCTAAAAATTTCTAGATGACCGTTCCATTCACGTACAATTTTCGAAACTTATCTAACAAATTCCCTACGATTTTCTGAAGTTTAATTTTTTGAATTTCCCTTTCCAGGTAAGCTGTTTTTTGCAGAAAAAGGAAACCCCAAATTTTCGGATTCGAAAATTCGATGGAAAGAGGAATTAGAAAAATTCTCACTTTCTTAAAACTTTAAATTGCATCTAAAATTTTCGGGAAAAGGATACTGAATCCCTGGTAATTTCGAAAAGACTCAAGTTGTCCTAGGATGACCGAAAAGATATAAATTTCATAGCGCCGCTTAGAACGCATTTCTAAAGACCTAAAAGTACTCTGGTCTGGATAGCCGTGTTTTCAATGCATTTAGGAGGAAAACGACGTGGAGTGCCCCTGTGCGTTCGCTGGCTACAGTTGAAGTTGAGAATGAGACAGTTAAATCAACTAAGACAAATTCACGGTTTAAGTAGTAAAAAACACTCACTTGGCTAACAGAAATATCAGTTGACGAATCCATAAGAATAAAATTGATAAAACAATGTCTGCAAATTTCTTCTGTCTTGTCTTAGCCTGCGTAGCTGGTGGAAGCGTCTCCTCCTCATTCTCCGCGCGGATACGCAACTCTCCGTCTTATAAAACGCGCTGACGTGACAATCCCGCCAGCTACGCAGGCTAGTCTTGTCTCAACCTGATTAACTTTGGAAGTGGGCGTAATATGTTAGTAGTACCTGTCCATGGTTATTAAGGAAAGGATTGTAGCAGCCGCTGCAGAATTCGTGTTCACACATAGCACACTTAAAGTGCATACATCCTCCTTTGGAAAGATCATATCGATATTTGCAGGCTGGACAGACTGAAAAGCAAATAAATTCCAAGAATGAAAAACATCAGTTTTTCCCCTAACGACATCAATACATCATCAAGAAAAAAGATTACGAGAATTAATACAATAATCAGTAAAGAGAAAGTGCTTTGATCTTTCATCAAATTCTCTCGACTAATTCTTCAAGAAAATGTATGAAGATCAGTCTGGAAATTTTGCAAGTGGATATGCATAGGCTGAGGGGCATGGAAAGTTGCAACCCAGTCCGTCATTACAACTTCAACTTCAACTTCAACTTTATTCATTCACTTTCAATTTACAATTACACGATAGCTTCCACCCGCGTATAGGAGAGCTTAATCGAGGTGGGGGAAGAGACACACAAATTTAAAGAAAGAAAAGAAAAAAAGAACTATTTAACAAACAGTACCAGCTGTCGCAAAATAAAAACTATAGTATGTATTAAGCTAATTTAATTGCATTATGATTTACACAGAGAATATAAATTTAGTTGTGCTCCTGAGCTAGTTAAATTTAAGTTGATGCATGATTTCAGTGATTTCAAGATAGTCATCAGATTTAGATAAAATTTTAAAACACATATGGCTGCATGGACTCTTAAATAGAAAACGACTCGGTGCAATTGAAACTCTACTTTGGTACACCTCTATTCAAGGGACGCAAAACTTGGGAACGGAAAAATGTTCTCATAATGTTTGTATCTGTTACCACACCTCCATCCAGGGGAACTGGACAATTTTCTGGGTCCTGAAACCTAAGTTTAACTTCCATTCAGGGGACACCTTAGCCCTCAAAACGTGACTGACCACAAAGAGGGTTGATAAGTTGAGTGTACACAGCCTATGTCACACAAGTCGACGTACTGCACATGCGAGAATACAATATCACAGAGATAAGTTACCATGACTTTTTGGACATTACCTAGCTGCTTGAAATAACGACTGCAACAGATTCCACGGCAGAATAAGACAAATTTTGTTGGTTTATTATTAACAAACCCTGGCCCAACCCTGTTCAGAGGACACATCCATTCAGGGGACACTTGACTCGGCCCCGAGGGTCTCCCCTGAATAAAGCTTCCACTGTAGTTTCATAATAGATGTCACAGGCTCAAACCAAACGTGAGTGGCAAAAGAGTCATAAAGGACCTCTAATAACTATACCTATTCCATTCCTCTTCAGATGAGCTGCCAGCCCAGCTGCTTGGAATTCAGGATCATTGGCTTCTTTCCACGCTGCAAACTGTTCACAAGTGATTCCTTCATGCTGATCCTCCCACTGCAAACAAATGATAGTGGTATATAAACTGGCACAAGAGAAATGAGTTCGACAGTGACCCAAGCGGCTCCACGGAAAAATCCGACTTCTCCCGATAGGAGTACTAGGACTAGTAAACAGTAATAACCAAAGGTTACGGAGTGCGGGCGACAAAGGTCGAAGGTCAAGACGCTTTTGCTCCGACGCTGTGCCTCGCGTAGGTTTCACGTGACAAATGGTCAAAACACACGTGATGAGATTACGAGGGGTAGAAGGTTGAAACGGGCGCGATAAAATTGCGTCCTGTGCACTCCATTCATTCTTAGTGGAAGTCCAAACGAATGCCGGCTACATACATGCGACGCATGCGTAATCAAAACCTGGAGATTGCGATTGCAGGCTCCTCTTGCCGCCAGCAACTACACTAGTAACCTGGCCCCGGTTGCTTAAATGTGGATAACTCTATCCAGTGGATAGATCTCTATCCAGTGGATAACGTAATTAACCGGCGGATAGCGCTATCCAAAGTTTGAACAACCACTGAGTTACAGGAGACTCATGGGAGCTAAGGCCACTAAACGAAATGAGCTTGTTAGCGAAGCCATTACACACCAAAGAGAAAACATAAACCCCAAAACATGGCATAGGGAAGAGTTCGAAAGGGAAAAGGAACGGGGAAAATTGACGCAGTGGACGAAGCACTTCTCTTGCATTCTTATTCCTTCCCCTGTCAGAGACTTCAGAGACTGTGTATTAAACCAATGCTTTGCAATTTAAGCACGGTTTTATTTGACGTTTTTGTTTACGAAATGAGTGTATCAGTTTACCCGTGTGATTAAAAACGAAAAAAAGGAGCACTTCGTGTCATAATGAACAAAACATTTTTCTGGATATTCACTTGCGTCTTGGTTAATTAACATATTGAATTTCAGCCAAGTCAATACATCCTCAAGTCAACTAACTACAGTAAAGAAGTGGGACCTTAACCTCCCACGCAGACGTTCTTAGGGGTTCGTCACGCGTTCCTGCCGATGAATGATTGCATGACGAACGCCTAAGAGCGTCTGCGTGGCTAGCCAGCGTAGCAAGCGTTTCCGCGCGAGTTCGTCGAGAAAGTTGGGACGAGTGCAGGCTACTGCGTGGCAGGCAAGTGGGGACCTTAAAAAATATGATTTTAGCATATGCTTGGCCCTAATCCACATGATAATTAAGGCCCCATCAAGGACAAAATAAAGTGAAATTTGAAAATGGTTCATACCTTTCGTTTGCATTTGAAACAAGTGTATTGCTGACAATGTAGACACATCATCTTGATCTGACCAGGTTGTTCATTTATAAAGCCTGATGAACACTGAATACAAAACATTTACACGTTACTTCCTTTCACCAAAAGTAAAGTACAATAATAGCCTGCGAGCAAGCTCTCCATTTGAGGGATTCCGCGAAAAGTACACGCGCGAGTGGCACGCGAGGGGAGACGCGACAGTCCCTTGGCCCCTAGCTCGCGGCTAGCTTTGCTCGCCCATATAGGAGGGCTTGCTCGCAGGCTAGTACAATAATGGCTATGTTTACACCATAGTGGATAGCTTTTGCGCCAAAACGAAAATCGCACAAGACACGGGCACCCAACGACTGTTTTCTGAAAAATATCTGTTCGAAGAAGCAAAGATTACCTAGAATATTCTATAGCTTGAGGACGGCTAAAAACTTCTAAATGACCGTTCCATTCATGTACGATTTTCAAAGCTTATCTGATAAATTCCCTGAAACTTAATTTTTCACATTTCACTCGCCAGTTTAAGCTAGATTTCGAAGACAAAAGAAACCTAAAATTTTCGGATGCAAACATTTGATGGAGAGAAGAAAAATGCTAACCTTCGTAAAACTGTAAACTGCATCTAAAATTTTCGGGAAAATAATACTGAAGCTCTTGTAAAATTCGAAAAGACTCAACATGCCCTAGGATAACCGAACAGATCCAAACTTTACAGCGCCGCTTAAAATGCATTTCTAGTGATCTAAAAGTACTCTGGACAACCTAAAAAAGTGTTTTCAATGTATTTTGGAGAAAATTGTCGTTGGGTACCCCTGATAATAACGGTGATTTCAGCGCAATAGTCCAGTTTCGAATTAAAAATTACCGCTGAATATAAACATTAACGACACATTCATACAGGGTTAGCCTCGACGTAAAGTAAAATATTCAGAAATTGGCAAGCAAGTGTTTGAAATTCGAATATACACAATAGACAGAGTAATAAACAGGTCTTTTTCTCGTTGGAATTTGTGAATATATTACTTCAGATTGAGGCTAAGGCTGTAAAAAAATGCGTCTTCACTTCTTTAATTCAGCGGTCATAGCGAACTCGAAAATGGACGATTTCCCGGCGTAACGGAGAGAAGCTGCACCGCGCCGATCTGTAAAGTGGAGATTCACATATCGGATAGGTGTTTATACCATACTGGATAGTTTTTCGTGTCGGCACGAAAACTGAGCTATCTAGTAGAGCGTGAACATAGCCATAGCTTAAGCCTATTGCTTTTTGGCCGTTCTCGTTGCCGTTGCCGTTCTCGTCGGTTAAGCTCCCTATTTTGAATATTTCCAAGCCCTAACAATCCTTCAAGGTGAAAATGCACTATACAGCTGACAAAAACTTACATGTGAGCACCATCTGAAGTTAGGCTCTTTCATAAGTGTTCTATCACGAAGTTTTCTTTGAAATAAGTCGTGTGTTTCTTTATCCACAAGGCCACGAATCTGTAAGGCAAAGATCGAGAAGTAGCATTAATTCTGACGTTGTGCTCTAACTGACAACCTAAAAAGCTACCAAGTCTTGGTGCACTTCTTCTGCTCTCCTCTGCAGAATCTTCGAGCCATGAAGGCTTTAAATTAGAATGTAAGAAATACAAAGTTCTAAATTTTAAAGGTCCTAAAGGTGGTATATTTGAGAGACAGATGGAGGGTAGGGTTAAATTTTACATGGCTGAGAGCTAGTTTTTCTTTTTTCAAGTTCATAGTTATGTTCATCATTATAACGATTTGATTATGATAGCTGCGTATTTTTATCTTTCCGACAGTAATGCTTCTATTAAATAATCCCTTGCACTATTGCCTGACGAAGTCCAACAGAAAGAAGTCAAAATATCACAATCAATAACAAAGCAACTGTTATTATTGTGAGACTACAATGCAAAACAGTCATTTGTTTCTCTCATAATCGGTTTTGTAGGGTGCAAAGCATTGGCATGAGATACGCGCCCAATGCGCACGATCCTGCTCATGGATTGTTGACCCACGCAAAAACTATGGGCTCTTTTGTTGTTGTTGTTGTTGTTGTTGTTGTTGTTGCTGCCTTCAATGACACAAACAACAAAACTAAACTATCGAAAAATTTTACTTAGCTAATTAATAGACTCAAAAGATTAAACATAAACTACTTATCTCCACGATTATACAAGTTAAATCTAGAAATTTTCAGGTCAGTTTCTACTGGTCACAAGTTATAGTTCTTTACCAGGATATCAAAGTTGTTGAAGTACTCTGTTGCTACAGCTTCATCATCCAGATTTCCAGGTTCTCCACAACACGGACATACAAGATGCAAAATATTTTTGTCTTTTATTGTGATGGTGATGTACCGAGACACACAATCCCGGCAAACACGGTCTTGACAATGAAGAAGTGTGACCATCTGAGGAGAGAAAATATTAATGTTCATCTTGAGATTTTACCCCCAATGAAGAATGAAGACCCCCCAAAACCTAAAGCATTGTTTACAATGAGTCTAGAACAACGCTGGAGTTTTGTCCTTTCCATTTGTTGCTTTTATTTTCTAAACGTCATTTCTTTTAGAAAACCTTTCACAAAACACCAAACATGCAGAAGATATTTTTAGGGAAGAACAATTGGTTAGTAGGGCAAGATTTTTATTTGAATTCCAGTCCAAGTAACACGTTTTTGTGTGTGTGTATCTCTGTTACAGTACATGTCAAATTTGATTTCAGGTTATTTTTTGTTTCGGCTTAGGCCTAGAAGAAAAACGAAATTGAGAATTCATTTATCTAGTTTAAACAAGTTTTAACCTGAAATCAAATTCGACGTGGTCTGTTTGACCAAATCACACAAATCGTTTGGAAAAATTTTTCGCTGTACAATTTAAAAGCATCAAAGTCAGATAATAGCCAAAAAAGTGAAGTGATATCCACAGGTAGTTGTTTAAAGGGCAGTTAAGATATAAATGGGTTAATTATCTGTTTGAATGAGTTTGACGAAAACAGAGAAGGGAAACTATGATTGAATGAAACTATAATTGAAAACTATGACTGAAAACTACGATTGCAAACTATGACTGAAAACTATGATTGAAAACAACGATTGAAAACTATGATTGAAAACTATGTCTGAAAACTATGATTGAAAACAACGATTGAAAACTATGATTGAAAACTATGTCTGAAAACTATGATTGAATTCAAAACTTCGATTGAAAACGACGATTGAAAACTATGATTGAAGGTCATCATTAAATACAATAAAAACGGAAAAAGCATTGCCCTCGTCGGCATTATGTTCCCGGTGTGATCCTTAGATAGGGGACCTAAATTGTATCAGCTAAATTATAAAAGTGTTTAAATGCATGCCCAGCTAGATGAGGAGTCATCTGTTAAAACTAAGCTATCCCTATGTGTATTAGGAAAGCGATTTAATGAATGTCTTTGTGTTGCCATTAAATTGTTAGTGTTTGTTTTTCATTTGAACAGGGAGTCATTTTTCGGGTTTGGGCCTTACATTGGGTATAAATTCTTTTATTGTCTCATCCTTAAATAACGTCAGGGTTTAAAGCCGAGTGCGTCACACACCTAACCCCTATTTATGGGATTCCCACCGCCCTGGATAATAAGAAACCAAACCTGGCTCATAGGGTATTCTACACAGCACAGTGGGCACTCTTGCTTGAGATATCGCAAACATCTTTTAAGATCTCCACAGCTGATAGCAGCCTCTACAGAATCTTCCAAAGAGAAATCCATGTCGATTAACTTGATGGCAGTTTCTGCTCTTCCCCAAGAGGCCAAATCTTTTTCAGCCAAAATTGCTCGAATGCGACGCTATAACAAGAAAAAGATTGATATGGTTTTCCAGATAAAAGTAGCATACACAAGCTACAATCCAGGACGCCAAAAAAGTCCTGCCCGGTAGTCCGGAAATCGGTCGTTTCGATACAAACTCAAGCAGTGAAATTGCACAAAAATTTTGTTCACGTCAAGTATAGTTTGCGAGTAAGCAATAAATATTATCTTGTTTTTATGAGGAGTGATGTGTTCTCACCCACCTAGACCAACGCATCTTCGGCTGCTTTTTAAAAACTGTATTCTATGTACTTAAGACAAGTCTGCGATAAGGCATAGACTTTTCTAGTGTCCAGTAAATCCTCCTTTTCCCCTGGGGCTTCACCACTTTATCACAAGACTCTTGACCACGAAGTGATCTTAACAAAATTACTCTTTGTACATGCATGTTCAGAAATGACTATCCAAATTCATCCACCAGTTATTTTTGCTGGCAAGTTGTGAGCAAAAAATGAAAACAGTGTTGTTATTTTGATACACAAGTTAAATGTGGAATAGAAACCAAATGAACGCAATCCTCACATCCATATTTTGGTTTTTGTCTTTTACAATGGCCTCAAAGTTAGCTTTGTCGTGATGGCTTAGATGATCTGTTTGCCGCATCAAGGCCATTGCTATCTCTTCTTGAGTTGCATGGTCCGGGAGACAACTGTCTAGTACTCTTCTAAGCAGAGGTCCCATTGACATTTTTTCGAGGGAAAGAATAGCCTTTTGAGTGTCTCCATCCGATGAATCCAGTGCAAAGATACAATCTGTTTTGGCATATACTCCTTCCTGCTGTAATTCTCTGACCTAAAAAAAGTATTTTTAAAACATTACTGCAACCATAGCCACCAAATTAAAATTTCAGAGGTTTCCAATAAACTCCAACCTTTGCTTTGCCTCAAATTGCAACCTTCAAATTTTTTCGATTTTTACATTAAAAAACGACTTGACGAACTTATTTGATTAGCTTCATAGTACAGTATTGTTTTCTATTTCGTTTTGCTTGTATATATAGAGCTTGTTTCACTCATCTGTTTTGTTCAAATTTGAGTTGAAATCTACGTTTATGGTACTATGATCAATTGGTTCACTTTGATAAAGAAATTAATGCAAAAGTTAATCGTCAAAGTCTGTGGGAGTATTCTAAATGTTTCCACTGTTCATTTTAATGGCATTTGACACCTCATATGACGTTATCTAACGAAGCCTCTATTAGGCGGACACTACAGCATTCCCCGAGGGTGTCCGCTTAATATAGGTTTCACTGTATTACACTCGATTTGCCCGAAGCTTTTCAATCAGGACATCAGCATAATTATAATAATCAAGCATGCATGAAAGCAATCTAATTTATTCAAACCGCGACTCTTCTCAAAACTTTGGCACTTAATTAACGGTTTTCACTCTTGATAATGATGTTAGCAACATCTAAACAGTGAATAAAGTTTCTCACTTCAATTTTTCTTTCTTTTTTATTATAAAAATAATCCTTTTAAAGGTTTTTTAAGAATTCATTATTCCCTGGGGACGTTTTTCACGTTTACATAGGTGCTCTTTCATGAGAATTGTAAAACTTTATCAAGACAATACCCAGGTCGAAAAATCTTATTCTTTATCCTCCTTCAGAGTTGATACCGGAGGGTTAGTTACACCACAGCTAGGCAACAGCAATACTGCTGCCTAGGGTACCATTTGTTCAGTCGCATGCCCTGTTCTCAAGCCGGCTTACAATACAGACTCTTGTAAAGCAATTTTGATTAAAATTTATGGACTGATTTTGAACGGTTTGTGACAACAATATCACACCTTTTTCTTGCGGATTTCTATGCATTTCGCTTTTGCTCTTGAGACTTCTCCAGTGCATTCAATCAAAGCTTCTCGCACCTCTTCAGGGCTGACATTTCCAATTTCTTGTGAGTTTTCAGGAATGGCTAGCTCAACCATGACCCTGTGAATCAGATCGTACCAACTAGTTTTGAGCCAGTGAATTGGGCCTTGGGGATCATCAATGCCAAGAACAGACGCAATATTCACCTCTTCAGCTGAAAAACCTTCTTTTTCTCCTTTCTGGGGGATGACGATAAAACATGAATGATTAATAATTCTAAAACCAATGGGACACCAAAGCCCTGGTCAAATAGTCACAACATCTATTATCTCAACATTCTTAACATTATTTTGATAGAATGGTGAGAGATGTAGAGCCCATAGCAAGCACAGCCTGAGAAAATCAGCCAGCACTTTCATGACACCACCACTGGTTTCCCCGCGAAATGACGTCTGAGAAACTAGTGCAGAAATTCCATATGTAAAGTTATGATGCATCACTATCCAGGTTAGCCCTTCTGATTGGTTGTGTCACAAGAGAAATTTGCTTCAACCAATCAAAAGCCAGATCTGGGTAGTAACTCGTCATAGCTTTAAGTATTGAATTCTTACCCTCGTTTTTCAGACATCATTTCGTGGGGAAACCAGTGGTGAGATCGAGAAATGTCAGCTGTTTTGACAGGCTTTTAGCTAAACCAGGCATAAATTATTATCTTGTGTTTATCATGACAAAAGAAAGTAGATTTACTGCACTTGTGTGAGTCAAACAAAGACAGATACCAAGTCCCACAAAAGACCAACATCAATTTCCCCCAACAATATCAATACATCAAAAGGAGAAAAGGTTGTGACGACTAATGAAATGGTCACTGGGGGAAAATGCGTTGATCTTTCAATACAGTCTCTCAACTAATTTTTTAAGGAAATGTACTGAGATCAGTCAAGAGGATTTGGATGTATTGAGCCCATGGACAATCAAATGGTGACAGTAATCCTGGTTCTCAATTGAATGTTTGAGAAAGGCTAAGTAAACTAAAAGGCTGTTGAGTAGGAGTTCTCAAAGCAAAAGAACCAATTATCATGGCATCATTGTTTACCTTCAGCCATTCAACATAGTTTAACCCAGACATGTAAATCTCCTCCTGATGTCTTCGCAGCGCTTCATCTGATCGCTCTGTCCATGCCACAACTGGAGGTGCTGGAGGAAAGCCAGGACTAACCTGCTGCTGGTGCTGCTGATATGCACTACCAATGGGAGAGGGGAATGCAGACCCTGTTGCTGGCACCTGCAAAAGTAATAAGGCATTGACTGCTTGCTTGCCAAGTGCTATGTCACATGACTTCATAGTGACTTTGACCCATCACGAAGTATAATAAGGCAATTAGTAATGGATTTCTCCACCAGGCTGTAGCTAAAAGGATTGAAAGATTACACCTTCCATGGCAGCACTTAAATATCATTTCCCATTCTCCTTTTCCCAACCTAAGCGATTTTCAAGATGTAGAGGGAAGTTATTGATTGAGCTGTAACTTAACAAGGCAAAAAAGAGTGGGTTGAGTTTGTGGTTGGTTCTCTCCTTTACTCAGAGGTTATTCTCCACAACCTCCTCAAAAAGACTCAACGTTTCCAAATTCAAATTCAGCCATGAAGAATCACTACGTGGAAGTGCTACCTTAAATTGCTACTTAATATTTATTCATTATTTAAATCAATTTTTCTATTTTTGTTGACTCCTGACCCACAAAGGAAGTAACCTCTATTATGCCGTACGTATTAACTTAAGCACACCACATCTCTTAACCCTATTCTTTATAACACATCTTAATACAATGAAATACTTGTCACGGTTTCACAGATGCAGCACATCAACCATAGCCCTTATGCATCATTTCGTCAGAAAAGCAAATTTTAACCAAATTTGCATAGTTTTAGGTAAATGAATAGCAGAGTAGAATTGAAAAGAAAGAGTGTAAATATGAAGAATGTTGTTCGCAAACAAGACTTGGGCGTGAAATTCGATTGTGTGACCGTCGCCTGGTTAGCTCAGATGGGAGAGCAATGGTCTACTGAGCAGGAGGTCATGAGTTCAAGCCCCAGCTGGACCAACACTCATGGTCTTTAAATAACTGAGAAGAAAGTGCTGCCTTTTTAATGGCCTCTGCAAATGGTTAGACTTTCTAGTCTTCTTGAATAATGACAAAAAACCGTAGGTCCCGTCTCACAGCACTTTCACTTAACTGTTCTTGTGGGACGTAAAAGAACCCACACCACTGTTTCGAAAAGAGTAAGGGACGTAGGCCCTGGTGGTATGGCCAACCTTTCTAGGGCTGGGTGGGTTATCTGTAAGGAGAGATCTTAGGGATAACCTTAAGATCCTCGATCCTTCAGGCTACCTGTAAACAGGGTATGTACGTGTCCGTATATATGTATTATGCATGAGGGCAATGTATTTTTGTTATTTTCAATCACACCTCCTGAAGGCTTTCCTGACATCCCATGATTTGGTAACGGAAAAACTGTTACCACTAACATTTTGCAGAAAACAATATTCTCTAAATGCAAGATAAATCAATTCCCACCTCTGGACTCATTGATCCCATTGCTGGTGGGGGAGGAGGAGGAGGAGGAGGAAATCCCTGAGGACCAAAGGGGAAGCCAGCATCCCTTGTGAATGCTCCTGCGGCAGTCATTCCCCCATAACCATGACTTGTTACACCAGGAAAAGTATGTCTCTCAGGCATCTGTGGGTTGACCATTCCATGGGTGTTTGTCATATGCATTCCACCTTGGGTGACAATCCCTCCTGCTCCAAATGATCTTGATAATAGTTGACCTGGTGGACTTGTTACTGTTCCCGCCCACATCCCAGGTTGTTGGTTTCCCTGTGCAGGAAAGGTACTTCTTAGGGGTGGTGCTGCTGCTGTTTGTGGTGGAGGGGACCACACTGGTGCAGCTTGAAAGTTCTGCTGATCCGTTTTCTTGGTTACTGGATTTGTGGACTGCATTTGTTGGCTGTTTACATGCATAGCCATGTTAGTGACATTTTGCGAGGAAATGACTTGCCGTTCTGAATGCTGGATGAAAAAAAATTTAGAATCCAATATTACTCAACAAAATTCAGGACAGTCATTTGAATAACTAGTCTCCAATTTCTATTTTAAAAATAAATAAATAAAAACAAATAATGTGTTTTTATTTCCACAGGATTTTCTTGGTACAAATTATCACTGAATCATATTCCATGTTGTGGTCCATGTATCTCTTGCTATCCAGTGTCTGCATAACATTGTGCATTAATCTTTACCTGAGTTTCCCTGGATGTGCCTTGGGCAATACCTCCAAACTGTGAATTTCCTGCAGGTTGTGGACTATTACTGCTTGTTTTACAACAGACCTCGCAGATCCTGCGTGTTATTGGGTTGTGATAGGTGCAATGTTCACACTCCCACTTGTCAGAGTCTACAGCTGTTTGATAAAGAGAACAAGGAGTGAAAATCACCAAATTAAAATCAAAACACCTACAATGGAGGAACAAAAGCGTTGAGACACTTCCATAAAATGGCCCCTTTTTTGCATGGTGGACATATCTGTTCCTTCTTTTCCTAATTCCTTATCACGTGATGTAGCTAGTTATTTCCAGTGCTACTGATTATTATTTTAACTTTATATCAGTTTGATAAATAAATTAAAAAAAAAAAAAGGCCACACCTCAAAGTCGCCAAGTAAGAGCAAGATATATATCATGACAGGTGCATGTGATCTGGAAATCTGTTACTTTGGCTAACAGTGTTAGTGTTCAAATATCAGCTATCAAGACAATTTCAACATATGTGTCAAAATGTGGTGTTTCCATTTTATCCATACCTCCACAATGGAGGAAATGTTTTGGTCTAACCCAATCGCCATCTCCCTGGAAATGACTTTTCTGTGACCCCCACCCCCCTCAAAAGTCCCAATGACCCTCCACAGGGTGGGTGTGGATATACTTGGAGCAACACAGTGGGATTTGTTCTCTCTCTTCCTTATACGAACCTACACCAGAAGAGGCAGCCACAAAAACGTTTCCTTGGGTCTGCTGTGTTTGACTGACCGTCTGGCCTGAGGCTTGTTGCTGAGCCATTATGGAAAGGGGTTTCTTGCAGAACTGGCATGTTTTTGCACCACCAGGATTCAAGCAGAAACAGTTTGGACATGACAAGGCAGGACCTGTTTCTACAGTAGTGGAGGAGCTTGGGGTCAGTCCCTTTGATTCTACTGGTATTTTAGCTGGTCGTGCTGGAGGTGCAGGTGGACCTGTTAAGATAAATAAGATGTAACAGGGTAATTAAATGACAAGATCAGAGATTTAATAAGAGAATTGTGCTACTCACAAGGGTAATGGTCTCACAGAGAGCCAATTTATTTGTTACTATCATTATTATCATTGTTATTATTATTATCATAAAAATATCAGGCCACACATTGATCAGTAACACTCCTGATAGCAACAAACCACTAAGAAAATTCATGTTTAAAGAGTGTTTGGAAATCAGAACAAAAGCTGGTAGTTTTTGGATCCTTAATTTCTCCTTCTAAAATCATTTTGTTTGAGAAGCAATATCAAGCATTCGACACTGTGTTTCTCAACAGATGAAACACTGCATCTCAAGCTTGATATCTTACATGAAAATCAGGAACAGGTTATTATAATAACCTTCTTGATGCTTCTTTCACAAATGCATAACATTAGGTATTTGAATAAAAAACAATACCCTTTTTTGCACTTTGTTTTCATTTTCTATGACCAGAGAACTGTTAATTTTCTATTTAAATGTGCTGACAATAAAAAGTGAAGAACTTTGATAAATTATTGGCCTTTAAAACATCCAACAAAAATGGAAATGGCATGCAATATTACCACAAACCATTTCTAACAAGAACAATGTACAACTTATACTGGTACAAAAATTTTATCAACCAATAATAAAAATGTTAATTTAATTTGTTTAACATAAATTTTGTGATGCAACACATGGTAACTACTTTCTAGTAGGAATTTTGAGATCAGATTTTTCTGTACAACAGAGGCATTAAAGGTGATAACTACTTCACTGCAAAGAGTGGCCAAAGGAAAAAAATTATGAAAAAATTCCAGTTTTTCATGTCACATTATAACCTCTCCATAACATGAAAAGGGTTTAATAATTATTTTTATTCTGAGTATTCAGTCTATATAATATAACAATACTTACTCTTAACTACAGGTTTATTATCTATTTCATCCATTCCTCTTTGTGAAGTCACAGTGGGGTTATAATGGGCAGCAAAAGGGGGTGGTCTACGTATTTCTCTTCTTTGGTTCTGAACTTGGCCTGTCACTGCTGAGTTTGAGAGGAAGCAGAAAACTGTTACACTAACAGTTTAAAACCTACACTTTTGATAGTTCTAGACTCGAAGAAAGTTAAGACACGCTTGCTATATGCACACTATTGGTATCTGGTATGCTATATGGCTCATGAAGAGATAGTAGCCATCCTCTTTTTATACACAACCATTATGGCCTCTGAGGAAGGTTCAAGACATTATTCCTATGTAGACAAAGTGCCTAATCATGTCTTCATTGTATTAATTAAAAGGAAAAAGCTAGATTCTTCTTACAAACAAACAGATTCTCATAGAAAGCCATCCTCACTAATGCCAACACTTCATTATATCAACAGTGTGCTTTCATAGACCTTTCCTTTTTGAAGGTTAAAAAACCTCAGTTAACTGCATGTCAATGTTCCCAGCACTACAGCATACCAGACAGGCCTGCAAATAGGCCCGCAGAATACCTAACCAAATTTCTCCAAGTATTCCCCCCTGCCATTTACCAACAATACCAAGGGCTGTCTTTGTCATTTTGACATATTTGCTGCAGAACACATTGTACAAGAGACTCACTTGTTGCCACAGGCTGGGATACACTGGGCATCCTAGGAGAGGTTGGTGATTGGGCTGGGTTGAATGCAGTGGTTTGTTGTCTTTGCAAAGTGGTGGGTGGGGCTCTTGGAGACAGTGGATCTGGTGCTTGAGCACTTAAAGCAGCACCTTGATTAGATGAAAGTGGCGTTTTGTTTCGTCTTGGCGCAGGTACTGGTCTTGGTCTTCACAGCATACAAAAAGAAAGGATCAATGTAAGTTTCTGGGAAACTGCCCACCCTCCACTAAACCAACGTTAACACCTACTTCTCTCTTAAGACGAAACATTGGCTCAGGGGAGGGCTAGATGGCAGTTTCCCAGAGACCTAAATTGATCCAGAAGAAAAATGATATATAGTTGTCTTTTTTTGTACACTAACACATGCTGCTAAAATTTACTTCACTACCCAAATTGTAAGTGCTGGTAGAAGGCAATGGTATTCTAATGACCATTAACAACTGAGAATGTACCAAAAAGTTATATTTGACTTAAAGAATAAAGGTACTTCTCTGGCCTTCACTGCTGTGTTATCCTACTAACTAGTAAAATACATCTCAACAAGGGCTGATACTATTTTGCATGGTTAGAAGGGTAATGGAAGAATTTCATAGTTTTCATGGCTTATAAGATTACAAGATCTTGCAAGGTTATCCTTAGATTACCCTTCGTTTACCAACTTTCGATCCACATGAATTTATTAGGAGTTTAAACTAAAAACTTCACTTGCCCAAGGGACAAGTAAAGAACAGAATTCAATAGCTTGTTGCAAAATCAACTACCCCCGGGATATGGGACACAACTTTCTTTGCACGCTGCTTTTACACAGCTTTTTACTGTAGTATACTCAAGGCTGTGCTCTAGCAACACCCAGTGACCCTTGGTGCCTAACTTTTGCCAAGGGCGACCAGAAAATCTTAGTTTTTTTCATTGAAATCGTATGCTGGGCACCCTGGATTTCACAGGTTCAGGGCACTGGGCTCCCTACAATTTTTCTTACAGCACAGCCTTGACACAGAAGTATGATTATCCACACCTTGAATCCTTATTGCCGCTAGTGACACTAACAGCTTCAATGGAAGAGTAAGCTCCTGGAGTGTGCTGTCCAGAACTAGCAACAGCACCAGCTGCCACAACAGTAGCAATAGTACCCAAGACAACGCCTGCAGCAGCTGTTCCAGCAGTGGTAACGGTGCGTACTTCTCTTGATGCTGTGGAGGCCCCTATGGTCGGCGTGGCCAGATCACTCCTAACATGGGAATGACGTGAGCGGTGCTTGTGGTATACTTCATCGCATGGGATACAGAAAGTATCTTTGCAGTCTCTGCAGAACTTTGATGCTACTGATTCTCCACATATACGGCATTCAATGTCTGTTTGTCGCTGAGCATTAGCGTCAGCATTCGAGGAGAGGATGCCATCTTCAGCATCTTCATATTCAGAGTCTCCTTCACTTTCAGCGTTTCGTTCAGCTGTTGTCTGCTGAGCTTCATTATTCCCCTGATCGAACATTACAGAAAACACCCACATATAAGAACACACAATTTCAGAGGTCAGGCTGATTGAGTTCTTATTTATCGGGTGCTTAATGACAAATCAGCCTCAAAATGTTGTTAAAATGTTCTTAAATTTTTACTTAGTAATACTATCCAAAACATGTTGCTAGAGGTATATTTAGCATATTTTAGGAAAATAAAATAAATAATTATTCTGTAAATTGATTATATTAACAAATGAAGTTATCTGACAGCAAACATAAACCTAGTACAAAACATTAATACTGTGAAAAAGGTAAAATATTCTTGTACAATGTTAAAAGTCCGACTAGAACAAGAATATTTTTACCCCGAAATAACCGGTTTAAAGTCGGACCACAAGAATTAGGTAAACAAGAATCTGTAGTCCAAATTCAAACAAGAGCACGGACAAGGTGTTTAGACATAACATAGGGATTAGAAAACGTTTAGGGGGGGGATCCTTATGCCTTTTACCATTCAAAAGTTAAAGCTTCTTTTCCCTCCCATCAGAAATGACAGTAACACATGGCAAAATATACGCCAAAAATTCTAAGGTGCCTGGGTCAGTGGCTGACATGTATTCACCAGGACCTGGTTCCTCAAAAGATGGTTAAGCTTAACCGAGGATAACGCCAAATTTTAAGCAAGCTCTTCTTGTCTAGGAACATGCAACTTGAGCTTGCAAAATACTGTTCAGCCTTTACTGCGAGATATAGTAATGACAACAAAAATGTTACTCCAAGTAATGCATAGGAAGGTAAAATACAAAAACAGAACACAATTTCAACCATGGATTAGGGCTAATCGGCCTTTCAGGAACCAGGCCCAGGCTTAAAATTCACCCTCATATCGCTATCATTGCACACTAACACATATCAACATTCCAATCCTAGTAGTATTTATGCAGGATGTTTGTCTAGTTTAGTAGTTGTACTTTCCCGAGTCACCTGTAGCTCAGTGGTAGAGCATCTGGACTAGTAGCCAGGAGGTCAGAGGCTGGACTTCAGTTGGGAGCCACCTGTGTCACTGACTGGAAAAACATCATTCTCATACCTTGTATTATTCTTATCACTGAAAAGTATTTCAGAAGTACTCTTAATTGCAACAAAGTTAACATTCTTGACTTCCACTGGCTTTTTTCTGTTACCTGTTACAGGTGCTGCAGGTTTTTAGTTGCACAATGTAGCTATATATGAGGCTGGTTGGGTTACAATAATTACTGCAATGATCTGTTAAGTATATTATGCCATAGTATGTTATACTGAGAGTAAAAAGATGCACACCATTAACACGCCAAATACAGGACTCATATGCTACCTTTCTGTCTGACAGATTGCCTCGCTGTCTCCTTGCTGGTGGTATAGGGGATGGTGTTCGTTGTTGAGGCTGGTTACCCTGGATATAAGGTAAAACTGTCCTCGCAGGACTCGCAACTACAGTTGCTGTTGATCCTACAGTCACCGCAGTAGCCTGTTGCGGCACAGACAATGGAGTAGATGAAGTCCTTGGTGGAAAACGCCGTGGCTTTGATGGTGGGAATGTCGTCCGCAAAAGTGTAGGAAGTTGTACTTCACTCTCAGGAACAGGAGGCGCAATTTCGTAATATGGATGACTATTTACGAGTAACGCATCAATTTCATACCTAGCAAAGAACAAGTCTGGTGCCAGTTCTCGAAGTTTTTGTACATCAGGCTCAGTTACATTAAGAGGAAAAGAAACACCATCATCAATGTCCTCAGTGTATCCCATTTGGGACAAAATGTCTCGGCTGCCTATCAAGCTCCCAACATGTATTTGGACAAGAGAGCTTGTAAATTTGACAGTTCTCCAGTAAGGAGGGCGAGCTTCTTTCATAAGATTGGAGGCACATTTTTCCAAGATACCCAGTCCTTGGGTAAGGTGAAGGAACCTAGGTTTTTCCTAAAAATTATTAATACAAACATGATTAAAACTTGAGGTACTTAAGTATTATGAAACAATACAAGTTGCTGAAAACAAAAGTTGCTTAATTATTTGATTCTCCCAAAGATATGATTTTGTTTTTCAGAGTTACATGTAATAAGATCTTCCAATGTTGGGGGGAGGGAGGGGTGGGTGGGAGACTCATCTTTCCTCGTTTCCAAAAATAATGTCATAATTTTGTTCCCCAAAACTTAAAAATTGCCAAGTACTCCTGTTCCCAGTTGAATAAATGGTATTCCCAGAATTGCCAGTTATTTTCTGAAGAGAAACAAATGACACCAGGGCTCAATAAAGTCACAACCAGGTCACAACATGGTAAATGACAGACCAAAAAACAGCAAAACAGTACAGTCACCTTATAACTCAGGGTCTTAGTATGAGAAAACGTAACCTCACTAAGCTTCATTTGCAAACAACATTCTCTGCATTTGCACTATTTGTGCATGGGTATTCTTTTCAACTCCACTGCTGTCAGAATTCATTTACGCAAAACTTTGCAAATTTACAATTCCAAAATGAGGCTGGGGGATGAAATTTGTTCATCTGACATTAGCATGCATAAGGGCATAAGCAGTTCCCTTACTATACATAATTAATGGCACAACACTGTATATCTTGTTAATGATATATGAAATAAATCATATATGAACCGCAGAAATGAAATGAAAATGAAGAAATGATTGTCGCAGTGAACGCAATTTACGCAATTTATGCAATTGCATAAAGAAGCCTAATATTTTTTTCAGGCTTCTTTACGCAATTGCATAAATTGCGTTCACTGCGACGATCATTTCTTCATTTTCACTGTATATCTTTATGCACAATTTTGCTTACATTGTTTGCTTCAAACACTCTCCAGAGGCTAAGGTGTTTGTATTTCTTCTCAAGATCCACATCTACATTTAATAATGAAGCACACAATGCCAGCAATCTCGGAAGCGTAGGATCCGTCATTGTAACATATTCTTCCTCAAAGGCTGTTCTACTTTCTTGCAATTGAGTTTCTCTTTCTTCCTCAGTTAATCCTTGTAACCTTGCCAAATTAGGAGTATTTCGCCTTATTACCCTGAGATACACTGGAGGTCCATTGCTTTGACTTTCCTGCTCTTGTGATCCTGTGATAAAAAAATTTTCTCTTTATGAGTAAGGTGCAACAGTAGTCCTGTCTAATACCTTCTGTCGCATCTCAGAGATCATACTAGCCAGGTTGTTTTCAAGGTACCCAGTGATTTTGTCACAAATAAATACGGTGAGTCCTGGGACTGATCTGTTGAAAAGTCATGAGCCCCAGTCCAGAACCAATGAGTCCCCATTTAAAAAACAACGGGTCCTAAATTGAAAATGCTTGGGCCTTTATGTTGATCTGAAGACAGACTCCACAACTCTGTATTACAGAATACTGAAATTAAAATATACTCCTTCTATTTTAACCCTTTAAGCCTCAATATCCACATACAAATTCTCCAAACTGATCTCTATATATTTCCTTAAAGAATGAGTTGAGAGAATTTGACAAAAGATCAAAACATTTTCTCTTAACTGATCATTTCATTAATTCTCATAACCTAGTCTCTTGACAATGTACGGATATCATCGGAAGATAATTGATGTTGGTCACAATTGGGACTTACAGGGTTAAAGCACAACAAAGGTCATAATACAAACTGCCACAGAAATCACATGAACTGGATATTCTACAAAAACTCATCTTCAGATCGATCAACTGATCTTTGTGTCCTATAGGATACATGCCATGAATTATTGTGCATCTTTGGGGATTTTTATGTGTCAAAGAAGTAGAATGCACAGGTAACAAAATCACTGGGTACCAGAGAGATAACTGGAGCAAATTTGTTTACAATAATTTTATGATTGAAGAGCAAGGCAAAAAAAGGGTGCAATAGACAATAAGGTCAAAATTTTTATTTTGGCTTTAAAACGGGGTTGTAAAAGAGTTGTAGAATTTGCCACACGGCTCACTTTACAGCGGTCAGCCTTAATCAATTTGTAATTCTTCACTAGAAGGCTCAAGTCAACGGCACTGAACCATAACATCCGTTGGTTCAAACAAAAGAATCAAAACATGGGAAGTTCAACCAGTCAAGCATGAAATTCATAAACAGTTTTTTATAAATGAATCAATGCAGCAGAGCACGCAGATTTAATTAAATCCGATTAAACATGCTTCCAAAACCTTAGTGAATAAAAAGGAAGAAACCCAGACGTTTAATTATTTTAATTGGAGTATTTATAACTGGCTCAAGGCTAACTTTCTATTTCAACGGCTTTTGAAAAATCACAACAAATTGGAACATTTCTGAATGAGAGCCATGAGAGGCTTAGGTTGGATCAGAAATTCACAGCAGGCTTTTGCCCAAGGCGTTAAAGTCCCGTGGCCATTTGCCTTCCTTGCGGTTAGGCATATGACAATCTGCGGTAATGTAGTTGATAACATATCCGGTCACAACCAATTTGATTTTGCATCTGTGATTTCCAATTTACAAAAAATTCTCTCTAAAAATTCCTCTGTTTGGAACAGTAAAAACAGAATAAAGAACATTTGGGTCTGTTAATGGTGACATTATAAAAAGCAACAGAACAAAGAACACAAGCACGATGCTGCGTTACTTATTGGGGTTAAATTATTACAGCTGCAATACCATATTCGGAAATATTGGCAGAAAAAATGAAGTAATCTCACTTTATTATATTGCGCGCTCAAATGCAAAGGCGCTCAAGGCGAATTTGTTCTTGTTTAATTTTCATTTGTGCACACATGCTGGTGATCTTCACTGAAACAGGTAAATAATTACTATAATGGCCACAAGGTGAGTAATTATAAATCTTTTGGTAAAATAAAAGTCTTAGCTATAAATGCGAGCAGACTGTTATGTTAAAGACGTGGTGCTATTAGTCCCAGGGGTTTCAATAGGTATCGATGACCAATGAGTTTTCTCGGTTATTTTGCTCAGAGAAGTCTGCTACTTTTCTCCCGAAAGGAGAAGCAACTAGTGCTTACAATGTTGTACACAAAAAACATATAATGCAAATGGAAATAGGCCCACTGGTTTTGAGTTATGTTTTAGTTATGCAAGCAATGTTTCAGCCAATTCTTCACGTGTTTCTTTGGAGGTTTACTCAGAATTTGTTCTCGTTCAAATGTACATTTGTTCATTGCTTGTGATTTGTTTGGCTGATAAATCCGAACCTGAACTGAAAGCTATATTTTCCTGCATGAAAAACACACTCTTTGGTACTCAATTTAGTCCCCAGAATGCTGGAAATTGCATTTCAGGGCTTTGAAATTTCAAAATTTCCTGAAAGAGCATGCCTCAAGCCCCACGCTAGAGGCACAGGATTGATGGCCCCTTGTTGATACAGTCAGGTACTCTGTTCAAACCTGCTGGCTACTTCAATATTGTTATTGAAACCCCTGAAGTCCTATAACAATGCTGATCAATATCCGGCTTAGTTTTCGCTGGAGCTAAGAAATGGTTACTTGTGAGGACCAGATCAGTCGCTTATGGAACTATTAAACAATTTATGGTGTAACTATTAATAAAGCCGAGGGGCTGTGATGGACATTTTACTTGTAGAATCGTTGTGCTTTATGTGTTATAAACCTGATACATGTAAATATAAGCCGGTCTACAACCAAACTTGATCTTTCCTCAGGCTTTAAATCTATAGACAGGCTGAATGATATTTCAAGAGAAGAATGGATCACTATTTGCTTGTGTTTGACAAATACAGCAAATACGCTGGGGTATTAATTTCCCTGTGTTTAACAAAATTGATACACTGGGGCATTAATTTGCCTGACAGTGTCTAACACTGAAATACACTGGGGCATTAAATTGCCTGTGTCTAACAAATGCACTGGGGCATTAATTTGCCTTTGTCTAACAAAATACACCGGGGCATTTATTTGCCTGTGTCCAACAAAATACACCAGGGCAGTTAATAATTTGCCTGAGTCTAACAGAATACACTGGGGCATTTATTTCCCTGTGTCTAACAAAATACACTGGGGCATTAATTTGCATGTGTCTAATAAAATACACTGGGGCATTTATTTGCCTGTGTAACAAAATACACTAGGGCATTTATTTGCCTGTGTCTAACAAAATACACTGGAGCATTTATTTGCCTGTGTCTAACAAAATACACTGGAGCATTTATTTGCCTGTGTCTAACAAATACACTGGGGCATTAATTTGCATGTGTCTAATAAAATACACTGGGGCATTTATTTGCCTGTGTAACAAAATACACTGGGGCATTTATTTCCCTGTGTCTAACAAAATACACTGGGGCATTAATTTGCTTGTGTCTAACAGAATACAATGGAGCATTAATTTGCCTGCATTAATTTGCCTGTCTCTTACAAAATACACTACGGCATTAACTTTTAAAGTACTTACTTCTACTTACTTACAAATTTATTTATGTAATCATTTACTAATACAATGGCAACTAAGATAAAGACGTTTTAAAACTGAAAATTCCAGTGATGTATGTTTTTTTAATCAAGCCAGAAAAAACCCGCAAGCCACGAAGAATATAAAATTAAAGAAAGATTAGCCCTGTCCCGTTGTTTTATTGTATTTCACATAAGGCGTTCAAGAAAACTCATATACCTTAATGAGGAAGATTTACTGCTAAAACATGTCGGGATTAATCTGCCCTATAACACCTTCGTAAGGCTTGTCTTCTTTTTAGCGTGGTTTCTGTTTCAGCTCCTACTGTGATTTAGGTAAAAAAAAAAACCTAAGCAGCAGGGATCCAAATTTCCGAACCTGTCTAAGCTTCTAATGCAAGTAAACAAAGAACAGGATATTTAATGAAACTTTTGATTAGAAAAAGAATTAGCCCCCTTTGCTTCTACATCATTGCTTCCATCTGCAGGACAGTTATTAGGGGTTTTCTGTTCCCTTACCAAGCCTTCTTCTAATTTAACACATAGAAAAAAAATCACCCTTGCCCACAGGGCTTGAAAAATCCTTTAGGCCAGAACCTTATCACTAAGTTTATGATTCAAAGGTTAGGCATGTGAGAAGGCATAGTTAAATGAAATAATTTTTTACGTACTATACTCAGAGTTGACTGTTATCTATTGTTTATGAATTTAATCACCCAAAAAGGAAAACATGTAGTCATTTATATTTACACAAAGCCCTTTAGTCTTAGACAAGATATTGTCCCATTTTTCTTGCCTGGGTTGAACATGGACATCAGTTTTTGATTAAGTAAGAGGATGACTTGCACAGCCCTTGCACATTGGGCTAGTGAGAATGAGAGGTTACTTGCCCAGATAGAAAATTTGCATGTCCTAGATGATTGGACAGCACATGTTTTAAGCCTTGCATGACACTTACTTTGCACTGCTGACGTGACTTCATAGGTACTATAACCTGTAATTTGAGGTCTTGATTCGGGAGCAGGTGGTCCTTGAACATAACGAGATGGTGTACCCCATGAGTATACATCGGGTGTACCAGGACCAGACGATGATACATTTTGTTGCAATTCAACTGACTCAATAACTCTGCCAGTGAAGTTACTTCTTGATAAAGGAATTCTTTGTCTTGAATAGCTATCATCTGCCATCTTTGGTTAATAGACTGCTCCCTTTTACATGTCTTTTCACATCATATTTGATTCTGTTCCCACCTGCATAATAATAGTTATTCACATGAAAAAAAGTAAAGACAATTTTTATTTAACTCACACAAAATATTTACAGAATAACTAAGGCTGTTTCATACAATAAAATGTTTAAACAAAATAATTGGATACAATACACACAGTAAAAGAGAAAAGAATATTATTTATCAGAATAATTTACAGTACCATATCAATAATACTAGATAGAATAAAATGGAATGAAGACTTAATACTCTTCTGACAATACATTAAAAGAAAAACAAAAACTATATTAGCCAGTGCATGTGAAAATAATATATAATTGTTTGATGAATTTAAAGGATGAAACGTTTATTCCATTCTGGCAAACAGGCTCACTAACATAAGTATCACTGCTTTCCATATGACCAACAGTTGCCAACTGTAATAAGAGAGCTTTCTTTTCTACTTAATTCCTAACTTCCCTGTAGGCTCTTTCAAGCTTTTCTTTCCTTTTTTTACCCATAATGATGTAACATGTATCTCAGAAAGAACGTTAGTCAGCAACTCCTCCTCTGCAAACTCACGATTCTTAACTTCTCAATCAACGTACATGAAGTTTCAATCTTTGCATTTGCTATTTGTGTTACAAGTATTTGACTAAATCATCATTGAATATTGGATGACAAGGATCCTGCTTGAAACGGTAACTCTTATGATATATGGTGCTGTTAATTTAAGTTATGTGAAATTTCCTTCATATTCTATCACGGATAGGTGATTATTTTGATTAGAATCTATATGAAGCAATTGATTAAAAAGGTGTTTTCATTAAGCATATGACCGCTTTACCGACAACGAATTTCACAATGCTTAAACATCTCAGTATTGCAGCACAATTCTGTCTAGTTGACTGATGTGTCACTTTTGGAATCAAAAATCATCTTTACTTCCTTGTTCAAATACGTACTTCTGCTTCTGCTTCCGACTCCGACAATCTGGTTTTCACTAGATCATAAGCAGAACGTAAGCAATGGAGTCGTAAGTGGAATTGGAACGCTGTTTTCACTACATCATAAGCTCTACCCTTCTAATTACGACTCCGACTCTGACGCCGTCGCTAGTGAAAACCACCCTATGGTAGTTGTAGAGTTCAGATTCATCTCTGAATTTCTGCGTGCTTAATGAGCTGTGAATTAACACACAAGGTAGTTCAGATTGTTGCCACTAGAATTTTCTTAAATTTCATTTAACTGTTTTCATACTGGAGCCTATTGTTCATAACAATTTTATCCATACAAAGATTCTGCAATCTGACCGAATATTGACATGTTGTCATGAAACATTCGCTACTCATTACGCATGCACTCTGTATCAGAGTTTGTCTAAATTACAGGGTCCTCAATAGAAGGCGGCACCCTGAGATTGATCGCAGCCCACTTTGGAATTTGTAGCTGCTTACTTTGCTTTCTATTTGTTGCCTTTCCCTCTCTTGTTTACAGGCCGTCTGTTTGTCACAACTACCTCCTTAAGCTGGACAGATGCCTACAATTCAAATCCTACTGAGAACCCAAAGAAATTATGTTCAGTAGAGCATTAAGTTTGACAAGCACGGCTGTTCTACAAAACTCCAGGTGGCAATGACTTAATCCTCACGCTTAATTCGTTTCAAACTTCATAAATTTCAGAAACGTATGTTTTTTGTTTTAATTATTGCCGACTTGATACTAAGTACACAATAAT
>CALNXI010000497.1:216458-247649 GCA_942486025.1 Porites evermanni | reverse complement strand
CACTGCACGGATGCCAGCCCGTCCTAATTTGTAAAAGATAGGCGAATATTCCTGGAGCTAAATTCTTAAAAACTGTAGTTATGCGTCGTCGTCTCGTCCTCCATAAAACGTCACTTTAGGGGGGTTTCACGTCCTAGTCGTGCAGTGGACGTTAAAGAAATGTACTAAAAAGCGTCGTGTACGTGTAGAGCGATTGTTTTGTTCACAAAATTAATTTTTTGACGTACTCGCTGCCGTCGTCGTTGTGGTTGCAGAGCTTTTAAAATGAAAGCCAGTAAATAAAAAAAATTTCTTTTGTTGTAACTTCATGTTTTGCTAATCGTTTCACAGGTTACACGTAAAGTAAAACTCGTAAAATGTCAAATACTTTGATTGGCCGGGAACTAAATACTGTTGTATACTTTTGATTCATTAGAAGCTGGATGGAAAGCACAATACGAAAGAACCAGAGATCACTGTATTCACGGAATAGGCTGCAAGACTGGACCTTCCTGTAAAAGTAAATGAAAACTTTATTACAGTGCTGTATTTCTTAGAAGTCTCCTTAAGAGACCATGAGGAAGTGACTTGACAAAATGATTTAATCCTTCTTTAAAAGAATAACTCCGACAATTTGTTAATGAATGAACGAATAAACTTCATGAACTTGTCAATACAAGATCTAGCAGAGGGGTAACCCTCATCTAATAGGGGACACCTAAAGTGTGATACAATGATGACATTCAGTTGCAATAAAACGAATTTTTTAAATTTACAGTGAGCACGAGACAGTGAAAAGTTATCAACTTGTTAGTGGGTAGCTTTAAAAATTACGTAACGTTGATGGGTAATGCAGTCCATGATTAAGATATGGTCATGCTATCTTTCTTTATCCCATGCCATCCCATCCCATCCTATCCCATCCTATCCTATCCCATCCCATTCCATTCCATTCCGTCCTATCCTGACCTGATCATTAGAAAGAAAAGACAGCATAATAGCATTCCAATATCAATACCTTGTATGGTTACTTGGTATTGGCCATTTTGAGGTTGCGCGTCAGGTTATTGGTATGTCGAGAGCACTTTGATCCCTTTTGGGACGCTATGGCTTCATTCACTGGCTGTTACGAGGTTGCGCAAGAAACTGAGTTAAAATTTCTCTCGCAAAACAGTCCCATAGTGCAATTGGACTGGCCACTCTGTGGTCAAGAGTGATATTTCACATATATTTACATGAAGTCAAATGGCAACCATGAGAAAAATGGCTAACCATTGGATCGATCACCGTTTCTGGAAAAACTCCCAACCTCCCAACCCCTAACCCATGTTTCTTTCCTAAAGCCACCCGTTCGGGAAAAACAAAAGTTAAGGCGGGTTGGGAGGAACCCAGAAACTGTAAATAATTCAACGAGATCCCGTTTTTGTTTTTTCGTCAGCCGGCTGTCGCATTACTCAGATCCATTTATTGTGTGGTGGAATTATTCCTCTTTTATCTGCGTTGGAGATGGCCATGGCTAAAAATGCTGATAAAATTGGTCTCAGGTAAGTAATTCTTAACCCCTTCGCTTCCAAAAGAACTGATTATCAAAAGCATGAATCGCTCTAAAAGTCAAAGCACTGCTAAAAAGGTTATATTATGGCTTCCTGTCAAATTTCGTATTGATTTTAAAATACTTCTTTTTACTTTTAAAGCTATCTACGGTCATGCACCTGGTTACTTGATCAATTTGATTGCTATCAAAGAACAGCCGCGCTATAATCTCCGTTCAGCTAGCGGTCTTATCTTAAAGTATCCTAGTTTAAAACTGAAAAAGACTTTAGGGGATCGTGCTTTTTCATCTGCTGCCCCTAATTTATGGAACAATCTGCCCCTTCACATCCGTCTTGAGGACAATTTGAACGTTTTAAATCTTTACTAAAAACGACTAGCTTTTGATATGTAATTTTTTTTAGCTACTATGTAATATATTTAGTGTTTTTTTTTTTTTTCAAATTTTTAGCGTTGTTTATTCTTAGCCTTAATTATTTTGCTCATTTTAGTTTTTATTTTCTTTTAACATTTACGTGTTGTCACGCGCTTTTGATCATATTTGCATGGAAAAGGCGCGTTATAAATTTTTAATTATTATTATTATTATTATTATTATTATTATTATTATTATTATTATTATTATTATTATTATAATTATAATAATAATATTTGAATGGTCATACAATGTATTCACAGTATATTTTAGCGGTTGATATTTTATTCGTCTGGCGACTTCGGTTCCCGAGGCGTCAGTTTTGGTCATGTCATTGTGTTTGCTTCTTGTCGCCGAGTAGTTTTTCTTTTTCCTTTTTGTTGCAGCAAGGAAAGTCGATCTCTGAGAGTAGTACGCGTTGAGCTAGATAACGGTCAGCGACTGGTAGGTTTGCGTTACCCAGAGCAACTCATACCGGAAGCTACGTTGTTTCTGAAGGAGCAAAAGTTGCTCGACGCCGTTATAGTAAGTAAATATTTATTTGTATAAAGGAAAGTGTAAAAAATTCTCGTCACACACAAAAATGTTTCCTTTTGGCCAAGCACTCATGTTAAAGAACAATTTCCCGACCAGTCCTTAATTTTAGCAGCTTTGAACGATTTGATAACCGCACTCAGTCATCATCAAGAACTCTTCTTAACCCTTAAGTCCCAAGAGTGACCAACATTAATTTTCTCCTAACAATATAAACTACCCGCCTACCCCTCCCCTAAGTCAACATTAACACGTACTTCTCACTTAGGGCAAAATGTTGGCTTAGGGGAGGGGTAGGTGGGCAGTTTCCTAGAAGCGTATAATGATCCACAATATCAATACGTAACCAAGAGAAAAGGTTATAACAATTAATAAAATGTCACCATAAGTTGATCTTTTGTCAAATTCTCTGTTCTAATTCTTTAAAGATATACATGGAGAACAGTCTGGAGATTTTATTTGTCTGTGGATATTGGGTCTTCATAGCACACACCAGAGAATAAGTTTTATTTTTAAAACATCGCAACATGATCTTGTTACTTAACTGATATTTATTTCAAATTTTTAATAACCTGCGAGTTCAGCCTCCTGTCATTGCCCCCGTTTCTGGGGACGTTAGCAAGAGTCTGGTTGAAATTTTTGTCATTCTTTGCTACTGCTTCCAGGCTTCAACTTCGAACCTTGTTAGGTATTGTTTTGATTTAAACGATTATCTGTTTTTTTTCCCTTTATTTTCTAGGACAAACAAAATGGTGTTTTGAGTTCAACAGAACCTTCTAAACAGCCATCAAAGGCCAGCCGAGCGTATGAGGAACCGGAAACGCCCATCAACCAAAGGACGTTAACTAAGGCTACTACCCCTCCTGTAACTATAAAGAATTTCTTTAAACCGAAGACTGTTGAACGATCGCCTGAGAGTAATAAAAGTACATCAGAAGATCAGGATGTTAAGGAAAAGAGCGGGGAAAATAACTGCAATGAGATCGAAAATCAAGAAATCGAGAAAAACGTCAAAAACAGGACGGATGACAAACAAGCAACGACTAAAGTAAGTAAGAAGGAAGTCAAATCAATTTACTTTAGATCGAAGGGAAGAGAAGAGGAAGAGCTCCCGGAAAATAAAGGAGCTTTCAAAGGTGCTGCTAAGTGTAATGGTCTTGTGCGCCACCTTTCGGAGCCTCTTTCGAAAGAGGACATTCAAGGAAAGAACTCTTTGAAACGAACTAGTTCTGAAGCGTCGTCAAGGGCGATTAAGCGACAGAAGCAATCGAGCATTTTGTCTTCGTTTGGGAAAAGGACTGACAAAGATTCTAAGGACCAAATGGAGAAGGAAATTCTCTGCCCTGTTTGTGGGGAGAAATTTGCGAGCGGCTTGAAGAATTCTGATATCAACGAACACATCGATAATTGTCTTATTAAATCATAATGAAAATGAATACTAGTTATTTTTGAATCACAATATAACATAATTAGCAATAGTATTGTTACATGAAACTGATATAAATTTAGTTATGAAATTATAATACGTTCACGGTTCTGCAGTTTTTTTTATCGAAATCTTTTCAAAGAAACAAGCTTATACTACATCCCTCTGATTCTGCACTAAAACCTTTGTCAATCCGTGGATTTACACTCCCATGTACAGTCGTACTCCGCTTTGCGGACACCCGCTTAACACGGACACCATCATTATTACAGACGGTTTTCTTTGTCCTTGGGGAAAGAAAGCCCTTACATTTTCTCTAACATTTGTCTCGAATTTTCTTTTACTTGAGGACGGCTAAAAATTTGTAGATGACCGTTCCATTCTGGTACAATTTTCGAAGCTTATCTTAAAAATTCTCCACGATTTTCTGAAATTTTATTTTTCACATTTTACTTTCCAAGCTAGACTGTTTTTCGTAGAAAAAAAGGAACCTAAACTTTTCGGTTTCAAAAATGTGGTGGCGAGAGGAATCAGAAAATTTCTCACTTTCGTAATGAGTCAAATTTCATCTAAAATTTCGGAAAAATAACTACTCAAGCCTTTGTAATTTCGAAAAGACTCAAGTTCCTCAAGCATGACCAAACAGATACAAATTTTACGCGCCGTTTAGAATGCATTTCTAGATATCTAAAAAGTACTCTGGATAGCCTAAAAAGTGTTGTCAATGTATTTAGGAGGAAACCATCGTTGGGTACCCCGGTTAATAACTTATTTCTTTCTGTAACCGGCAAAACTAGCAAACAAAATGAAAAAACCTGTACTAACTAGAATTTTGTCAGCCTCAAATCGGCAGAAAAGTAAGAATTTTTACTTATTTATTTGCCAGGAAAAAAACATAATGATATACATACAGACATGCATTATATTATAAAAAATGTTATTTAAAGATGAAAGAGACGTAAATTGTAAGTAAAAGAATTAAAAGTATTTTTCGGACGAGAAAGTTTAAACATAAGCCTTGGGGCTTATTATATGAAGAATATTCAGTCCGTGGGTCGGAAAATAACATTCCAAAAATAGAGTGTTTTTGTCGATAACACAAGCGTCAATTTTGTTGTCGACAAACCACAACTCTTTTTTCCTCGTCTGTGTGACAATCTATGACAAGTAACGCTAATATCATCGCCCCTTTCTCGACAAATAAAAATAACTGCGCACATTGCGGTTTACTAAGTTGCAGGTTACTATTTGTAAGTAACTTGTAAGAAAATAGTAATCGAAATCTTTGGATCACGAACTCTTGGACAGTTTTGTTAAAAATCCCAAACTGTCGGTAACCTAGGATTGTTGCTATTTAAAGAGTTCATGGTCTCAAAAGTTAATACGCACTTCGAGTCCTTAGTAACTGTCAAGCGTGATCATTCGAACAATGGGTATTGAAATACCAAATTATTTTTTTAAATAATTTTTTGTTTTCCATTTTGAGCTAATGCGCTCATATGATTAAAAACGATAAAGTCAGGGACGAAGAATTATACCCATATTTTTCTATTCTTGACTTTTATCGTCAAAAATTGAAACTCTTCGTCGTTCCGTGGTTTCTATTGTTGGTCGCGTGATATGCGAGAGCAGACAATAAATCTGAGACACACGAACCATTAGACGACCTTGAATAAATTAGTCTCGCCTAAATAGAAGATGGCGCTCACGCTTAGTTCGCTGGTAACCAATGTGAAATCGGCCTTCCAAAGCCACTCAGGATCCATAAGAAACACAACTGTCGCCTTGCTGGTGTTTGGCCTGAATGCCGTCGTACAGAGTGAAGATTTCTTCCAGTGTCCTCCAGACAACTTTGTTTTCTACGCCAGCTGTTTCTTCATCATTCCTGCTTTGTTTTTGTTTATAGCGACGATTTTTCTTCACAGCGGATTTTGGGACCATGTTCGTGGATGCTGTTATTACGAAGTTCCGTACAAGCGAGGAGCAAAACGGTACTGCTGTTGTTTGTTTCCAAGATGGCCTTGCAGCAAAGCTCTTGTGGAAATCGTATTCCAAAGTTCTCTGTCTGGGTTCATGTGGATTTTCTGGGCGCTCTTGCAGCGTGACTATTACATCTGCGCTGCTCTAGGAGGAACGAAAGCAGCTAAATTAGTCAGTGCCTCAGCCGCGCAAAAGATACAAATCGAAGAAGATTACGCGAACGCGGGAAGAAATTCACAGACGGCAGCGTTGCTCTTGCTAGCTGGAGCGTTACTTACAGGTTTCGTTGTTGTTTCAGTTCAGCGATGCTGTTATCAGCGTGAGTTCGGCACTTTACCGAGTCCGTACCAGTATAAGAAGCTCGAGTCAGAAGCTGCTGTGGAGGCCTTTAAACTGAACATGGAAAAACTCGCGAAAGGACAAGGCAAGACGCGTGCAGACATGTACTTTGCGACCATGAACAAGAAAAACCCGTCTGACATCCTTAAGAGTGCCTATGAAAATCTCGTCGCTGTGAACAAATTTGACGAAGCGTTTCCATCTTTGGAAGATTATCAGGAGCTCCAAGCACAGGCGGCTGTCACGGCCTTTAAGGATCGAGTTCAGCAAGAAGGAAGACAAAAAGTTGAGCTGACTTTCGTTGACACAACGTGGCGCGAATACGAAGAGACCGACGCATTCGCGCTGGTCACCAGCGCACACGAGGCAATGGCCGAACGCTATCCGCGGTCAACCGGCGACAGGACACAACCGTACGTGAAAGAAAAGACCGAAGAGCAAGGCGAAGTATTACATACTCTGAATAGTCGAGGAAGAGTTTCTAATATTGAAATGCTCTAAAGGCAGTTGACTGGAGCACAGCTTTCTTTCTACACGCCGACAAGAGTTTATAAAGCAAAGTCAAATTAAAACCGAGGTGTAACAGAGTTCGCCTGTACGCAGACAAAACATAGAATGACCAGGAACTGACTTCCAGCTGGATATCTGACGTTGCTGGCAATTTAACACACATGCTATACTCCTGAAAGTACCTTTGAATTGTTTCACACAGTGTTTACAGCAATGCAAAATGTGCAATGCCAGAACATGACATGCCAGCATCAAGAAGGGTTAATGTCTAAGGGCTGGTGTTTTGTACCTGTGGTCCAGAATTTCATTTAATTGGACATTTTGAGTACAGTAAAAACCCACGAGTAAGAACCTACATTTTCCAGGGTTAGCCTAAACAGGTTCCTACATAAATGGTAGTTAACGTAAATTTAGGCTATCTAGGTTCTTAATAGGTTCTTAATTTCTTGCAAAAAATTATGTCGTTGCTAAGAAGATTTTAGTGATCAGCACGCTTAAGTTTTTATACCTAATGATTGCTTATATTTTAATATGACCATAATAGAGATCTATTCTCACATGAATTTTAATTCTTGAGTCAAAACAACTTTATATGCATGTCATAATTTTTAACATTAGAATTGACATATAGCAACTACTCATTCAGATTGATCATACATTTATTATACCATTTCTGAAAATAAGAACCTTTCTCCAAATTTTAGGCTTAAGAGGTTCTTATATAGAGGGGGTCTAAATTGCAAATTGTAGCCTAACAAGTTCTTAAATCTTAGGTTCTTACTCGTGGGTTTTACTGTATACCAGCAAATCTAACACAGAATTTCATTTTTTGAATCATTTTTTGATCTTTCATCAAAAACTTGTGGCAGGGCAGCATCTGGTAAAAACATGTAATTAGAAAGCATATTTTCAAAGTGAGACTTTGTGCAAGTATTTCTTCTCAATGCTAAGGGACAAAATACTTTTTGTTATAAAACTACAAAAACTTAAAAAGAAAGTTTCATTATGCCATCCTTCACAAAGAAATGAACACATCAAAATGTGGTAAACAAAAAAACCAAGCAGGACGGAGTGTTCGTGTTGAGCAGTCATTTTTAATTTGACGTTTAAAAGAAGGTGAGAATTAAGTGAGAAATAAGACAGCAGGCAAGATTATCTTTGGTGACGGTGTTTACTTAGCTATTAAAGATTTGCTAAATCAGTTGAAGTCGTTTAAGCCAATCCAAGCTTTCGACTTCCTCTGGAGCATGGGTCACGCAAGTAATGAACGATAATCGGCGGTTACCGTGATTATTAACGTAGCGCCGGTTATTGCGAGAGTGTTTGAAAAGGTTGGTTATCTTTTCCACGCGAAGGAGTCGTCCGAGAATAGTCTTGCGCCTTCGCAGTTTGCGTATAGAGACGGAGGCTGTTGCACTAATGCTTTATTGACTATTCAGCACAGGGTTCTTAGTTTTCTTGATAATTCTGCTTGCAAAGGGGTTAGACTCTTCTGTATGGACTTTAGTTCTCTCTTGATATGGTGAAGCAGGTCTTACTCGCTGATAAGCTTAAAAGTTGTGTTCCCAATCCTTATATTCAGAATTGGTGTCTTAGTTTTCTTTCTGATTGGCAACAAAGAGTTGTATACAATAACAGCTTCTTCGGAGATTGGAAAGATGTCAACAAGGGTATGACCCAAGAGTCTGTCAATGTTTTCCTGAATGATCTTAACATTCAATTAGAAGGTGTTGACATACTTTTTAAATATGTTGATGACACGAATATTGTAATCCCGTTGTGGAAAGATGGAGTTGATCAGTCAACGGAAGTGGTGGGCAATTTTTTACGTTGGTCTGAAAAAACTCCATGTCATGTAATCCTGGAAAGAGCAAAGACCTCACCATGCGTAAAAAAGGGTTTGTAGAGGAACTGTGTAAAATACATAACCTTCCGCAATGCAGCGAGCTTAAACTATTAGGTGTGATATTCCAGTACAATTGTAAACACGCAAGTCACGTACGTGAAAAGCTTGTTAAGGCTAATAAATGCCTGCACGTAGTAAGAACTCTTCGGTAAGAGGGGTACAATCAGGAGGAGCTGGATTATATGTTTCAATCAATTGTTATGGCTAATTTTTTGTATGTTTTATCGGTGTACGGATTCTCCTCTTCTGATCTTAACAACATACACCATTTTTCAGGTAAGTGCTATAAAAACGCGGGTATATATCGAGGAAATTGAATGTAAGGGAGCTTCTTGAAAGATCAGATTGCCGTATTTTTAGAAAGGCATTGAGAACAAATTCGCCCCTTGTGCCGGAAGATTTTACCAGAAAGGAATTTCGCCAATTACGCGCTAAGAAAACCATGCTTTTATCATCCTATAGTAGACTACGAGTAGTCCCCCATTTTTCCTCAGGGATAGTAGAGCTAGCAAAACGCGAGCGCGCGTGAAAATCAACCCACGCGAGAAAAGGCGACACGCGGCGGAGAGAGAGAAAAATGAGGGACTACAGACAAAGCCCAAGCTTTTGACCCTTCACGGCCGACTTCACGGATCGATTATGCTCTGGAGGAAAACGTTTTGACTGAGCGAATGTGATTTTTGCCGCTTATTTCATACCGAGAGGTCGTGACACGCATATTAATTTCCTGCGGTTATTGTTTATGGTCGGCATGATTTGCCCTCTAATGCAAGAGCATTTTCTTTGACCTCGTTTTGAAAAGTAAAGCTCTTCAATGCGGCTAAATAAGGGTTTTGGGTTGTTTAATTTCTCCGGCGATTGCCTCCTGGATCTGAATAATTTTAAGCGATTTTCTTTTTGGCCGTGAATGTGACGGTTTCCTGCAATGTTTTGTCACGCTGTGCTCAGCTCGTTAGCGATTTTAGCAGGACTGATAACGATATCCAAATCTCGAAGAATGGATTGCAGCTTAAACTAAAACTACATTAACTATGGAGAATTGCGATGTGACTCAGTGATGACTGCTCGTGAATTTTAACTGCCGCTTGTTTTTCTGGAGATAATGTGAGTCTTTGGACTGGAGTGCGTAGTTCCTCCCTTGGTGATAACTTTTGAATAAGCTTAACAGCCTTGCGACTGTTCCGTTATTCACTTCCCACTTTGTGATCGGACAAGACCATGGTTTCGGTTCTCCACGCGAACCTCATCAGTTGCCGGGTTGGCTTTCTTCTTAGTTTCTTCTACAAGAGCAACTCTGACTAGTTATTTGTTCTTTGCTGTTATTAGTTCTGCTCTAGTTATTAGTTCTGTAATTGTGATTATGTCGAGTGTTGATAGCGGCTGGCGCGTTTTTGACAGATGTTGACAGATTTCCATGAAAGAGCCAATCAGAGTTTTGCGTTGTGAGAGCAACGCATTAGTTCAAAAGCTTGGGCTTTGTCTGTAGTCCCTCATTTTTCTCTCTCCCGCCGCGTGTCGCCTTTTCTCGCGTGGGTTGATTTTCACGCGCGCTCGCGTTTTGCTCGCTCTACTATCCCTGAGGAAAAATGGGGGACTACTCGTAGTCTATCCTATAGTGGCAACAGAGCGCTTCAGATCGTTTTATGTGAATAAAGTTACCTTTAGCTATGATATTAATTCCTTGATGTAAATAGATGATGAATAATTGTTCTAAGAGCTCTTAACTTTTTTTTTGATTTGTTTAACTTGTAACTTGAGATATGTATTTTTATCTTTTGAATTTATTAGACATCTACTACTAACAAAAACAAATTTTACTACTAAATTTACAGCTCAAAATTGCAAAATACCATTCCACAGTACTACGTTTACACTATTCTGCAAAAACGAAAAGGATACAATATAACAGAAAACTACTCTAGTGAATTACAGCTCAAATAATTTATTTACAAACTACAAAAAGACAGCACTAGATACATACTGACTATCTTAGATTGGTCAAAGCACACTCGTTCATCTTTAATCACAGGGAGTCCAGGCTCACAACAGTCTCCTCGAGGCCAAGTTATTATTGTATCGTAATTGTATCATAAGTTCGAAAATACATGGAAACAAATTCGGCTTCTCAGTAGGTGAGAAACCTGAAAGAAGAAAATAGAAACTTGCCAAAATAGCATTCATAGGGCAGTAGAGTGATTTTACTTAACCCGTGAAATAAGCCGTTGTCTTCTTTTGTTTACCTCTTGCTATTTTGCACTATTTGTTAGTATGTTTCACGATTCAACTAAAATCACTCTAAATAGAAAGAAAACGTCACAACGACATCTCTTGATAAGGTATGTGCATTAAAATAACTGTTAATGTGCATTTTCCCAGATTAATCGAACTCACCATAAATTCCCATGCAAAGCCTTTTTCCTTGGAGTCTGATGTGAGCATGGGTGCCCTGTGCTTCAATTAACACGATTCAGTTACTACCACAATAGGCGGCGGGACATGTAGTCGCTGTGCCGTTAAGATAATAAACGATGTAAGAACTACAGTTTCTTACTTTTATAAAAGCCGAGGAATGGCAACAGTTCGGCTGCACACCGACAACATCTTTGAAACAGACCTTTCTTGTTACTCTGCCATCGCTCGCTGAAGGATGATCTCCATCTAGCCAACCAGGCTTAACTGTTCCGCAGGCGTCCATGGCGGGACAAGAAGTACGCATTGTTGTTCCTGCGTCGTTCGTGAAACGGTACCAGTTAGGTACAAGTTCATTATCGCATAAAGTCCAAAGTGTCAGTGAATTTCTCCTCGAGTCCGTCAGTTTGAGGTAGTTTTGACATTCTAAAACAGTGTTATCAAGAATGAAAAACACAAACAAAGGGTATGGTAAAGCATGTCAACTCAATGAATTTGAACATAGTTAGCAGAGGAGACTGGTTAGGAAAGCCAGCAAACATCAAAATTAAAAACAACGGTACTGCAGGTTATGTAGGAAGCTCCCTGACCGTGCACAATCCAATAATTCAAATAGAACAAAATATGTTTTAGAATCCCAGCTGGTAGGAGGCGAACCAGTTAGTCTACGCTGGCCATTTATAAGCGTGGTCGAGGATTTGAATTCGTGACTACCGTGAACAAATCCAGCTAGAGGTCAGGGTGGGACTGGAACTTGGGGCTTCCGGATTACAAGTCCAGCGCTCTAACCCCTCGGCCACGCTGCCTCCACGCTCCTCAACACTGCCTCCTACGTGGCAGGCGAGCTTCGTTTTTGTTTTGTTTTGTTTTTATTTTCCGGTTAATTTTTGTAGAGCGCTCGACTGAGGGGAACACGCGAAGGGGAGAGGATCCTCCTCTCTTTTTCTCCCCTCGTGAGCGTGCGCGCGTATCCTCGAAATTTCTCCCTTCGCCCTAAGAAAACAGGCTTTTCGAAACGAAGGAGGTAATTTTTAAACCAGGGATAAATTTGAACCACAACAGGCGCGGATCTAGGATAAATACTTACCGATTTCCTTCGCGCGTTCTAGAGAAAAGTGGTCTCACCAGCCAAGATTTAGTTAAGATTTATTGCGGCCTCATAACATAAGTACTGGAATATGCTTCCGTTATATCCGTGTATTTCAGTCCCGTTACGATAATTAATACGTTGATGGCCAGATTAGTTAAGTTGTAAAACGTTTTTCATTATTTCTCAGGATTTTTAGGGCTGTCAAGCTAGACCAGCCGATTCCTGATACACGGCAATGACAGGTTTTAACCAAAACTCTCGAGAAACGCCTCTATTTCTTTTTCAGAATGAATTTATAGGTCCGGTAGGCCAGTTTTTACGTTTGGTAAGCGGCCTTGAATTGGTTGGCATTAGCTATCATCTTTCCTTGTTTACGAGGAGACATATGTATTGCTGGCGGAATTGTTTTTGCGCTAGTGAGAGCTTAGGCGGCTTTTGCCGCGAGAAGCGAGCGCCAAAGGGATCTCTAAGGGTCTTCTCCCCATTCTCCATCAAAGCTCCTCTAACTTTGTTAATTCGCACTAACGATCCTGCCGGCTAAGCATGCATGTTAAAAAATACACCGTGGCACATCACTTCTGTAAGAGGTCTTTCAACTCTTTTCCTGGTTATTGATTTAAACTGAAACACTGAGTCTCGTGTTTATTGCAACTTTGACTTTGCGCTTAAAAGACTGGGACGCCGTTGTGTCGAATTGAACTCTGGGACTGGTTGGGGGGACGAATTTTTACCTGGGGTGCCTACTATTTACACAAACCACCCGAGATTTCCCATGAAAGAAGCGAAAAAGTAGGACAGAACACCGTCCTAGATAAGACTTTAACTTTGAAGTGGCCGATATCAAATGAAATTTATTGACCCACCTTCTGGTCGGCAGTTAAATCCGTCGCCAATATATTCTGGTTTACAAGTACAATGGTATGAGCCTTCAGTATTTTCACAATTCGCGTCGCTGTGGCATTTGTGAAGGTCCACTTTGCATTCGTTGACATCTGAAACAAAATTTCCAGCCAAATTTTAAACTAGAATGATCTATTTCCGACGGAGTTACCGTTAGCCTCTTCAAAGTGAGTTCATTGCTGGCCTCCTAAACACGTACGTAGGGATCCACTAACCTCTCTATGGGTTACTGGGTTACCTGTGGACGTCGTTTTCGTCAGTTTTTGTTGCGCGTTTTTCACTAAATCGTCGGTTTTCCAACGAAATCTTTGCATACCAAGAATTATCATGGGTGGTTACGCTGCGAGCGAGTTTGATCAACCACGACAACGTTTAAAGACAAAACAAACGAGAAAATTAAAAATCAACATCACGTTTAATAAGCAAAATATAAATTCTGAACCCGTAGCACACTTCAGTTTTTTAGTAGATTCCTTCGCCTTAATCGCACCTACTAACGCTGTTAAACTTGATTGGAAGAGCAATGCGATCGTCTTTCTAATTTCTAAGATCGTCGATTCATCAGCAGCGTCGTCACGACTTCCATTTTATGGGAATTAATATGGATAGAGTAGTCTCGCTCGCAACCGTTTCTGTCAACGCCAGAAACGTTGCTTGGGAGACTGCCGACAGTGAGGCACAACAATTTCTGCTCACTTTCCGCGTCAAACGCATCGTGGTATTAAGAGCCCTCATGAGGACGCATTACCCACCTTCACAGTTTGTTGTTCCGTCTCCAGCAAATCCTGGATTACAGTTGCATTTAAAAGATCCTTCTTCATTTTGACACTTTGCGTTTGTATGACAGTTATGAAGACCATCCTCACACTCGTCTATATCTACAATACAATTCGCCTCTTTGGAAACATGAAAGTTTCATCATACCAGTTTCAAAACTATTAACGTTGATCTTGAATGTAAACACGGCTAGAATACACTGAAAAAGCTTTCCAGTACCGAAAAGTTACTAACCGCGGACTTTCGAGAAACGGGCGCCCGGTGGCTTCTTGGGGAAATGAGGATGAATTGGAAGTAAAAGAAATAAGGGTCGGAATAAAGGTGGGAAACATGCGTTCCGATACGCCCACCCTATTTAAGACCAACATCTTGGATTTTCCCTTCCCTATTTCAAATGTCTGCACCTCAACCGCTGTCCCTAGTTCTAGAGAGAAGAACAGATTTTTTCTAATTATTCAAACCCAAATGGTAATGGTTAAAAAACTACACCCAATTTCAGACCAAAAAGCTAACAATGGCCTTGTTGGCCTCACATGTCCTGTGCAGCTCATATAAATGAGAAGCACTCTAGCATCACAGGCAGGCCAAACGTACTGTACGTCTGATACCGGTTTAGTGTGAATAAGTTAGTGCTAAATACGTCTAGTGTTTTACTACCTCCGAGTACAAACTGTACAAAATGCGACCAAATGCCATTGAAACTGTCCAGAAATAGCAAGCCATGAAAACGTTTGGTCAAAGCATAGTTAATTAAAGTGGAATGGTTGGAAAACCCTTTGTTGTAAGTTTTTGTTAGCTTTTTTGGACCTGACATTGCTCAACGTTCAATAGCATTCCTATCATGTTCAACTTACTGACCAATAGAAACATTGCATTAATTTATTCAGTCAGAATTTGTGAACAAAAAACAAAGGATTGTGTACGGTCAGGGAGCTTCCAACATAACCTACAGCACCATTGTTTTCAACTTTGATGTTTGCCGGCTTTCCTAACCAGTCTCCTCTACTAACTATGGTTAAAGGTACATGAGTTTTGTTTTGTAATATTTTGATTCTTAGGGACCGGTCATTATTTATCGCCTGGGGGTGGGGGGCGGAGGATTTTTTTTTGGGGGGGGCACTTAATTTTTAGGAGAACAAAAGGGAGATCAGTCGTAACTGAGACCCCAAAAGAGAAGATTTGGAAGGATTCAAAGGGGGGACCACTCAAATTTGCTTGGAAATGGAGACATGGGGTGGGGGGGGGATCGCGAAAGTCATCAAATGTTATTAGGGGGGATCACTTCAGTGAAATAACATTCACAGGGGGGATGGGCTAAATTTCACCTTGTTTAGCCCCAATAAATAATAGCGATAAATAGTGACCGGTTCCTTAGGGTCCATTTAGTCCCGCCCTTTATACACGCTTTGGCTGTACCGACGCATAAGATCGGAGCGTCAAATTCAGAGAGGAACAGAGGAAATGCCGATTGAAATTAACCAGGATAAATCAATAGATAATAATACGATGGTAAAGGAATGTTTATTTGGAACTACCGTATTACATATTTGTTGCCGGCACTCCTCTTCAGTGGAAGATAGTCCATTTTCCAGCTCCGACCCTCTTCTGTCGATCTATAATCTCATGAATTTTTACCGGTATTGACAAACAGTACGTCTGGGCTGCCCGTGTTGGCATTAAACCAACATGGCGGTAATGAAGCATAGATTATCTATAGCTGCGCGTGTACCTTTGTCGCATTGATCTCCAGTCCAACCCGGTGAGTTGCACCTACACATGAAAGACTCGCGACTGTTTACGCATGTTGCATTTTGCGGACAGTGGTGGTTTTTACAATAGTCGGCGACTGCAAAGCAGAAACAATGATCCATAGTATTAATAGTATGGTGCATCCTTTAGAACCATAACCAATTCTCCCTGTACGTATGGAGGGCTTAGGCAAGACATTGCGTAGTTGACCGAGAAATTTCTTTTTGCTCTTATCGACTGCAGTAAATTTGTGGATTTACCACATGCTTCATTTCGTACAAGCCTAAACCCCTCGGTTTTTTTTGCGGTATAGAGCGACACCTGTGCGGATAAGAAAAATCCGTAACGTACACTAAGGCGAACACTCTCTGCATTCATATATGTGGGCTCTCCCATTCCCCGAAAGGACCCGCAAAGGACCCGCATCAAAAAAACAAACTGAGAACTTTTAGGAAATTTAAACTTACCCATGACTACGAAAATTACCTCACAAATGTAAGAAACACCAATCATAGAGTAGCAATCACAAAGCTAAGATTAAGCAACCACAAACTAGCAATTGAAACTGGACGATACGTTAAACCCTATCAACCACCAGACCAAAGAATCTGTCCATTATGTAAAACTGGATTAGAAGACGAGGAGCATTTTTTGATGAATTGCATAGCCTATAGGGATCCTAGGAGAGAGTTGTCCAATACGCTAAAAAAGGAAACTAATCTTATTCTTGACTCTATGACTCCAAGCTCTGCCTTTACAACGTATATGATCGCTTCCGCGAAAGAGATAGACGCGTTAATTATAACCTTGTTTAATAGTTTTATAAATTTGACGAATGTACACCTCTGTAATTATTGCACTAAAATCTTTGTTATCGTTGTAAACACATGTGTCTGTAGGCGCTCTGTTGATAATAAAGCACTTATCCTATCCTATCCTATCCAACCATGTAATTTTAGTAATGCATGCGATATACATGCTAACTGATCAGATAGATGCTAAATCATATTTGAAGTACTTTACTTAAGGTATTTTACCGCCCCACAGACGGTAAGGACCCCAATGCAGTTACCAGAACGACCTACTTGGCGTTGACGTGCTCATGTCACAATGTACAATATGTGAGGTCCCAGATCCCCTTGGATCCAACCAGTATTCACCACTGACCGCATGTTCTCCTTCACTTGCTTTGATCTCTGCGCACGATTCAGCAGAAAGCTCGGGAATGGAACCTAGGCGCTCTAGAGATAAAACAAACCACAGCTAAATTAAATTCATGTTCAATTTTGTGCGCTTTTTTGCTACTTCTGATCGATTTATACCGTCTTCAGCACTTATACTGTTTTCATTTCCCTTCACTGCTTCAATATTTTTCAAAGTTTTGAGTTCTTTGATTGAGGTTTTCTTTAGAATACCATCTAACTTGAATTTTCGAAGATTTACCGACCACTGGTGATTGATACAATAAATAACTGAATTATCTTGACCATTCCGAACATTGACAAAGATGTTCCAACGACTGCCAATGCGAATGCGAGATTCAGTTCTCTGCGTCTTCCATATTAGTTACATGAACGCGTGGTTTTAAAAATAAATGTATTTCGGTTTGAATTTCCCTACCTCTGTATGGGGCTTTTGTGACGTAATATCTGTCACTACTCTTGATAAAATCGTCTGGCCTGGCCTCTTTGGTTCTGGTATTCAACTCACATATGTCTTGGAACATGACGTAGTTATAGCTCTGGCATCTGACATCAGAGTCACAGGCCTGTTTACAGTCGAGTGAGCCTGGCCTGGCCTTGATTCTCATATAGGTGTGTCCTTTGAGCATCATTTGGTAAACGGAGTAACTGTTTGTACCACAATGCTGAGCAACACGTTTGTGGAACATCAGAAAACTTATAAACACAACGAAAACAGGTTGACCAGCCATTGATGTCGAAGGCATGCACTGAGCTACTTGGGTCTTCCTCAGCGTAGATTGAATCAAAAAGAAATAAGCTGTCGTTCAAAAAGAGAGACATATCAAACTGATAAATTCTGCGTTCCAACTTTTTGGGTACTTTCCCAAGACTTTTAAAATCTATTAAAGTGAGCATGTCTGTACCCTAGTCAACCTGCCGTAATAACCAACTCATGTAACGTAAAGCGGAAAAGTGCCAAGGTAAAGTCTACATACTAGAACTAAGTAAGGAAAGCAATACTTTGCCACGCGCAGTGGATTAAAAAAATAAACTTACAAAAGATCTCTTACGGTTTTCCAGATTATACCTACATGATATTTTGAACTAATGCCCAAAGAAAAAAAACCTTTTCGAATTCCTGTGTACGGAAAGGAAGACCGATTTTTAGCTCGGCCACAAAATTGCCGGGACGATAACTGCGCGAGATTTTAGTTACAACTGAAAATCTGTAGAATGTCGCCCACTCAATTTAACGCCTTTGTTCAACAAACAAAACAGAAAGAATTATCTCAATAATGTGCCATTTTCATGATTATAGAGAATCGGACTTCTAATGACCTTCCAAATCAAAGGCCAAATTAATTAGACGTTATCACCCGGTCATGCAGCTGTTCAATGTAATTTAAGCCCATATTCACACTATAGTATGGACGCCTATACGATATGTAGCTTTCCACTTTAGAGGTCGGTACCGCTCCGTTACAGAAATTTCGCCGAAATAACCGTTCCCTTATCCGATTTGGTTTTCGTGCCAGCGCAAAAGCTATCTAGTATGGTGATAACATAGTCAGGAAAAACCGCAACTGAGTTTGATGAGAAATTCTTTCAAAAAGCCATAAACCATAACAATAATACCATTGTCAAACTGATGATGAAGAAACAAATGACCAGTACTTTGTTCATTAACTGAAAAAGCAGCTTTCTGTTGCTGAGATTCACAGTGTTTCCTTTGAGCAAAATCTTACGCGATTTTTTCGTTCTCTAAAGCATCGCTATCATGATTTGCAAGCTAGAAATATATTTTGTCTTCAACAAAACTGACTTAATTGCGAAGAGTTGAGATGAAAATTTGTCAGTATTGTCTACTTGAATGTAAGCCATTGCATGGGGTATAAATTTTTTTTAAAACTTCGTAACTTGGTGCTTAGGAGCAATTTTGAAACGGACAGGTGGTCAGATCGGAACATTTTTAAGTCTATCTTCAAATGTCCTTGGCTTCAGCCTGCGATTAGGCTCTAACTTCTTTTTTGCTTGGTCGTAAAGACGCATAGGAGTTGTTAGGCTTCCGATCAGATCTCATCTTCGTTTTGAATTCAACCACCGATGGCAGTTTTCGGAACTCACGGCGTAAAAGAAAGCAAGTAAAGGACACAGTGATTAGGGAGCTCTAGCAACGACAATGGCGACGGCTGCACCGAGAACGTCAAAAAAGCAATAGGTTAGCAAAACAAGAACTTTGCACTTGCAGCACACTTTTTTGTCCATTTCTTTGCCGTAACTACATGACTTCGTAAAATTTCCTCAAGGGACGCTTTATGGAAAACGTAAACACAATACCACGAACTTTTATATCTCCTTCTAAACTTGGGTTCGGTCTCCAAGAATTCAATTTCCAGGAATATTAACTTACATTTGACATTTTAAGCGAACCGGAATAATCGCGACAAAATTTGAAAAAAAGCGAAGTCTTTTTAATAGTGACGTTTTTGCTGTCAAACTTTATAGCTAACGTTGGAACCTGCAACTTGATATCGCATGTTGTGGTCAATTGACAGCTGTCAAAACAGGGTATCCGCTGATAGGGTATCACATGACCGTGTTGCGGGCTCAGGTGTCCACCCATCGATGTTACGTGTTTTTAAAGTTCTCCGCTGACAAGTTACTAGTTTTCAATTGATCGCGCACATTATAAAAAAGTCATCCTCGCCGCCAAAAAAATAAAAGAGTCGTCGATTATTCTATACACTCTCCTTTTTGGAATACGTTTTAAATACAGTCGTAACGTTCATAAGGCCTAGGTGTAGTTTAAGTCTAGCGCAAATTGGGCCATTCCATTTAATACCCACACTCTCCTCTCCCCATTCGGAGGAGATGTCTCTGATGAACCCTTTAGAAATCATTTTTACCCTGGGCCTCCTGGAAATAGCTACAAAACGAAGACCTTATCAATAACGTGTCTGTTGGACCGTGGAGAAATGCTCGATACAAAAACGGAAACTCACTATAGGAAGTATATAGGTTAACTTAGAGCGAGTAGCACAGAAAATTCGACATGATTTAGGTCAATCAAACAGCATTTCATTGTTAAGTTAAATCAAAGATTACATGTTTAGCACTGTTACAAATGAATATCTTATGCTTACTATCGAATTTCAGGCAAGTGAAAGTTTTTTTATAACGTTTCATTAGACTGTTTCGATCTTGCAAAATTCCATTTTTATCGATCCAACATAAGAAATGTCAACATTATCTGAACACAGCAAACAGAAAAATTCCTAACATAACTGCTGTGCATTCAAGCTTGCAAGTATCTATAAATCGATTATAATATTCTGTACTGATTTAGATTGGTTTCAGAAATATCCACAACGAGGTACACAGGTTTGGGTTTTCTATGGTTACTTCTTTGTTTGCAAATAACTTTTTAGAGACTGGGAGATGGGTGTCAATAATTTATTTTATTTTGTTGTTTTACATGACTTCTTTAGCAGGCAACTCTGTTTCTATATTTTCTGCCTAACGTTTTGTGGTAAACGTTTTAAGCAAATTCATAAACAACAGCTATTGAGGTAAAAGACAAGGCAAAGTTTATGAAGGTATGCACTTTTTAAAAAGTTAATAGAAAGTTAATAGTTTGAATTAAACTTTGACACATATTTATAAAGAAAATGTTATGTTTGTTCCCACCATAGTTAGAAGAGGAGACTGGTTAGGAAACCCAGCAAACACAAAAGTTCAAAACAATGGTGCTGTAGGTTATGTTGGAAGTTCCCTGACCGTACACAATCCTTTGTTTCCTGTTCACAAATTCTGATTGAATAAATTAATGCAATGTTTCTATTGGTCAATAACTTCAAAATGATAGGAATGCTATTGAACGTTGTTCACGGTCAGGGCCAAAAAAGCTAACAAAAACCTATAACAAAGGGTTTCCCAACCATTCCACTTTGATTAACTGCGTTCCTACACAGCTTTAAATTCTTTGATTGAAAAGCATTTTGAAGAAAACGGTCGTTGGGTGCCGCTGATCTTTCCTTGGCTTGTATAATGCAATCAATATCAAACAACCTTAAGTTTTTCAAAACTCCTTAGACTGCGTAGCCGGCGGAATTGTTTTTGCCGCGAGAAGGGAGCGCCAAGGTGATTTCAAAGCAGGGCGGATAAAGGTTTATCCGCCCTGTTTCAAAGTGTTCCCTCTCCACTCTCCGCTCGGCTTTGCAGCTCCTCTAACTTTGCTCGCGCTAACGATCCCGCAGGCTACCCAGGCTTAAGAGCTATTTCTTGATTCCTCGTGTAGCGAAGGTTTATAATTTTGTCGCGCGCGGATCATAGTGGCCTGTTAACTCTGGTGGCTCTTATATATTTGTATATATCTGATAGTATCCGCAATGTCGTCATCAACGAGACAAACCTAGCGGGCGCTCTTTTACTGTTTTTGCGGCCGTTTTTGCGATCAAGAAATGCTTTTGGCGATAAATTTCGACGGCAAAAGTATTTTAAAGAGAACATTGAATCAATTTGGACCAGTTTTTTCAAAATAAGGCGAAAATCGAAATAAAAGAACATTTGTCAGTTCGTCTCACTGACGAGTTTACTTTGTGGGTCGTGGAATATGCATATTTTTCGGAAGTGCGTTTCAGCGGGCCTTTTTACCGCCAAATCCACATTATAAATTGGAGCTTTTCCCGCCGATGAAACAAAAACTGGTTTGCACCTCTGGCATCGATGGGCCGTTGAACCCGAATTGAATGTCATGTTTTTCTTTTTTTTTTTTCATTGGGAGACCGAAATATTGCTAAAAATGCCTTGCAAAGTGCGTCTAGTGGGACAATTAAAAATAATAAAAAAAAACAGAGAACGATGCAAGAGTCCTCCGACGGCAAGTAGATATTCGTGGCTGGTCACTCATGATCATCCAGTTTTCAACCCCATACACGGCGGCGGCGGCTTCGGCGTCGGCTGGCGGCGGCCGTGGTTGTAGTGGTAGTAGTAGTAGTAGAAGTCTCTTCCGGTTGGCAATTAAATCCGTCGCCAGTGTATCCTGGTCTGCAAGTACAATTATACGAGCCTTCAGTATTTTCACAATTTGCGTCGCTATGGCAGTTGTGAAGGTCGTCATTGCATTCGTTGACATCTGAGAAAAAAAAGAATTCCAACTGAGTTTTAATAATCTTACCCGGTAAAGGTTCAACGGAATTGGGAAATTCAGGGTTATAGGTGTATGTTTAAGAGGTTTCACTAGAGATTTTCTAAGAGAGAATTTCTTAATCAACTCTCTTAAAGTATTTTCTAGTTACGATTTTCTCTTTGGTGATCATTTTATCAATTCTCATAATCTAATCTCTTGACAATGTATGGATATCTTTAGGAGAAAATTGATGTTGGTCACCATTGGGACTTAAAGGGTTAAGCCTCTAATACAAACCAAGTCTCCACAATCCAGGCACCTACATACGCAGTTACGGATCCAGGGGAGGGGACCCGGGGGCCCGGGGGCCCGGGCCCACCTTTATTTTTCGACCAAAATGAAGCCAGAAGGGCCGAAAAAAGTTTTTTGGAGACCGCCCCCCCCCCTCCTTATCTCAGGGTCTGGATGACCGCCCCCGCCCCCCTTATCTGAAGGTCTGGGTCTGCCCATGATACGTACTTACGGATAGAAGAGCCTCTCCGTGGGTACCAGAAATTATGCTTTTGCTATTTAGTTTAAATTTGGTAAAACGCCTTAATAGCTATGCGAGAAATGACTAAATGGCAAACTCATTCACCCTAGTTGCATATAGAAAATTTAAGTGCATAATTCATGACATCTATAAAAACTCTGACATCTATAAAACCTCAAATAATTTAAGGAACTGAAAAAGCGGGCAACAAAAAACGTACAACTTGTTTTGCAACATTGCTGATAGAAACTGCAGAGAGGTTCATCAATTTATTCTCGCTTGCCGCGTCAAATACATCGAGGTATAAAGAGCATTTATGCAGACGCATTACCCACCTTCGCAGTTTGTTGTTCCATCTCCTCTAAATCCTGGATTACAGTTGCATTTAAAAGATCCTTCTTCATTTTGACAGGTTGCGTTTATATGACAGTTATGACGACCATCAGCGCACTCATCTATATCTACAATACAATGGTTAACTGGATCAGTATGAGATTCTGCAAAACTGACTACCTACCCCTCCCCTAACTCAATACTTTGCCCTAAATGTGAAATGGAGTTCAACTGCGAACGAAAGAAACAACGATGGGAAGAGGTATATACATCAACCAGTTAGTCCGCTGATGGACTCAGGGTACCTTGTTGTGGTGGTGGACTATCTGGTCTTTGTCTACTAATCATTCTCTTCATATTTTTATTTCCAGCAACCCCAAAACTAGCCTCCTTCGCAGAGGAGACTGAAAACAAGAAAAGGAGAAAAAAAGTGGAATCCTATATTTTCCAAATTGTTAATAATTTAACAATTTGGTGACGGCCGGCGAGTAGCGAAAAAACGGCACTTTTCACCAATTTCTCTTCTCTGGACTGGTTTTCTGCTAATCAGCATAAGAATGGCTAAAAATGAGTTTTGCAACAAAAAGGCAACTTTTCCGACTTATAGCACGTAATTAAACATCCTTTTTTGTTTTTTACGCATGCGCACAAACCGGAGTTTGGACTTTTTTTGCCAGTCTATTTCGATCTTTCTCTCACGCTTTCTTATTATTTTTCCTTCTGCTTTTCTTCTCTATTAGCAGTTTTCTTGCCAACTTTATCGTCTTTTTTTTGCATAGAATTGTGGCTGGCCAGCTTTTTAGGAAAGGGACAAATATAATCTTCAAAGAGTAGCAGGTAAACAGCGAAATTGGCAGTGGATTTTTCCTCAAAATGTTATCTTTCTTGTGTGTGTAACTCTGTTAAGATTGGTCAGAATATCCAAACGAGATATCGCTGGAAAGATCTATTTTTGCTGACGTTGTTGTTTACCAATTAATTAACTTCAACTGAAAGCTAAATGAGTCCAGGAAAGAAGATATGCATCGTTCCACATGGAACGAAAACGAGCAAAGTAGTCGTCGAACGGTCAAACCCTTTCCCTCCCTTATTTTCATTACATAAAGAACGCTCATGCAAACGCATTACCCACCTTCGCAGTTCATTGTTCCATCTCCTCTAAATCCTCTAAATCCTGGATTACAGTTGCATCTAAAAGATCCTTCTTCATTTTGACACGTTGCTTTTATATGACAGCTATGAATACCATCAGCACACTCGTCTATATCTATAATACAATGGTTAACTGGATCAGTATAAGATTCTGCGAAACTGACTACCTACCCCTCCCCTAACTCAATATCTTGCCCTAAATGAGAAATGGAGTTGAATTGGGAATGGTAGAAACAACGATAGGAAGAGGTATATACATCAACCAGTTAGTCCGCTGATGGACTCAGAGTACCTCGTTGTGGTGGTAGACTATCCATCCTCGGAGACCCAGGGGCAGATAGTAGGGGCGAGGGAAAGTCTAAACGGGCGAAAAAATGTGGCACGAAGAAAAGTAAAGAACGGCGAGAAGAGCCCCTGGCGACAATGTCTTACCAGACCAATTCCAAACGGTCGCCGCCGTTCTGGCTTCTGATTGGTGCCAGAAAACTTGTGTTTTTCTGGCACCAATCAGAAGCCAGAACGGCGGCGACCGTTTGGAACTGGTCTGGTAAGACATTGTCCCGAGGGACTCTTCTCGCCGTTCTTTACTTTTCTTCGATCCATATTTATTTTTTCGCCCGTTTAGACTTTCCCTCGCCCCCACTATCTGCCCCTGGATCTCCGAGGATGGGAGTATCTGGTCTCTGTCTACTAATTATTCTCTCCATATTTTTATTTCCAGTAACCCCCAAAATTTGCCTCCTTCGCAAGCAACTTCTGTTACACTGACCGTGAGGAGACTGAGAAAAAGAAAAGGAGAAAAAAAAGTGGAATCCAATATTTTCCAAATTTCTGAAAGTTTAACAATTTTGGTAGACAGCCGGCGAGTAGCGAAAAAACCGCATTTTTTACCAAATCTTCTTCTTAGGACTGCTTTCCTGCTAATTAGCATAAGAATGGCTAAAAATGAGGTTTGCAACAAAAAAGACAAATTTTCCGACTAATGGAGCGTAATTAAACAGTATTTTTGTTTTTCACGCATGCGCACAAGCCAGAATTTGGACTTTTTGCGAATCTATTTCGATCTTTCTCTCTCGCTCTCTTTTTTCCCCTCTACTTTTCTTCTCTATTAGCAGTTTTCTTGCCAACTTTATCGTTTCTTTCTGCATGGAATTGTGGCTGGCCAGCTTTTTAGGAAAGGGACAAATATAATCTTCAAAGAGTAACAGGTAAACAGCGAAATTGGCAGTGGATTTTTCCCCAAAATGTTACCTTTGTGTGTGTGTAACTCTGTTAGTAATGGTCAGAATATCCAAAGCGAGATATCGCTGGAAAGATCTATCGTCGCTGACGTTGTTGCTTACCAATTAATTAACTTTACCTGAAAGCTAAATGGGTCCAGGAAGGAAGATAAGCATCGTTCCACAGGGAACGAAAACGACCAAAGCAGTAGTCTAAGGGTAATTATTAATCCTTCTCCCTCCCTTATTTAATTTCATTACATAAAGAACGGTCATGCAGACGCATTACCCACCTTCGCACTTTGTTGTTCCATCTCCTCTAAACCCTGCATTACAGTTGCATTTAAAAGATCCTTCTTCATTTTGACACGTTGCTTTTAAATGACAGTTATGAGGACCATCTACGCACTCGTCTATATCTACAATGCAATGGCTTACTGGATCAGTACGAAATTCTTCGACACTGACTTTCTGCTCCTCCCCTAACTCAATATTTTGCTCTAAATGGGAAATCGAGATGAATTGGGAATGGAAGAAACAGGATAGGATAAGGTATACACATCAACCAGTTAGTCCGCTGATGCATGGACGCAGGGCACCTCTCGTAGCTTCTCGTGTTGGCGCAAAGATGTGGAATGAGACGCCAAATAGCTTTAAAACATATCAAAGAAGAACTTCAGAAAAAAGAATCAAAGGAGCTTTATTAAATGTATTGAAAGCCGAAGAAAACTATATAGATAATGGCAAAATCGTGGCCAAACTTAAAGCATAATTGCAGTTTTTTTCTCTTTTTATTTCTAGTACCTGTTATTAATTAGTTTTCCTTTTTTGATTTAATGTGAAACCTTATTATACTTAGACATTTCTCTTTCTTTTTTTTTTGAAAAACTGTTACTTTGTTAATCTCTCTTTTTAGACTTTTTTTTTTAAATTGTGATATTTATCCTCTCTTGGTGAGACTGACCTGCCTCGATTAGTTTTAGCTACCTACAGGTCAGTTAGATTTGATTGTAAATACTTTTTATGTATAATAATCTTGAAACGCGGTAGTGGACTATCTGATCTGATCTTTGTCTACTAATTATTCTCTTCATATTTTTATTTCCAGCACCCCCAAAACTATCCTCCTTGGCAGGCAACTCCCGTTACACTGACCGTGAGGAGTCTGAGAACAAAAAAAGAAGAAAAGAAAAAGTGGAATCCAATATTTTTCAAATTTCTAAAAATTTGAGCCTTTAGTGACGTCCGGCGAGTAGCGAAAACCGCATTTTTCACCAATTCCTCTTCTTTGGACTGGTTTTCTGCACATTAGCATAAGAATGGCTAAAAATGAGTTTTGCAACAAAAAAGGCAAATTTTCCGACTTATTGGGCGTATTTGAATAGTTTTTGTTTTTCACGCATGCGCACAAGCCAAAATTTGGACTTTTTGCGAATCTATTTCGATCTTTCTCTCTCGCTCTCTTTTTTTCCTTTGCCTTTCTTCTTCGTTAGCAGTTTTCTTGCCAACTTTATCGTCTAGTTAGGCATGGAATTGTGGCTGGCCAGCTTTTTAGGAAAGGAACAAATATAATCTTCAAACAGTATTAGGTAAACAGCGAAATAAAGAACGCTCATGCAGACACATTACCCACCTTCGCAGTTTTTTGTTCCGTCTCCAGCAAATCCTGGATTACAGTTGCATTCAAAAGATCCTTCTTCATTTTGACACTTTGCGTTTGTATGACAGTTATGAAGACCATCAGCGCACTCGTCTATATCTATAATGCAATGGTTAACTGAATCAGTATGAGATTCTGCAAAACTGACTACCTACCCCTCCCCTAACTCAATATTTTGCCCTAAATGGGAAATGGAGTTCAATACAATTCGCCTCTTTAGAAACGAGATGAGAACTGGACCCAAAATTCCCCTAACTCAATATCTTGCCCTAAATGAGAAATGGAGTTGAATTGGGAATGGTAGAAACAACGATAGGAAGAGGTATATACATCAACCAGTTAGTCCGCTGATGGACTCAGAGTACCTCGTTGTGGTGGTGGACTATCCATCCTTGGAGACCCAGGGGCAGATAGTAGGGGCGAGGGAAAGTCTAAAAAGAAAACTTTGTGTTTTTCTGGTACCAATCAGAAGCCAGAACGGCGGCGACCGTTTGGAACTGGTCTGGTAAGACATTGTCCCCAGGGACTCTTCTCGCCGTTCTTTACTTTTCTTCGATCCATATTTATTTTTTCGCCCGTTTAGACTTTCCCTCGCCCCCACTATCTGCCCCTGGGTCTCCGAGGATGGAAGTATCTGGTCTCTGTCTACTAACTATTCTCTCCATATTTTTATTTCCAGTAACCCCCAAAATTTGCCTCCTTCGCAAACAAATTCTGTTACACTGACCGTGAGGAGACTGAGAAAAAGAAAAGGAGAAAAAAAAGTGGAATCCAATATTTTCCAAATTTCTGAAAGTTTAACAATTTTGGTAGACGGCCGGCGAGTAGCGAAAAAACCGCATTTTTTACCAAATCTTCTTCTTAGGACTGCTTTTCTGCTAATTAGCATAAGAATGGCTAAAAATGAGGTTTGCAACAAAAAGGGCAAATTTTCCGTCTAATGGAGCGTAATTAAACAGTATTTTTGTTTTTCACGCATGCGCACAAGCCAGAATTTGGACTTTTTGCGAATCTATTTCGATCTTTCTCTCTCGCTCTCTCTTTTCCCCTCTACTTTTCTTCTCTATTAGCAGTTTTCTTGCCAACTTTATCGTCTCTTTTTACATGGAATTGTGGCTGGCCAGCTTTTTAGGAAGGGGACAAATATAATCTTCAAAGAGTAACAGGTAAACAGCGAAATTGGCAATGGATATTTTTCCCCAAAATGTTACCTTTGTGTGTGTGTAACTCTGTTAGTAATGGTCAGAATATCCAAAGCGAGATATCGCTGGAAAGATCTATCGTCGCTGACGTTGTTGGTTACCAATTAATTAACTTTACCTGAAAGCTAAATGGGTCCAGGAAGGAAGATAAGTATCGTTCCACAGGGAACGAAAACGACCAAAGCAGTAGTCTAAGGGTAATTATTAACCCTTCTCCCTCCCTTATTTAATTTCATTACATAAAGAAAGCTCATGCAGACGCATTACCCACCTTCGCACTTTGTTGTTCCATCTCCTCTAAACCCTGCATTACAGTTGCATTTAAAAGATCCTTCTTCATTTTGACACGTTGCTTTTAAATGACAGTTATGAGGACCATCTTACTGAATCAGTATGAGATTCTGCAAAACTGACTACCTACCCCTCCCCTAACTCAATATTTTGCCCTAAATGGGAAATGGAGTTCAATACAATTCGCCTCTTTAGAAACGAGATGAGAACTGGACCCAAAATGTGTCCAGCAATTGTTTCTGGGATAGTTACTCGGAACGCGGGGATAGCTATTGGCTAATTCTTTTTCTTATCCCGAGTAACAGTCCCGGAAGTCTTTGCGAAAGTTAACTCGTCCCTGGTTGCCTTTTGGGGAAATGGGGCTGAATTGGAAATGAAAGAAATAAGGGGGGGAAGGTATACATGTAACATAAACAAGTTAGAAACGCATGGACTGATCAAACAACGAGAAATAGAGTTAAGTTGCGATATTTCGACTGGCCAATTTCAGTCTTCATCAGGTTTATTGAGATATCACGAATTCACTGTAATATATGTGAAGTAAAATAATGACCGGAAATTAGACAATATGACGTGGTATGGTGTGGCTACTTAAAAGACAAGAGAGAAAAAAAAAAGATATACTATATGTAGTTACAGTTCATCACGTTTATTGATGCCCGGGGGCTCAATTTTCTTCGCTTTATGGATAAGGTGGGCTTTACGTGCTTTCCTGAAAGAATCACGCCCATAAACAAGTTGGTCCGCTAATGGGCTAGGGGTCACCTTGATGTGGTTGTAGACTATCTTGTCTTTGCCTACTACTATGAAAAAAGGCGCGACGGAGCGTTTTCCCCTTCGCGCGGAGGCTGCAGCCACACGAAGGATACATGTGTTCCGAAACTCTATCCCTATTTCTGTGCAACATCTGGGATTTAAGATGTCTGGACCTGAACCAGTATTCTCAAAAGACAATAAATAAAAAATGGGCAATTCTAGACCTTGTTTCTAGAGGGGACAAAGCCTTACACTTATTAAAACCCAAACGGTTAAAATCTATACTTTATTCATACCCATGACGAAAGTTCAAATGAGTGAGTGGCCTTCTGGCATTAAACCAACATGGCGGTAATTGTGATGAAGCATGCATAGCTTATCTTTTGCGGTATACCTTTGTCACATTGGTCTCCAGTCCACCCGGGTGTGTTGCACCTGCACGTGAAAGACTCGCGCCCGTTCACACACGTTGCATTTTGCGGACATTGGTGGTTTTTGCAGTAATCAGCGACTGCAAAACAGAAACAAATGGCCCCATGTAAGGTAATCCGTATTGGAATTACGAAATTCAGCTCAAGGAATCCGAAATACGGCTACCGATTGGAATCCGGAATTCAAGTTCCCGGATCCAGAATCCACAGCGCGGAATCTAAAATCCAAGACTGTATTGGATCACTGTCCTTTAGGCGAAACAATATAACAATTAATTAGTGCGGTCCACTCCTTAGAAAAAGATATTTGTGCATGACTAGGTGAACATGGTTGGCGGAAAATGTTTTTGTCTCTTGTCAGCTTCTTTTCAGTGTGTCTTTTATCGACTACAGAAAATGTACGGATTTACCATGATAAGTTTAACTTCGTATTTTAATGCGCCGACAAATGGCGCAATGTACATGCGTGGATAAGTGCTCAATAATTACTCTCCTACAGGTTCAGGGATAATCACTGGAACAGTTTTTAATAAGAAATTTTACGTAATTCGCAGCTAGCTTTCCACCTGGAAATCACTCCATTTTAGTGCTTTCTCCGCATTGTTTATTGATCATTGATCTTACCGTAAAATTAGCAAGGTTATAAACAGATTTTGTGGATTGTCATGCAGCTACAAGAACTAAAATGACCTACTTGGCGTAGGCTCGCTCATGTCACAATGAACAAACACGGAGGTCCCAGATCCCCTTGGATCCAACCAGTATTCACCGCTGACAGCTTGTTCTCCTTCACTCGCCTTGATCTCTGCGCACGATTCAGCAGAAAGCAAGGGAATGGAACCGAGGCGCTCTGGAGACAAAACAAACGACAGCTAAATTAAATTCATGTCCAATGACAAAGGTCCTCGGAAACTTTTTGAAAACGTTCACTTTTTGTGCACTATTTGTATTCTGAGCAATTAATACCGTCCTATTCAAGGAATAGAATAGAATTGAAAACTTTATTGATGTGTCGGAGCCGTTTAGTTTGGGAAAAAGCCCATACTAATGTTGGGGACAAAAAAAATCGGGGCAGCTTAAGCGCTTAAATTGTTTTTACTTCCCTTTCTTACTTCAATATCTTTCAATGTTTTATGTGTGAGGCACTTATATCGTCTCTGCCATATAACCTGGATTTCCGAAGATGTCCTAAGGACTTTCGATTGATAATAGGCATTTTCCTCTTAATCTTTGTGCATCCAATCTAATAGAAGACGAAATTCACTTAATTTTTCGTTGTCCTACATACTCTATAATTAGGAATAAACAAATTTTCACAAAGTTAAGACTCTGATTCCAAATATTACCCAGTCACCTGTATAAAACGTTAATATGATCAATGAACTGATGAACTTCTCTAATAACTTAATCAATATACAATTCATGAAATGTATTTCAGCTGGCTTTGATCTTCGTGACAAATTAATACCATTATACTACTACATGAGAAATTTCTGCAATTTGATTGGCTTAGAGCAGTGGTATACAGCTTAATTTGAAATACCTACATGTGAAAATTACAAATCTTCTATGGGTAGTAGTATAAACAAATAATAGCATGATTTGTACGTGATATTTCGCATAAATACCACTCGTGATATTTCAAAATTGTCTCAAATTTCACTCGCCTGACGGCTCGTGAAATTACGTATAACAATTTTGAAATATCAGTCGTGGTATTTATGCCAAATATCACTA
>CALNXI010000497.1:205771-216032 GCA_942486025.1 Porites evermanni | reverse complement strand
TACAAATCTTCTATGGGTAGTAGTATAAACAAATAATAGCATGATTTGTACGTGATATTTCGCATAAATACCACTCGTGATATTTCAAAATTGTCTCAAATTTCACTCGCCTGACGGCTCGTGAAATTACGTATAACAATTTTGAAATATCAGTCGTGGTATTTATGCCAAATATCACTACAAATCATGCTATTACCTATACAAACTCAATTGCCCTTTGATGTGATTTTAGTTCTTCTTCTCAAAATAGCTTTTGCAATACTGTATGTACTTGTATGGTCATGCTAATAAAGCTCGTTGTTGTTCATAGTCGGAAATGTCTCCACGATTCCGAACATTGATCAAGATGTTCTAACGACTGCCGAAGTTTTCAAAAGACGTCTCGAAAGGATATAAAACATAAACAGAGATAATAAACAATATAGTTTTCCGCATTTTCATATCACCTTGACGTTGGTGAAAGACGGACTTCACTCATGACACACCCAAATTGCACAAGATGGTTTGAAGTGTTGATGTTTGGGCTCAACTCATATATGACTTTTTTTTAAAATTCAATGGTAACGCTGGAAGCACCAGATAAATGCCCAGAAAATGCTTACAAATCGTTCTCTTATTGTACAATTTGCATATTCTTCCTTTGAACCCCAAAATAGCAACTTTCAGGGGGATGTTCGCGAAACAGTTGATAACAAACGTTTTGAAGAATTGTGAGCAAATTGGCAAATCTACCAACGAGTGAGATCACAATGCGCGGATTTTGACCGCGCAGAAAACTCGCGGAATAAAATGAGCCGTGTTGTAGCTACCTATCCCGTCCCTAACTCTTATGGCTCTACTGAGGTTAGACAAAGTACTGACGCTTACAGCTGGTTCACTAGCCTTATCAAGCTAATCAGCTGCCTTGTACCAGGGCGCCTAGAGGAATATGGAAAGATTTAAGATTAATGCGAAGGGTCGTGGGAAAGGTGAACCAAACTGGCCCAAGCCACCTTGCGCGCTTCGAAAATCCGTTTCCAAGCTTGTTCGCGATTTCCTAGAACGCACCCGGGACGGTACAAGGCGAGAAAATGAGGTTGATTGGTTGCTTGTAGCTATTTTTTTTACCAACTCTGTTGGTTGCTTCCTGCCCCATAATCTGCGTTTTTTATTCGCAAACATACATTCACTAAACAGAACCACTGATAAGGTGTTGTATCTAGCCTCCATTTGAATATTTCAATTATTTCACATAGAATGCAAGATTCAGTTGTCTACATCTTCCTTAGTTACTTGTACGCGTGGTTTTAAATAATACGAGTTGCGGTTTGAATATTCCTACCTCTGTGTGGGGTTTTCTTGAAGTAGTATCTGTCACTGTTCTTGATAAAATCGTCTGGCCTGGCCTCTTTGGTTCTGGTATTCAACTCACATATGTCTTGGGACATGATGTAGTTATAGCTCTGACATCTGACATCAGAGTCACAGGCGTGCTTACAGTCGAACGGCGAGCCTGGCCCGGCCTTGATTCTCATATAGGTGTGTCCTTTGAGCATCATTTGATAAATGGAGTAGCTGCTTGTACCACAATGTTCAGCAACAAATTCGTGGAACATCAAAAAAGTTATAGAGACAACGAAAACAGGTCGACCAGCCATTGGACATGTCATTGGTGATGAAGGCACTCAGTTACTTGGGTCTTCTCCAGCTTAGATTGACTCAAGACAACTAAGCTGTCGTTCATAAAGAAAAACATATCAAACTGATAAAAACTAAATATATGTTGTGTTCCAACTTTATGGGTACTTCCCTCTATAAGTGAGCATGTCTTTACCCTAGTCAACGCGAAGTAATAACTAACTCAACGTAAAGGAAAGGGTACAAGGTTGACCTAGATACTGGAAGTCAGTTTTAAATTGAACTAAGCCATACGGAAAGCAACACTTTGCCACGCTACAGTGGATTAAAAAACATACTTACAAAAAAGAATACCTACATGACTTTTGACCTTAAGCCCGCGTAGAAGAAAACCTTTTTTCTTCTGCAGAGGATTTACGAACGATCACGCTGTGTGAGATTTTAGTTAAAACTGCAAATCTTTAGAATGTCGCTCACTAAGAGTTAATTCTGTACACTAAACACCTTTGTTCAGTAAACAGTGTAAGTAAATAGTTATCGTAATTATGAGAAATTTGAACAAGTATAGAGAATCGGGCCTCTAATGACCTTCCAAAATTAATCAATTAAACGTAATCTCGTCAGCTGTTCAAAGTAATCCGAGTAAAAACCGCAATTGATTTTGATGAGAAATTCGCAAAACAAACAATATATATCTGTTCAATAAAACCAAAACGGTCAAGCAGCTTTTTCATTACTAAAATTTAAATTATTTTGTTTGAACAATGTCTTTGAAGAATTTTTCTCTAAAATAATTGCTATCACCATTTGCAAGCTAGAAATAAATTTTACCTTTAACAAAGGCTTATAAACAGTAATTGCCAAGAGTTGATGAGAATTTATCATTATTGTCCAATTGAATGTAAGCCATTAGAAGGTGTATAAATTTGTTAAAACTTAGTTACTTAACTCTTAGGAGCAATTTTGAAATGGACAGGTGGTATCAGAATAGTTCTAAGTGTATCTTCAAATGTCCTCGGCTTAAGCCTGAGATTAGGCTCTACCTTCGTTTCGCTTGGTTATAAAACGTATAGGAATTGTTAAAATTTCGTCTAATGTCAGGTTTCATGTTTCAATTGCCGCAACTCTGCGTCTAAGGCAAGGCAAACAAAGCAACCTCGTTCCCAGGGCGCTTTTCAAAGCCAGGGAAAAGCGCCCTGGGAACGAGGTTGCAAACAAAGGACTGATTTACATTAAGAAAACAGAGGTCGATAATAAACTGTTTTGATCAATTGGCAGTTCTCTATACTATCTAGGGTTTTTGTTTTATCTCGGAGATCCAGTCGGGGCAGGTGAGGCCTACTCCTGAATCGGATAGGCATGTGTATCACGAATGGTTCCTTAAACCTGGCGGCCCAATTTAATTTTTAAAAAAATAAAATTTATCGACAAAACCGCATAAAAAAAAGAAGAAGAAGAGAAGCAAAGAAAAGATAACGCAGTTGGTTTGAGCAGGCCACACACATCGATTCAGAAAGCACGGAATTCAAAAATGCCGAACCTAGATGAAGCAAGTTTGTCGGTGCGTTTACAAATTAAACGTGAAGGTTACTTTACAGAGGCTTTTTAAAATAGGTCCTGTGCTTTTAGCACCCATTCAAAGGACCACAATACCAACCGGATATCCCTATATCCAAGGACTGTACGCGACACGTACCCATCACCCATCTGATACTTAAAAATCTCGATACATTTTTGCGAGCAAACAAAGGACACCCAATACCGTATCAGTACACAACATTGCGACTGCGTTATCTGTCGTTGAATGCTAACAGAAAGCTTAAGCACAAGCTATAAATTTGAGTGACGGACGTCAACCGACCGGAAATTAGGTCTTTTCCCTTCCACTCCACTGCTAAGTGTCTTTATTCCTGTTCTTGGTTTGCAACCACGTGACAAGGCGGCCATGTTAGGGGTCAATACAATAGATTTTTTTCTCGAAGAATTTACATGAAAATAGAGTTAAGTTCCCAGAGGAGAGAAATGCTTTTGTTCTTGACTACCAACATGACCGCCTTGACGTCACGAGCAAACCAGCAATTAATAATTTAGAGACGATCTGACTGACTTCTTGGGGAACGCACTCAAGTTTAGAAAGAGGAAGAAAAATTCGTCGTTGCTTGCCTACGTCCTCCATAAAACGCGTAATAGGCCTTTTTCATTAGTTGGTTATTTGATCAACTTTCTGTAAACACGAAAACAGTTCGCTTTTGAAAATTTTTGTTAGCAGGAACTGAAAGAGCATATTACAGTTAAGCAACCTGTAAATTTTCAGCCGTATATCTCAAAAGTGGCGATCGCAATGGCCGCCGAAAATTAGAAGGATTTGTAAAGGAAAAACAACTCTTGTCACCCAGTCACGCTTAAGTCGTTTTCCATACAAACCCTTGTAAATTTCGAAATTTTCAAACTGTAGTAAAATATTTTTCCTTAAGCATTATGGGGCTCAAATCTCCTCTTTATTTATAACAGGCAATTTGAGCCCTAAAATGCATAAGAAAAAGATTTAATTACAGGCGGCCCAAACTCTTCCGTTCCGTCCACCGCTTGAGATCCAAATAGAGACGACTGAATGAATGAACGACTGTGGACGGGTCAAGATTTGCCCGACCACCGCCCAGATGCAACAAAAGTACACTTCCGTTGCCACTGATTGCTCAAAACCAACGTCTCCGCTCAAGTTCTCCACGGGAGTGCCCCCACGCCCCTCACCAGTCCCGCCTACGATCCCGTGGTTTGCGAGCAATCAACGATGATGAAATCCAACCCTCTCGAGATTGGCTAAGAAGAGGCATGGATCACAGCATGGCTTTCACTAAAGCGTTTCTGTAGCCGACGAGTAGTCCCCCATTTTTCCTCAGGCACAGTAGAACGAGCGAGACGTGAGCGCGCGTGAAAATCACCCCACGCGAGAAGGCGACCCTTCTCGCGTGGGGTGATTTTCACGCGCGCTCACGTTTCGCTCGCTCTACTATCCCTGAGGAAAAATAGGGGACTACTCGAAGTCTAGCATTTCTGAGGCCCTTCTGCTTTCTTATATTACAACTCAGTAGGTAGCCTGCTCCAGGCATTACGGATCAGAAATAGACTCCCACGCAGGCGTTTTTAGGGGACCTCCCTCGTATTTCGTCCTACACGAGCTCCTCATAAAAACGCCTGCATGGGAGTCTAGCCGCGAAGAGATGCGAGTAGAAAATAGAGGTGGCGAAAACGTTTCTTAAAAAGTAAATTCACGCTGTTTAAAAATTCATCATCATTCAAATTCAAATTTGTGCCCTCCACCATACAAACGTCTGTAAAACTTCGCGACTTTGAAGAGCTATATCTTCATAAGTTTTCAACAAATCACTTTCAAACTCGGCAATTTTACTCATTTTAAGGCGCTCTTTTCAGTTGTGTCGACGCACGCAAGACTCGTGATTCTGATCATGATGTACGAAATATCAAATTGAGCGTTACAAGTATCCAGCATCATAAAAAAAGGAAACGAATCAGGCTGTTGAACAGGAGAGTTGAATTTACGACGATTTTCTTGTTGTTTTTTATCTCGAAGTTCTGCTCATTCTTCCTTTTTTTAGCGTCTGATGTATTCACTTCTTTCAAAGTTATCAACGCTTTCAAACGACAGAATTCGTGGAACGACCAATTCCGAAAACGCTCGACATCTTTTAGAATGGGCGTACCACGAATGGTGTGTGGATTTGTAAGCGACATCATCGTATAATCCATTAATCTTTCCAAATTTTTCTTCTCAAAATATTACATTCTGACAACTGTACGTTGTTTTTCGAAGCGTGCAGATGAGAGCATCGTGTCGTTTTTCATCCCCAGATTCTGCGCTACCATGACCTGCAACACGTGTTTACAAAACTATTCTTTCGTCATGTTCAGTTGTGTTTGATTTCGCACGTGAAGTTCAGAACCGAAATTCTCATAATATCAAATTTTTAAAAAAATAGCTCTCTAAAGAGAGCACATGTTTACAGTGTTATGTCTGTTTTGCACTTGCGATTTTATCGGCTTGCTATGTCATATAAGCATGAAACGTAAACCTGTTTTGTCGAAAAAGTGTGATTTCTTGCATGGAAGAAAAAATTTTGTCATAGCATTAAAATGTGATAAACATTTCGCGTTATTCAATTAACCGCATGCTCATCAAGAGACTTATTTGCATATTGCAAAAGTCGTCTTGATTCTTATCCCCAGTTTCCACGGTCTCCGCTAGGAACGCGTGGCCTACAAACTAGGTCCCACCGACCAATAAAAAACGCGAAACGCCTGCATTTTTATAGTCTCGGTCAGGTAACCTCAGACGGGAGGCCACAGAAATTAAATCGGAATGAAAAAGGTTGGTTGGTCTTGGTTCTGCTTTATGTTGGACATATTTTGTCATTTTTCCATGTTTCTTGTTAAAATTCTCATGAAAGGCTTGTTCTTTTGCGCGTGTACATAAGTAAAGCTTTTTCCATGCCAGCTTATGGCCATCCGTTCAAACGGGCACGATGGTACGAAACTACTGTTTCCACTCTTACAGACCCTCTATAGTGTCTCTAACTTATACAAACTACTTACGGAAAGTTTTCTGCATATAATAGCCCTATATTTATCGTGCCAACAGCAATCTACTATTTCTATTTCACACATCTTTCTTAGTTTAATAAGTAAATGTGTATTAAGTGGGGGACGGGGGGTGGGGGCAGGATGGATAGAGAAAAGAGCGGACGGTGGGTTTTCTTAAAGGGCAGAAAGCGGGAGGAATAGAGGTAATCTACAGAAAACTGCTTAATATTTTGCAATCAAAGGAGGGCTGAAGGGGGGAAGTCCATAAAAAACGAGGTACATGAGTACAGGAGGTAGGTGGTTTGGATCCCCCTGCCCCCCCCCCACCCCACCCCTTCCTCACAATTAAGAGTGAAACATGTATAAAAAATGAAGAGTGTGGAAATCTTACCACTGGTAAAAGAATAAAGGAAAGAAAGAAAGTTATGGCAGTCAAAGTCAAGGTGTCTCGAGTAGTTTTAGTGAGTGAGTTTATGTGAGTTGTTATCTGAGATTTTTAACAGTACTTCTTTCTTCACCATTTAGATAAAAGGATTAATTGCTGCCCCACTTGCTCCATTTGATGAAAAGGGGTAGGTCGATACACTACCACCAAATGTATTTTATTGAGGGGACAACATGTTACGTTTATAATGTGGGGGGAAATCTCTATCCCTCATTAGCTCATCGGCTTCTCAGAGATTTCCCCTCCACAGTCACTCCTTCCCAGCTGTATACTAATTTTAATTTAATGTTATTTACTAAATAAATAAAATCCTTTATTGACCAAAAAGTTTGATAATAACTTCTTATGCAGTAAGTAATAAGTAAAGATTACGAAGTGTATTCAGTTAATCTTTGATCCAAGGCTCTCTCTCCTTTGGCAAGGTGGTAATGATGTCTTTTCACCCCTCCAATATCCACAGGAATACTCCAATTAATGTCTCATACAATCTCTCTCCAATTGCAGTGCATGCTATGTCAAAGGCAATAAGATATAAAATTTCTAGCATCTCAATAATAATAATACTATTTGAGTCAATTATATTCGACTCTAGCAGGTAATTATGCAGAAGTATATATTAAACTAGGCAGAAATTATATTTTGTGGCAGACTTTCATTGCTACACTTGGAACTTTTGATGAGCAGTCCAGTGGACATTTTCATTGTTTATAGCATTCTTAAGGAGACTTTAGCATAAAAACCTTCATTAGCCCATTTTTCATGACGAATGTATGGCGTACATTTCTCCACAGGGAACTTAATTTATCATTGGTAGATGATTATGTAAGCCACCTTCAAAATGAGAATATCAAAGGAGTATTTGGTAAGAATATTTAATTATGGGGTTGACTTTTGTTTGAATCACAGAAAACATTGACAAACAATATTATTAATACATAATACAGAATTCAGTCGAGTTGGGGGTCATACTCTAGGACATTTAGCAGTAGTGGCAGATCCAGGGGGGAAGAGTCCAAGAGGTACCAATCCAACACATCCCCGTTAATGATAGCCGACCTTGTTAATCCGGACTTTGAGCACTTTTGTTGAGTCTCAGAGTGACTGTCACTTTGTGTGCTTGTCATCATCTTCGAATCTTGAATTTTTTACCGGTAGGTCTCAGATTTTTAGACAAAGGTCTCTATGTCTCAGGGAGCCAGCGATTTTACCAATGGTTATCACCCCTGGATGAATATGGAGTGAATGCTGCAAGAATTCCAGTGGATGAGCACCCAAGGAATCCTCTCGGATCTATCAGCAGGGAGCTTTAGCAATGACAACAGTGACGGCAGCGAGAATGTGAAAAAAGCATTAGGTTTTATTAGCAAAACAACGGCTTTGCACATGCAGCATACTTTTTGTGCATTTCTTTGCTATCACTTTATGGCTACGGCTTGAGAATCCCCAATTTCACGTTTTATGGAGGACGTAATCAAGCTATAAGGAATTTTCCTTTTTCTTTCAAAACTTGAGTGTGGTCCCCAAGAAATCAAATCCAGGGAAATTCATATACATTTGACATTTTCAGCGAATAGGAATAAGTGTGACAAAGTTCACAAAATGTGAGTTCATTTTAAAAGTGACGTTTTTACTGCCATTGCCATGGTCGATGCTAAAGCTCCCTACCGTGGGAGGGGGAGGGGGCTAAATGAAAGTTGGCAAGGGCAGAGAAGCTGGCATTCAAAGGTGTCTCGATCATGCACATCACTGTTATGAAGACAATAGGTTGGCTTGTGTATAGAAGACCACAAGAACACAACGTTGCACGTGCAGATAATAATTTATTGAAAAAAATTGCTCACAGGGTCTTGATGCAAGCACAATTTTGGTAGCATCAATAAATTATTATTAATTATTAATAGATACATGCGTGACTGGGTGGATGGCACTTAGAGGTGGAATCTTTATTTTTCTTACCACCTCTTGAAAAGTAAAAATGATTCAAATTGGAAGATATGAAAAATCAGAAGTAAAGTGACTCATGGAGGGAAGATGATTTTTGTGTTATGGGTAATTTTCTAAAAACTGAGGGTTTGAGGAATGTGGATTGTACTGTACATTAAGAGATGTCACCACTCAACAGTGGAAGGCATCTCGGCCCTTATTTAATTCTAATTTTAATTAATATTTTTGACATTTTCCAAGTTATTTAAGTCTAGAGTGTAATATTTCTGCTACTGGATTTATTGATATAACACTTAAATACTTCACTTACATTGAAACCTCTCCTTTGGGACACCTCCATTCAGGGGATACAAAATTTGGTCCCCAGAAAAAAACTTCCACATAAAATTATATACCTCTATTGGAGGGACACCTCTTATTCAGTGCAAGGGGAAATGTTTTCATTGTTCCAAGACCTGGGTTTGACCTCCATTCAGGGAACATGTCCTTAGCACTCAAAACGTGACTGACCACAAAGAGGGTTGACATCTTTAAGGGTGCACAGCTTGATGGCAGAGTATTAATTCACAAACTGAACTACATCACTTAAATTGATTTACAGCACTTGTGTGAATTCAACACATGATGTCACAGAGATTAGTTGATGATGATTTTTATATATATGTATATATAATTGTCTTAATTTGTTGGTTGATTTTTAACATACCCCATCCCAACCTCTATTCAGGGGTCAAATGCAAGCTTCTATTCAAGGGAGACTTGCCTCGGTGCCAACAGTGTCCCTCGAATAGAGGTTCCACTGTATGTATATGTAACATGACAGTCACTGTAATTTACACTTTTAGTTAATGGTACTTCTGGTGAGGGCATTTTACTGACAACTGATGAGAGAAAGAAGCTTGCTGAAAAGTGGATACAAGCATCAAAAGAAAGGTCAAAATTATTATGGTTCAGAATATAATAAACTGAATGTAGGAATATACCGAAGCCCCCTTTTATAGTCAAACCCTGTTAATACGGACACCCTATATATACTACTGTTGAAAGTGTCCGTTAATTAACAGGGTGTCCAAACCAAGTGGGTTGAATTATTTTGGAAAAAATGTAAGAGCTTTCTTTCACCAGAGACAAAGCAAAGTGTCTGTGAGAATGAGGTGTCTGTATTAAGTGGGTGCCCATAAAGCCCGGGGGGGGGGGTACTCCCTTATAAGGGTTTAATGGGGACGTGTGGCCAGCCAGGGTATGTTTTTCAGGATTTTTGTCTCAAACAGGGTATCGAATTTATCATTTTTTGTCTTAATCAGGGTATTGATTTATCAATTTTTGTCTTAAACAGGATAAATGTCTCAAACAGGGTATCAAAAATCGGAAGTCTGTCTTAAACAGGGTAGGAAAATCAGCGATATTTGTCTTAAACAGGGTCAGGGTATGAGGGGCCACGCCGCACCTACCCACCCAGGGATATATCGAGTACCCCCCCCCCCCCCCCCCCCCCCAAAGGGGGGGTTTTTATATTAATAAAAAAAAAAATTTTTAAAAAAAATTTTTTTTTTTATTATTAATTTTTTTTTTTTTTTTTTTTTTTTTTTTTTTTTTTTTTTTTTACCTATAATTTTTGTTTATAAAAAAAAAAAAAAACAATGTGCTCTTTTTTCT
>CALNXI010000497.1:182716-202523 GCA_942486025.1 Porites evermanni | reverse complement strand
AAACGCGACAAAGTTTGAAAAAACGCGAATTCATTTTAAAAGTGACGTTTTCGCTGCCGTCGCCGTCGTCGATGCTAAAGCTCCCTAATTACTTAAGCTCCCACCTTGTACATGCAAGTGCAACCGTACTGTTTGAGCATTTCTTAGTATTTTATAGTATCGTTTGACACTAAACGTTCTTATGCGTTTGGACTTCCCCATATGGTTCCTTTAAAAAAACATACCCAATTTCAGGCAAAAACGGCTCAAACTCCATACCCATTGGGGCAGCACATACCTATATAGCTACAGGGGAGTAAACTAACCGGGGTTTTCTTGCACAAAAAACGTCGGCGTAGGAGGCTACATTTCCCCTAGGGTGTCCAGCACCCGGTTTTCATAAAGCAGGGGCACCCAACGAGGATATAGTTCAAAACCACTTAAAATGTCATTTAACGTATTTTAGTATTCAAACGGTAGATATAGGCATATTTTTATCCCCTAAAAACGTTTCATCTGTTCGGATTTCCTAGCTGAAAGTCTAGTGATCCGAAAATTATAGGGATAAAAACTGACCTTCTCGAAAATTTCAGCCAGGAAAAGGCTCCCGAAAATTCTAGGTGGCCTTTTTTAGGGTCAAAATCCGTTAAAAATGGGTAATTATACCATTTTGTAGATGTTCGAGAATCCTAGGAGAGGCAGGCAAGCAAGAAATTTGACAGCAAATGCTCCGAAAATTCTAGATCTCAAATCGTCTTCCGAACAGATATTTTCCCGAAAATTGCCGTTGGGTGCCCCTGATAAAGATACGTGCAAATTTTTCGAAATCTTCCCGAGCCAAAAAAAGAGTATCTAGTGAATTTAGAGGAACTTTATAATTGAACTAGAGTGACTAGTTATTGTTGCTACAAACCAAAATTAGCTTCTTCTTTTGAAAGTGTTGCTTTATTCAGACCTAGCTAGACCTTTAAAGAATTTATGTAATTACGAATACCGCCTCCTTTTAAGGCTAAACACGCTGAAAGTGCAGGGGCGACAGCCATTGGATTAATGCCTACGACCTACTACATTCCTAAAACCGTAGGTTTGTATTTTATCTCTCCGTTTCACTGTCAGAAACTTTTATTGAGTGGTGTGCTATTGTTCTCAGTAAGCTTTGAGTCCGTAGACGAAGACAATCTCTTAAATATAGAAGCTTTTGAACTGGCGAATATCATACGGTGTGACCATTCAAATGAAACCTCTTCAGCAGTACTTTCACATGGTACTACCTCTTTAGTTTGTAGTCTAACTTTTGAGTCTGGGGATGAAATCCTAAGGTGTTACCATTGAAATTAAACCCCTTCAGCAGTACTTTCACATGGAAGTATTTATTTTTAATTTATATGTATTCTAACTTTTGAGTCTCTCGGTCGAAATCCTATGGTGTGATCATTCAAATGAAACCTTTTCAACAGTACTTTCACAAGGTGCTATTTATTTAGCGTCTAGTTCTAACTAGTGTGTCTGTGGACGAAATCCTATGGTGTGTGGCATGACAAATGACACTGCTTTTCAGCTGTACCTATTGTTATGTGTACAATGTTGATCATCCCTTACAAGAGCGCCGACTAGCATACCGGGTTCGGCCAAGTAGAGTCGTCTGCTTACGAAAGTTTCCATAAAGATCAGAGAGCTTAGACCGCTGATTTATGTACTGTTTAAAAAACGAGCAGTCGTGTATTATCAGGTTAAAAAACTCGAGGCGAAGCTCAGAGTTTTTACACCTGATAATACACGACTACGAGTTTTTTGAACGGTTTCAAAATCTCTGATAGAGATCAACTCATTCTCGCAGAAATATCGATTTGAGGATATTTTGGTCTAAAAATTTGGACGTAAAGTTTGACTGTGTCTTTATCAGATATAAAGACACTCTTAATTTCTTTTGTTTTTTCTTTATGAAGTATTAATGAGTTTTTGAATGATTTCTTTACTTGTATTTTCTCACTTATACGTGCACGATTGCGTTATCTTGTTTCCATTTTTCTTGCTTTTTTCCTCAGATGACCTTGTAGAATATGTTCTGCAGGTTGCCAACTGTGCGCCCAACACTCCTTTGTTTTACTATCATATTCCAGTGTGGAGCCATGTCACATGTAAGAAACGATAGCTAGGCTATGCTTTTACGTATACGTTAAACAACACTTAGCCTGTTCCAGGCGTTCAGATAGTAGAGCACGGGAGAAAAATTGAGGAAGAAAAAAAAAACCTTTTCCCGGTGTACAACTTAACTCGCTCCCCACTTACTGGCGCGCTCTAATATCTGAACGCCTGGAACAGGCTAATCAACACTTAAATTAGCAAGCGTTTAGACACCAGCTGGGCCAGGTTCCTGAAACGCTAATTAGCGCTAATCCAGGCTTAAATTTTGTTCTGTTTTCGTATTAACCTTCTTATGTATTGCTTAGAGTAACATTTTGCATGTGTTATCATGACGGTATCCTGGAGTGAAGGCCCAACATTAGAGTGGTTTTCGTTTGAGTGTCGTAAAACCAAAACCAAAGTAATTACTCTGGCCAATCACATAGGACACAGACAATACATTGAACCAATCAAAACTCGAAGTAATTACATGTGGCTGACGCAAAGCGCGGGAAAATGCATGCGAGCGCGTCACAATTGGCTTTGGTTTTCTGATTGGATGAAAAGGTGGCGCGAATCTTTTAAGCCAATCGCATCGTGTAGAAAGTGCAAAACCAATTACTTTTCGACACTCAAATGAAAACCGCTCTATTTTGAAAGCTCATATTTGCATGTTCTTAGACAAGAATACCTTGATTAAAATTTAACTTAATTCTGGGTTAAACCAGAAACTCATAAGGGGTTGAACAACCCCTTATAAGTTTCTGGTTAAACTTAACCATCTTTCGAGGATCCGGGCCCTGCGCTAACCCGGATTTTAATTTTATCTGCCGTGGGTTTCTTTTTTTCTGTTGTTACGTTGTTGCTCGCAAGCATTTTATCGGATGATCTTCTCTATTCTTTATAGAGCATCCAATCATCAAATTGTAGACAAAATGAATTAACCTGAATTGGCTTTTCAGTCTGATTTCAAATTTGGCGCTAACCTTGGATTATTAGCTGTTAATCCAGCTTTGAGAAACTCGGCCCAGCGCTTCCCACATAGCTGGCGGCTTCCTTCAGCAGCTTGGATGCACGTTTGTCGGAAATGAAATTTCCCTCACCGCACTTCAAAAAAATCATATCGAGCTACACAGGCTAGCAGCGCTTACAAAAGTATACGTCTGTGGGTGTCCACACAAGAAAACGTAAACAGATATTTAAGTATCGGCTTTATACAGATCTATTCTCTTCGGAGACCTTTTTAATTCATGTGCGCCAAGTAAGGCCTAATATATAAATACGGGTGAAACGTGTATCGGCGTCAGCTTTGTCAGCTCAGGTAACCACGAGAACGAACCGGGTTAAGAAGACGCACATTTTCCACGAGGCTGAGGTTTATTGTGCCATCTCTTTCAGCGATCCTGATTGTAGGACGTTTTGGGTCGGGCGACGATATCGCTCTCTGAGAGTAGGACGCAGCTTTTAAAATTTGTGAAAGTTGCATTTTAAGTTGGTCCGTACTCCCCCCGGACACACTCCCTTCATCCACCACTGAGATCTCCTCGATGTTGAATTCTGAGCGCTCTGTAAGATAAGTCTGCTTACGACTTTGCCGCTGATTATTTTTTGCTTCGCAGTTTTAATGGAAGACTTCCTAAAAGCCGCCATCTTAAGGATTCCAACTTTAGCGGGAGTGAAGTTTACGAGTACAGACATGTTTGACTTGGGCCGTTGTCTTTTCCTCTTTGCTCTTGATGAAAAAATTCAAATCCTCTTTGGTGGTGATGAGGTTTGTCTAGTGTATTTAGGCATGCTAATTAAGTGCTAAACTCTTTTAATTTACCACAGGGAGCCCAGACTCATAACAATCGAAGCTAAATGATAAACGGTTAAAAGGTACATAAACAAATTCATAAAAAAGGATGTCTGTGTTGTCTTCTTACTGTTTTCGGCAAAAAAAAAAACTAATCGGTTTTCTAGTGATGGGTAGGTGCTAAACATGTCAAGTCATGCTATGATGTGGAGTTAAGAGCTTAAAGTTTTATTTCCGTTTCATTTAGATTCTCATAAGTGCTTTGGCAATGGGTGCCTGTGCTAGTGTCGGAGGGTAAGTCAATCGTTTCTCTTCCAATTCCCTCCTCCCTGACTCACTTCTTTTCTCGCTCATACTTGTCCCCAATGCTCACTCCGTTAAGGCAGTGACTTCTACCATAGGGTCCCCAGAGGAGTTCAGTTTGTCTATAAACATCCAAAACTTTTGAAAACTACCTCTCTTGTAAAAACCCATTCGCAATGGTTATGTTTATCACGCAGTCATTGCGTTTCATTTCCGTTACACATTATATCTAACGGAAACCTAAAAGACTGAATACACTACGATAGGTTTACACACTGTGCCTCGCTTTCCGAATGCGTCGCCCTTCTTTCTCAGCGAGCATTAAATAATATTTTGCCAGGTTTGTAACAGGATTGCATGACGGTTTAATCGATCAAAAAGTACGAATCGCATTATCTGTATCAACTGTAAAATTTAAATGCAATCAAGGACACTAATAACTCTTCTGCATCCTTTGCTTCTACCAAGAGAGGCTAAAGCCTATAGGTTTCCGAAGTAGAAGAGTCAAAGGTCACCTTAAGTAGTGGATTTTCCAGAATCTTTGTATCCGAAGGCACCTTGCTTACGGGTTTTTGTTTGCAGTAGTCGTTTCTACTTAAGGCTTGTCTAAATGCTTTAAAGTTGTTGTTAATAAAAAAATGTGCCCACCGGGGGGAGTCTCTAAAAGTAGGGGAGGTGGGTTTGTAGATCTTATTTTCCCAGCATTCTAGTTGACTCCTAGTCCGAATGGTTCTCTCTCCACCCCAGAGGTCTCTTTGTGTTGTGGGGAGGCTGGGGAGAGAGAAAAATAAAGCGCGCGTGGCACGATGGGAATTAGGGCAAAGAGAGGCCTCAGGCTCCCGCCTTTTCCCTCTTCCCATCGTCTCCCGCGCGCTTTCTATTTTTGGATTACTGCTATAGTTTTATTGGGATACCCAGCCGGAGCCTCTCCGAAGGAAAGAGCCAGTGGTTCAAAACCCATTCTCCCAGACTAAGAAAAGGCGAATCTCCGAGGATATTGCTGTTTTGTTTTCAATTTTGTGCTGGAGTCATTATTTAGTGCTTTTACCCATAATCAGAATGCTCCTGTAGAGTTATGAAGAAGACATCAAACATGTTTCATCAGGGAGCACTAACCATAATATTTTTTGGTGATTTTTAGTAGGCATGGCATTAAATCTTAAAAAAGTTGGCCCAACTTTTTTAACCAAGCCTGGGGCCCTTTCGTCGAAAGTCCCGGTAACTTTTCGGGCCTGGAAAGCTGTTTTATGTTTGCCGTGTTTGTATTCAAGATCAAAGTTTTATTTATTTTGAAAATAATTAAATGAAACTATCAGTTAACGATGCAAAATTGACAGGTTTGTGAGCTAGGAACTGTGCTAGTATTCAACATGTTTTGATTTTAAATTTAGCCTTTCGGTCCGAAAAGTTTCCGAGCCTTTCGAAAAACAGGCCCCTGGACCGTTTTTTTCAGAATTAACTTGATGCGAAGGCACATTTAAGCTTTTCTAAAAGATCTCAAAAAGTGGAACATAAAAAGTGTAACATTCAAGGAACAACACATCTTTTTTGTTAACTTTTCAGAACTTATAGCTTTGCTGGACGGCTACACAATCGTATTTTTGATGCTTTCAACAGGGGAGATATAGAAACTGCAAGGAAAGAACAGGTGACTGATGCTGACTGTCAATGAATTTCACCTTAGCGGAGTCTTTCTGTCAAACGCAATCACAGGAAGCCCAGACTCACAACAGCCTACTGGAAGCCAAATTATAAGGATTTGTATGGGAATTTATCGTAAGATCGATAAAACGGTTAAAATGTACGTAAACAGCTATAGAAGTGTACTTGTACATTATTCATAAAGATTTGTCTGTGTTGTTTTCTTACTGTTTCCTGTCCTATAGACGACATTTAGCAAGTTTTAATGTTTTGGTTCCTCTAAAATGGCTTTTATAGGGCAGGAAATAATGAGAAAACAACACAGACACAACTCTTCGTGAGATATATATTATTTAATAGTCTTTTATGTACATTTTAACCGTTTTATCGATCTTACGATAAATTCCCATACAAGTCGTTATAATTAGGCTTCCAGTAGGCCGCCGTGAGTCTGGAATCCCTGTGACGCAATGCGCAATTATTATCGTTATCTTTTTAACAAAAGATTTTTAAGGATACTGTGAAAGCTAAAGGGACACGAAACTTTAACTGTCGTGATAAGTAAACTGAACACCCGCGTCTAAAAACTTAGAGAACTAACAACTTTGGAAATTAGAACTCATTATATAAGAACCTGAAATATCTTGTAACCCGGTGGCCCACAGATGACGAAAATGAGAAATAATTGAACTAAACATGACAATTTTTTCTTTTATGTTATTCCCCATCGTTACTGGGGACCGAGAGGTCAGCTATAGGCCAGCTGTTTTCCCTTCCTGCCTGGGCTCTAGTAACAGTCCCATAAGTCTTCGCGAAAGTTTACTCGGCCAAGTTTTCTTCCAATTTTTAAAGTGGCGTATGCACTTCTTTCACATAGACCATAATGATCCTTGTTTATCCCCCTTCCCCCACCCCTAATATTTGCAAATCGCTGTTTCCAATTTCTCCGGGGTATTACAACCGTCCCAAGATTTTGGGGGGTAAACAAGGTGCTTTATGGTTTATGTGAAAATGGTGAATGGGGTCAGTATTTAAAAGCTTCCACTTAACCGGTCTGATTTGAGTTTCTTTCTCTACTGCTGTGATCCTTGTACCTGAAAGAATAATCCAACTGTCCAATCAGGAATCGAAAGAGAAAGAGAAAACGAGTGTTCAGTACCTGTGGTTGGTTGAGTCACAAAGTTTCTTTAAGTTGCTAATCAAATGGTTTTCCATTCCTTTGACATGCAGTACCGATCTCAAAGCATGGTGAAAATATACATGAAATACGGTAAGTGCCAAGGTCTTCGTGGCATGAAATGGCCGTTTTTGAGCCGGATTGCGCGCGCGTGCTCTGGCTCGGTGTCGAATTGTACTATGGGACTCTTTTGGGGGATAAATTTGTAACCAGTAAAAACCCCTTGAATGCAGAGGTCCACTCAACGCGTAAATAAAATCGACTGCTTCTTTCTTGTCCGATCTCTTATGTAGAGACGTTGAACTGTACGTTATAAATCACTTTATGGTGTAATAATTTTGATCTATCACGCTATCTATTCTTCTCATATTTAGTTTATCATTAACCTCTAATGCAAATTTAAATTCAAATTTTAGAAGCCGTTATAGTATTCTTTTTCAGTGTAGCTCTGGCCCTGAAGAAGGCTGATTTTGTTAGCCGAAATATTGACCTCAATTCAATTCAATTCAATTCTATTCTATTTAACCTCAAATAAATCAGTCCTTTGCTGTATAGCGAGGCCTGCATTCAGTTTTGTTTTTGTACCCACCCTTGAAATAGCGAACAAAGGAGGCCATAACTTCCCCACAATAGTTCCATATATGGACACTTCTATGGCCCAGTCCTAGCATGCGCGGCACCCTCAAAATCGAAAGAAGACTGGAAAGAGGGCGTGGTAACCATGGTTGTTTACCATTTGCAAAAAGTTTCCGTAAAATGCGGTTGGAAAGAAAATGAAACACGACTTTTTGGGGCGTTTTAGTGGAAAATTTCCGGCAGCAACAAAATGTCTAAAAAGGTAATCCTGTTTTCCCGGTCGGAATATTCCAAACGAAAATTCGTGTTCCATCTTTGATACCAGTTTTAGGCCTCCGCGGCCGTTTTTCGGTAAATGGAACTACTTTGTGCAAACGGGAAGCGCGATTCCGGGACGTGATCAACCGGTTCTAAATTTTGCTTACCGTTTACCCAAACCGTGAACCGACCGGTTTGCTAATGTAGATGGTAAGCAACCCATGTTTCACTTTACTATGGGCGAAGAATATCGTTCCTTATACCTTCGTCTGGCTCAGATGACCTACACAAAAATGGTGTCCTCAACTTAGCTCTTTCGTGCTAAATACATTGAGACTTAACTTACGATCGGTAGTTGTTTACATACTGAGGTATTCGTTACATAGGGCTATTCGTCACATCGGGGTGTTTGTTTTATTGAGGTATTCGTCATACCGGGGTACTCGTTATACCGTATATCGCGATGTTCGTTATACAGGGGTGTTCGTTATATGTAAGGGATATTTCTCGGCTGGTATCACTTGATATTTGTTTTTACGTTCTTAGTGATCCCTGGCATGGTTCATACGTTTCTGGGAAACGGCCCACCTACCCCCCCTTTAAGCCAACATTTTGCCCTAAATGAGGGTTGATGTTGGCTTAGGGGAGGCGTAGGTGGGCAGTTTCCTATAAACGTATAGTGATCAGTTTTATCTGTGCTTCTAGGTGGGCATGCGGGTGTTGGAAAGGCTATCATGAGATTCCTAGGCTTGGATCTAGGTCCCTCTCGACCACCCCTTTCTCAGTTATCGGCGATGCAAGAAGCGGCCCTTAGAGAGGAGCTGGAAGAAATAGGTTTCTTCGCATGGAAATAAAATATGCACCTATTCCAGAGAGACTACAGGAACAGGTATTGACAACTCTTCCGCGAACAACACTGAACAAACTGCCTCGGTTTAACATGTTTTATTAAACTGTAAGGATTGTTTTTCGCGTCTGGAATTAAATACATCTAAAATTTTAACATATTCCAAAAAAATTTACCAAAGTTGACAAAGTTCATCGATTACGTAACACGAAATAATTCTAGCAAACCTTTCTTCCGTTAACCGTATGAATACTTAATATTCTTAATCGCTGACAAAGAAAACCTTGAAAATTTATTATATTTGATCTAAGTTTAATGCTAATTATAGTACATGAAATAAAAATATTTCTCAAATCTTCTTGTCTTCATTTTCTTGGGTTTTGGTCGGGGTTACGTTTCTCTCTGACCGTTAATTCTCATGAGCTTACATTGACTTTCACCCACTTTCAATTAGTAACAATCTCATCGCCCTAGAAAATTTAATCTTAAAATTTGAAAATTATATTGGCGCGGTTTCCATTTGAGTTCCGTAAGACCAAACAAGTTGCTCATGCAAACTTTCAACCAATCACAGTCAGCTAGTCAGCACTCAAAAGTGACCAACCTCGTCCCCAAGGTCCTCTCCTACTCGGCCCCACCTCTCTCTCTTGCTCCGGGGACCAAGTAGGAGAGGAATCTGGGAAACGAGGTTAAAAAGTGACCACAGCCGGGAAAAAGCGCTCGATAACAACGAACGTCTTCTGCTTTCTTATTGGTTGTGAAAGTCCCATTTTTTGGGGGTTTTTTTTTGCAGTACAAATCCAAAGTATGCGTCGGAGACTCAAATGAAAACCGCTTTATGGTCATTGTGAAGGCTCACATGGTAAAATGCCTTGTATAGTCGTACTCTATCGTTGGTATAACAGCTTGAACAAATTTGAGAAAGATAAGTAAATACCTGGAAAAAAAAGTTAAGGAAAACACTGTGATAAAAGCTTAATTAAGTGGATTAAACAGTTTTATCTAGGCGGCGTGGGGTGTCCGTTGTTATCGTATAAATCAGGTCTCCGGGAGTGCTGTGAACTATAAGGCCTTCTCCACTATCCTCAGAAATGTTCGGGAAAATCCTCGCACGACAGATGGACGACTTAAATTTATTCGCACTTTCATGCCTGTTTCATGAGAATAAAAAGCTTAAAGACATTCCCTTTGGCGCGTTTCGAGTTTCACGGAACAACACTGACAACGGCAAAATAACCTCCATTACACTTCTACTGGGGAGTTTTATAAGGTCGTGATAATCGACCCTCCTCCCTCCCGTGTGCGTCAATGTTTAATCTTCGGTTTTACCTCACACATTCTAAATATCAGACAACAGACGACAGTTTTCACTCAGAGGATACATATGAACACCAAGCTCTCCACCACCATCGGCTACAGTTTGAATAATCTTCTTCATTACGTCTGCGTGCCTGTCCACAAAAAAACCAACAACAACAAAACCACATGGCTTCAAAGAAAACGTCAAAACGTTCACACTTATTATACCGGAAATAGGAAAAATAGCCTTGTTTTTCAACCAAAATTGTTTAACGGCAGAAGTCTCAGTAGACATGTAGGGTTATCAACCTCTAGCCTGGGTCCAAAGGTTTTTATTCTATTCTTGTACAACCCATAATGCTTCCACGTCGGTACGAACTCAAGCAATGAAATTGCACAAACACTTTTACCACTTCAAGTATAGTTTGCGCGTGGACGAAAACATTTGGGGTGAATATTATTCGTTCTTTACCCCAAGTACGTGAAATTATTTACACCTCAACTGCATAAACTTGTATCGAAACGAACGGTACCCCTTTTATAGGCATCGCGTGTACGTCTTACGAAACCATTAATTCGCGTTTCTTCGTATTTGACAAAATGTTGTACCATTTGATCTCAGTTTCACTCTACGTTGAATGTACTCATCACATTTGCCTTCATTTCATTCCAAGCTAAAGGCAATTGTGTTGATGATAAAATTCTAGTGAGTCACCAGCAATAGAGGTGAATAAAACGTCCGCGCACAGGCCACCCAACATGCAAACAATAGATTGTTATCGTTCATTTTAATTATTGGTTCAGACTTTCTCCCAGTTAAGGTGCTTGCGTGGTGCAAGTAAGTCAGTGTGTTGCTTTTCTCTAGTCCTACGTACTCGCGAGATGCGAAGTTCTGTGGCTACCCCAAAACCTACGACCTGCTCGCCACGTGAGTCACCCATACATGTAGCTCAGACTCATTATCATGGAAAAATAAAATTTGAACCAAGAATAAAACTGAACCACAATATACAGTATAATTAAATCATGTTTAAGCCTTTCTCTTCCCGGATGAATGATGGAGTTTTTTGGGTTGCCTTGAAGTTTTGAGTCTATGGATGAAATTCTATGGTGCGACAATCCAAACGAAACCCCTTTAGCAGTACACATGGTACTATTTATTTAGTATGTAGTTCTCACTTTTGAGTCTGTGGATGAAATTCTATGGTGTTACCATTCAAATGAAACCTCTTCAGCAGTACTTTCACATGGTACTATTTATTTAGTATGGAGTTCTAACTTTTGAGTCTGTGGTGTGACCATTCCATAACGTTTAGTCCAGTTTGACTTTCGCTACCTTTGGAAGTGAAAGGGTGGCTTACCTGCAAGGATGAACAGATGCCATTGTCATTGGCAAATGTGGGTGTGCTTCCACTGTAACAGTCTTCTTAGCATGATCCTAAAACCAAGTTATTGCAAACAACATGGGTATAAATTAGTTACCCATTATTGTTCCATTATTGTTACCAATATAGAATTACCCAGTTAACCCAGTGGAAGTTAGCAAAGCCTTTTGAGTTACAACTGGTTGAGTCCAAGGTAATTATAATGGAAGGTACAAAACAAAGGTCACAGTTCACTTGTGCACTAGGTCACTATCCCCACGGATAAGCTAAAACTCTATTTAGGATTTTGATTAGGGCTGGGAGTGTTGTTTATTTACCATATTAGAGTACCCTAGCCAGCACTTGTGACCTGTGACGTGTGACCTGCCTTTTGTGCAGGTCTATGTATTACCCAAAATTGTTCAAGTGAGGCCCTGCCAGGGGGGGGGGTGGGGGGTCCATGTCGCCCATCTGAATTTTAAAACATCTCGTGTTGGTGGTTATAAATGCTTGTCACTTATTGTCAGCTTTGCCGTCACTGTCTCAATTTGGCCGAGGGAGGTTGTCTCTTGTCGCGATTTCATTTTAAGTACTGTTGCTACTTTTTGGGCCACGTAGCTTGTCGGAATTTACCCTGGCAGGGCCTCTCACGTGCACAACCTAGACATACACCAGGCCCGGGAAACTGCTGAAAAAATTGAGGTTTCCAAGAGTCTTTCAGATAATAATTAACAAAACACAACTGACTGGTTTGATTCAAGTTTCAATTTATTAGCCACTGAATCAACTCCTTCAGGTAATGAACAAATGAAAATAATCACATAACGTACATTTGCACATGAACAAATTCTGCACAAACCTATAATGAAATATGCATGAGTATATTATGTGAAAAATTGACTGAACTACAGCGTTCACATAATAGGCCCGTGAAAACATATAATGACACTTCCATCACATTTTAATTAATGATATATTATTTATTTACGATGTTATTAAAAGATCTTAAAACTAGTTGCTTCTTCTTTAGGGAACAAAGGAGCAATGTAAGAAACACGTGCTTACTGAAACCCCTGAAAACTACATTGTATTAAGTGGTTTACCTGACTCATGTCTTCATACATTTCCTCTACAGTTAATGGTTGGCGGTTCTAAAAACAAACATAAAATAATAAAGGCACATTTTTCCTCAACACTTGCACTGCTTTTAAAAAGGAATTGCTAAATTCAGGCTTCATGGCCACCCAGGTTTGTTGTATTAAATATTTCAACTTGTGTGTCATTCTCTTATTTTATTCTTTCAGGGCTTCATAGTTTTTCCTAACGATCCTCAGACACATCCTTCATTAATACTGATCTGGCTGAACACAAAACAGTTCCGATTATAAGTGACATTCTCATTACAAAGAAAAAGGTCTGGCCAGGCAGTCCTGACAAATGGAAAGTGCAGGACGACTCTAAGTCTGAGGTCATTCCAAAGATGTCACTTGCCTGGGGTACTTTTTTAGGTCAAAGAACATTGTTGACATGGCAGCGTAGAAATGTCGTTCAAGCTGCAGCACAGATCCTGTTAAGGGTACTCCTGGAGTCACTTAAAAACATTATTACCTCATTATAGCCAAACAGCCATAACCTTGGAGTCTGATAATATTTGTCATAAGTAATGTACATGTCATAGGTTCTTGTTTGAAGAATCCCACCAGAAGCACTTGCATCCACAGCACCATCTCCTGTCTCAGTTTTGGATGCTGGTTTAATTGATAAAGTGGCCTAAACAAGAAAATAAAATGAATGATTTTTAATACCTGACTTGAAAACTGTTTTCAAACAAACAATGCTAAAGGAATTAAAGTACCTCATCACTTTCTAGCATCCCACTTTCTGCAAAAGCTGAAAATTTAAAAAGAATGAGTGAAGTTAGTTACATTTATTTCTGGCTATTCGAGTGTTTCTGTAATTTGTACTACAGCTATACTGTGTCTATCTCATGAATTTAATTTTCTTTTTTTAACTATGTGTGCGAACGATTGGCCAGGGAGACAACAAATGCAAATGCAAACAAATGCCCACTTTAAAGCCATTATAATTAATATTCTCTACATCAATATAAAGTTGTTCTTTATACCTAGAAGTATTTTTTTTTTACCTTCCATATCAACTGCTTCTTCTTCATCATCTTCCTCATCGTCATCATCATCTGCTGGCGTCATGTCCTTTGCTGCCTGTGAACATAGATTCAAACATGGTAATAAAAAGCTACTTCTGATTGAGCAATGTCAGTGTTCTACAGTCAAGTAAGTGACTATCTGTGAACAAGGATTTTAAAGAGAAGAGCTTCCGACTTGCGTGACTCAGCATCTTTTTCCCTTTTAGTGACTGAGGGGCAAACGAAGTGACTGCATTGATGATACACTGTAAAATAAGGCATCTACCCATGGCAAATGAACTGCAAAATTATTTTTATGGGTTTTTCCCAGCTTTCCCAGTGGTCAGCTATTATGCTCTGGAATGGTTATTTTCCACCTGTTGTTACACCATTTTGTGAGTGAAACCATCTGCAAGTCTAAATTACCTGAACAGTGCATGAGCCTCTTCCCTAACTTACGAGCAAGCTCTCCAATCTTCTTTTAGCAGTCTTGTTTTCGTACGCAATTGTATTTTTTTGCTCCTTTTGGAACGCTAAATTAAATGTATAACTGGCACATTGAGCGTAACTGAAAAGCAACTGACACATTTCTTGTTTCTGGTGACAGTTTTCACACTTTGAGGTTTCCTGCAATTTCCCACAACTTCCCCAAATGGAGGGCTTCCTCAGAAAATAACTCTTCCCTTACCTTGTCAGAATCTAGTGTCATTTCTTGAAAATGACTCCTGAGCACCTGCAGAAGCCTGATCACCACTTAAGTCCACAAGATGGTGTGCGTTCACCCACCCACCACCTTATCAGGTTCAACAATAGGCTCATTTACATGACTGTCGATCCTTACCTTGTCAGAATCTAAAATCATTTCTGAGAATGACTCCAGTGTACCCACAGTAGCCTGATCACCACTTGGATCCACATGATGGTGGGTGTCCACCCATCCACCATCTTCATCAGGTTCAACAATAGCCTCATTTACATGACTGTCTATCCTTACCTTGTCAGAATTTAAAGTCATTTTTGACAATGACTCCTGCACACCTGTAGTAGCCTGATCACCACTTGGATCTACATGATGGCGGGTGTCGACCCACCCACCATCTTCATCAGGTTCAACAATAGCCTAATTGACATGATCGTCTATCCTTACCTTGTCAGAATCTAAAGTCATTTCCGAGAAGGACTCCTGAGCACCAGCAGTAGCCTGATCACCACTTGGATCCACATGATGGTGGGTGTCCACCCACCCACCATCTTCATCAGGTTCAACAATAGCTTCATTTTCCTCTTGATGCTCCATTTCTTTACATCGCTTGTAGCAGGGAACTGTGAATGAGGTCAAAAGAAGCTTAGATGAGGTGCTGAGTACCTTCTAATGGCCAATTACAGGCACAGCCGAACCTCCATGTGCAACAACAACTCAATGACTACCCCCTATGAGCAACCACCAATCGTAAATGCCAATATTTTCCTAGCCCTATAATAATAACCTCTTTTAAATGACCATCTGTCCTCCCTGAAGCAACTGCAGCTACTTTTTGGGGTGAGTTTTATAATTTACCACTTTCATCGCTCTTCATGGGCTGATCTCTTTGTTTTCTGTACATACTACACACACCGATACAAAGAACTTTTACTGTCAACATGGATCCATAATGTAACTTAGAAATTGCATGCAATAAATTCTCTTCCAAAAAGAAGATGGGTCAAGACCTCTTCTCAGAAGGGACCCCAAGGGACCCCATGTCTATCGATTCTCATAAGCGACCATTTCCAATTAGGTAACCAATGCAATTTGCATTTTAGCTAATCACTTATGGGTTGACCAAAAAAAACATTGATTGGCTTGCTAAAAGATCCTTCAGTTGTCTGCAGTGTTTGTCCTCAGCTTGTAAGATAATTTCATGAAGCCTGTGATACATGCAGGCTTAAACAAAAGTAGGAAAAGGCCACATACCAAATTTGAATCTCGAACTATTAACTAAAGAAATACAGTCGACTCTCTCTTAACGGACACCTCTATTAGACGGACACCTCTGTAAAACGGACACCTAAAGTTGGTCCCTGCCTTTGTTTATTCCCTTTATTTGACTCTTTATAAGACGGACATCTCTCTAAGACAGACACTTAGTGCCGGTCCCAGAGGTGTGCGACTTGGAGAGAGTTGACTGTATGCTCTATATCACAGCAACCAGGACTTTGCTCCTTCAACCAGTAATGCTTCCGTCCATTTTTCCCACAGAACAATCAACTGAAGATAGATTACTGATGAAGAATTCATAGTGTCAGGGCTTCTGATATTTTGCGCAGTCACAGAGCCGCGAAATTCAGGTAAATCCGCGAAATCCCGCAAAATTCACAAAAATACACAAAATACTGCGAAATTCAGTAGAAATCTTATCAAATACATGTCTGTACAGCATTTTTGAAACTTGTATCAGCTAGTCTGGGGCTATTTACTCGCCATAAACTTGCAAATTTATCCCAAAACTTCGTCACTGAAATGTGCAAACAATGTCCCAAAACTACCAGGTGTACATTATGTTGCAAAAAACTGGGCACTAGCCATGATGTTAAAGGCTTTGCCATTGGTTCATTTCTGGAGCGTGTTGTTGTTGAAAGAGAAAATGACGACCTCTGTTAGAAAAACATTAAAAATGCTTGTCTGATCAGCACAAAACCAATCGATTTCTAGCGAAATTTGCCCTGAAAATAACCACTAAATCCGTTGTTTTTTTACCGATTGCTTTCCAGCCAAGTTTGCACTGAAAATTCCCGCAAAATCAGCCGATTTTTGGGCAATTTTGTCCTATAAATTCCGCAAAATTGGACTTTTTTTTCCGCGACCTATCAGAAGCCCTGTAGTGTTAAAGGTGCTCACCATTTTTTGTATACAAGAACTGCTTGTCTTTAGGAAGATAACCCTTTATTTTCGTCTCATCAGGCCCTGAGTCCCTTGAAACAAAACATAACACAGGACGTTTGTTGATCCCAACAGTATGAATCAAACAAGTCATAGAATCAAATCAAAGGGTGCCTAAGGCTAACTTGCAGATTCTTATTAAATTACTGTATTTTAGATATGAAACAAGATAAAGAACCTGCAATTAGTCTACCAGTATATTTTAAGTCTGTCAAAAAATGAAAATATGTTTTACGAAAAAACAAAAACAAAACAAAAGGGCCAAAAAAAGAAAAAAATTTACGACAGCGAGAGTCGAAACCCGGACCTCCGACGTGTAAGGTCAATGCTTTTAATCTATTGCACCTCAACAACTAATATTGAAGATTTCCGTTAAATTGATCAGCTTTAACACTTTTGCTCATGAAATTCTACCGCTCTATGCTGTTTGAAGCTGGCAGAGCTTTATTTACGGAGAATTGAAAGATATATTCAGGGAAAACAAGCATGATTAAAGACGTACTTTAACTCATTTCGTCACATTTGAAGAACATATGGCAGACAAGTGTTTCGTAAAACTGTTGCAAAGTCTCTTGCAGCTTGTGATTCTCAGCGTTTACAAGAGGAGAACCAATTATTACACTGTACGATTCAGCAACAGTAAACATTTCCGTTTTTATTGAACCAAGAAACTTTTCATTTCAGAATGACATTTCACCTAAAAAACATGTGACTGGGACTCTTGTTGTAAGAAAACTTTAAAAATCATGAGACTCATGGCAGAATCGTGAGCTTGGACCAGCTTGGGAGTTGAAGAGTAATAAACTGCTGATCTCTTCGTCATGTTTATCTCCTGGATGAGTCAAAAAGCTTCAAAAATTCATAAACTTCTGTCTCAACGTTTGCCATAGTGCTAAGTTGAAACATTCAAAGTGCATATGAATATGTGACTCCTCGAAATGCACAAAATCAGCACATTGTGGAACAGGAACGATCTATGACAGTTGTCGTTTTGACATCGGGTGCTTTCGTGCGGAGCTGACTGATTTATGAAAGATATCTACATCTGAGGGACACATTTGCATATCGCAGTGCCCACAATAACATGTTCCTTACGCTACACATAATCCACAATTTAAAAATGCTTTAATTAAAGTACTATTTCTGCCTTAAGTAATAGCACCTAGAGAATAAGTACACACCATTTCCATGTTGGACAGTGATGGACTAAATGGTCTCCTGCCGCCACAAACTGCAAAGGAGTAAAAACAGCAAAATAGTCAGAGTAAATTCCAGGCCGGGGGGGGGGGGGGGGGGCNAAAGAGAAATATGCAAGTTCAAAATGAATTCGAATAGTTTTTATGTTTTTGCCCTAATCTAAGTGATGACAACATAATTTCTGCCTCAAGGTCAGGTCTGAAAACAGGTATGGATTTTAGAGGTCTAGTCTGAAAACAGGTGTGGATAATTAAACGTTTTAAATTAATTTTAAACGGTATGAAAACGGGTCAAGATTTGAAGAAGCGGGTGGCACCCCCCCACCAAGAATTCCCAGGAGTACCCCCTCCCCCCCCCCCCGGGGATTCCAGACAGTTGAGTATTAAATCTATTTCTAGTTTGTCAGGGGCTACGGTTTTTCTAAACTAAAATTTACCAGAAAACTTATAACTGTGATTATGCATGAAAAGGTGGCTAAATTAAGAGTGGCTTCTAGCTGACAATTGACATGAATGATAACATGTTTATTTTGGTGTAGTATTTAAGCTTAAAGCACTGCTGTAAGCAATAGAAATCGAAAGATTCGAAAGTGATACCATTCCCGTTTCCCGTGCCAGCCCTCCCATTTCGTGAGCGATTCCAATCTAGATCAAACTGTACTGAAATGAAAATACTATATACTTACTTCCTCAGGAGTAATGACTCCAGTTTCTTGAAACTTTGACTCCTGTGTTGATAGATCGGAAACGTGTTAAACCTCAAGGTCATATCCACTTACGGGGCAGATGCACGCTCATGCACACAAAGAACGCGATCGTACCTTTAAAACTGGAGTGAGATATTCTGCTACACCAAGCGCAGTTCCCTTCATCTTATTAATGACATCTTGCATTGCCATGGTGGAAATCAGCTCTTAGACTCCTTAGAGGAAGTATTTATCAAACGAAACGACCAGATACAAACCTTCATCGAACAGTAACGAAATAAAAGGTGCATATCCTCACAAGAGTATCCGCTGACTACGAATTGCTTTCGCAGTACAGGGTCGTCACGCAACACATCACATGGTCACACAACGTTTTGCCTTCAACTCATAGATTTAAGAGGTAGGTATCATAAACTAAAGAAATTTACCAGTTTTGTTCTCTTTGAGGTATGAGATCCTGGCTCAGTCTAGGCGGTCTAGGCGTTCGGATAGTGGAGAGCCGTGCGAAGTCAGAGAGTGGGGGAAAAAAGTAAGGAGGAAGAGAGGGAGAAGGAGTGGGCCGAGAGGAGGGAACTCGCTCTCACCCCCTATCCCATCCCCTCGTTGTCTTTTCTCTGCTCATATCTCTTTGCGCCGTCCCCAGCCGCATGGAACAGGAAAGGCTCAGTCAGATCCAAAGTGCCCAAACCACCAGCCCCCGCCACCCGCCCCCAAGGGAAACAGAGCAAAAATAATCCATGTTGACGTAAATGACTTGTGAAACAGTAGCGACTTCTCTCAATCCCCAACAGGGAAAATAGCGACCTTAGCGGTTTTCCCAACACTTTATGCATTGGAAAATAAAGCAGTCCTTGTTTTGCCAAGGCTTGTCCCTATGAAATGACAAACGGAAATGAATAATTGCAAATCCATTTCTAAAAGGGTTCTTTGCTTTAAACCCTTTCTCTAACTTGTCTCCTCTCCAGTCATCAGCTGTAGAGGCTCCCGCCTGGGGACAGAAAGAGGAAATGCCCTTGGAAAAACGGGTTAAACTGGTGGGTACAGCAGTACAAGATCGATACATCCCAAGAAATTCGTAGGGTCTAAAAGAAAGCAAAACAATTTGAAGCAGTTGAGATTCACAGTAGTGTCATTTTTTTTTTCGTTTCAGTTACATTTGAAATAGATTGATACCCGTACAACACTTATTAATTGTATGATGACAGCCTGGGTAACCAGCCTTAAAAGCAGGCGCCTTGAAGCAAGCGTCGAAAGAGGTGGAGGAGGAAGGGAAAATGGCCCTCTCTCTCTCCTTTCTAGTTTCAATCAACTACCAACCCCCCCCCCCCCCCCCCCTTTACCCCCCTCATTACAGCCTCCCCCCGGGCACCCCCCACTTCAAAAGCCGGCAGGGTTCTGTTCCGCTCAATCATGTTCCCCCGGACAAACACATGTCAAAAAAAAACACAAACTTTTATGCAAACTACAGTTTATTT
>CALNXI010000497.1:139960-182641 GCA_942486025.1 Porites evermanni | reverse complement strand
CCCCCCCCCCCCCTCACTCTTTACCTCTCATATTAGCGCCTGCCACGTGGACCGCACGTATTCAAAAGCGAGATGGTTTCTGATCAGATCAATCATGTTCCCCTGAGTAAATAAGTGTCAAAAAAAGACACATCATTTATTGACATATACGTTTAATGTTATTCACCCTTATTATTTCAGTTTGTCAACATTCCAAAACAGCAGAACATTAGAATGGATGCATGATGTATAAGCGGTTTGAGCTCAGCCGCTAAATGTCTTTCACTTGAGTAGACTAATAAGCTTTGCCCAGTCATTCCGCGAGGCCTGTGTGTCTCGGGTCACGTGGTCCGAGCAAGTTTGTCTCCCCCATCGTTCGGTTCGGCTATAGCCTGTTCCAGGCTCCGAGATAGTCGGGCCTTCCTTTTTCCTTTTTCCCTTTCCCCGCCAACTTTTCGCGTGCCTTTTTCTTTCGCGTCTTCCCCACTATCTGAGAGCCTGGAACAGGCTAGTTCGGCTACGTCACCGAAATCCATCGAATAAGAAGGCCTGGGAAGAAGCCGTATACAGAAATATTATGCTCATGTCTTTGTTGGCCTACGTTGGCCAACGTTTAACTACGACAGATTCATCCTTGTGACTCAACAACATTGCACGACAGAAGAACTTCAAAAATAGGTTCGAGCCCAGCAGCTAAATTTTCTTCATTTCATTTGGCTTCCGAGCCTTCTGTTTTAACTGAATGATTTAAAATTTAAAAAAGTTCACATTTTCTGTTCTGGAAAACTTTACCGAAAATATCCTGCGTTTGATCGTGGACATCAGGTAGACATGTTTCCATGTACTTCCTTTAATGAAAATGTCTCTTAATTATCGAATAGTTCCTTTAGCTTAATTTCTATTATAATAGTCCTTTTAATGCCTTTTTGCCAAAACATCCATTCGCGATATAATTCTTTATTTAATCAAATCCGAATAAACGTCAATATTACTCTCTGATTCTAATCATTCTTCATGAAGATTTCCGCTAGTGTCTCGCATGTTCTTTTTTCGTTCAAGCTCATCCGCTGCTGATAAATGCTAGTCCTCCGCTTTTTGGCCTTCCTGGACTTTCTTTTCGCCACCGTATTCATCTCTTCTCTCGCCAGACTTCTCAAACTCCTCACCCTTGACATGCTCGCTAGCTTCATACTCGTTCTTCTCTGGTTCGTCTTGAGCTTCTAAACTCTTGTCTTCTTCTTTTTCGCCAAACTGGCCTTTCATTTTGTCAGTGCTTTCGTCTTTTCTTTCCACGTCATTGCCCTTCTCGCCTTTGTCCTCTGCTTTTGTTTCCTCTGATCGTTTTCGCTCACCGTTGCTTTTTTCGTCGTCGCTGTCTTCTTTCTTTTCTTCTATCTCTTCCTTTTCACCCGTTAGAGCTTCCAATATATCTCTAACAAGCTGTTCCACATATAAACAGAATTCTTTGACAATGCCTGGAATTTCCTGCGCCTTTTTCCGATTGTCGTTGAATTTCTTTATCTTGCCTGGCAGTGAGAACACAGCTGTCTTTGTCTTAAGGAGGCTATGGAAGTCACGCTGTGGATCAATTGCTTTTATTCTATCCACGCATTTTTCAACGCCGTCCTGCACGTGCGGTTCTAGTTCCACAGCTTCTTTTCCAGAGAGCTTTATGTTCTTGAGTGCTTCCACTGCATCACGGTAAGGCTTGGGAGGCTTGACGCCTTTAATGGACTTCACCTTTATCTCACCATCCTCCTCGTCGATGAAGATTGTTATGTTTCCCTCCTTGGCGTTCTTTTTCAACTCTTTGATGTAATCCTTAAACTCCTTCTTTGCATCAAACTTGCAAACGGTCTTCACGACGTTTTCAAAGGATTCCCGCGCGGCTTGAATGCGTTCACGTGTCTCCACGAACGGATTAATGGCTGAGGCTAGTGAAATAAATACGCTATCGATATCAGCAAGCCCCACGGATTCAAACTTCAACTTTTTGTGAAATTCATCTTTCTTCTTCTCTTTCTTTTTTTCACTTTTTCCAGTAGCGCCGCCCTCATCCTTTTTCTTTCCTTTCCCCTCGGATGTCTCCTCTTCATTCGAATTGCCCTCATCACCTTCGGCCAGATCCTCTTGCATTTTCTTTTTATCTTCTTCATCAGCAAACGCATGATAAATTTCCAAAATGATCTCTTTCGTTTTGCGGTAGAAGTCTCGCACCATTTTAGGAGCACCTCTGATCTGTTCCACATTGTTGCTGAACGCTTTTTTCAATTTCGGAATCTTTCCGAAATCCCAAACACTCTTAAATTCTCGCTTTAAAATGTCCTGAACATCCAGGCCTTCTGCCCGGTCAACCGCGTCATCGGTTCCCTTTTGAATAGTCAGCGGCATCGCTTTCAAATCTTTCCCCAATTTAAGAATGGCATTAACAGCAGTAACCGCATCCGAAATCCCTTTTACTATTGCCCCGCCCTGTTCGTAGATGGTCAAAGCGCCTTGCTTTATCTTCACTGTTATCTTCTCATCTTTAAGCTTCGTCTTTAGTGCAGCTACATATTCACCGATGCTTGCCTTGGGGTGGATTTCTCCAAAAGATTGCACAGCTTTCTTAAAGGAGTCCTCGCTCTTTTCTAAATCTTCACGGTTTTGAACAAATGGGTCGAACGTTGTTTTGAAATCGTCGAAGATGCAGTCTAGCTCAATAATGTCGAACTTTTTGAAGTCAAGAAGTTTGCTCTTCTTCTCGCTAGTACCTTCGGCGCCTTTCGGCTTACTTTCGACGTCTTTTGATTTGCCTTCCGTGCCTTTCGGCTTACTTTCGGCTCCTTTCGACTTCCCCGATGATCTTCCGTTGGATTCGTTTTTCAAACTTTTGGGCTCCCGTGGAGCAGGTTTGACTTCTACGTCAGGGACAACAGTAGGTTGAGATTCAGAAACTGGTGTTGCCCGGAGGGAATGGATGCTGTCTTCGTAATCAGATTCAGATCCATCTGGAGCATTTCTTTGGTTTTTAAGTAGTGGGCTTTTTAGTGGTTTCTGAAAAAGTTGATTATAACTTCGTTAAATCCGCGTCTTAAACAAAGGCAAATCGAAAGAAAGATAGAAAGCGGCAATTTGGTCGTTTTAATTTTCAGCCCGTTGATAACTATGAGCAGTGATGTATCTTCACTCAGTGACAAAGGCGACTAGGATATAAATCTGATCCAAGTTCTCTCAACAGGAGTCGAACCTATGACCCTCTGTTTAGTAGTCCAGGTGCTCTACCACATAACTACAGGAGACTCGTGGAGAGTGGACGGGAGTGGAGAGGGTAGCACTTGACAGTTACAAGCAAAACTGATAACTAGGGGTCCTCGTGAAAGCAGAAGCTTCTCAAGTTAATTAAGGCATGGGTCGCCAGTTATTAAGTCGAAAAGTGAGGGGGTGGTCTATCTTTCGATCCATTAGCAGTAGCAGGTTGAGAACTTGTCAGACACATACACTGCTAGTTTTTGTCTACTTGGCCTTAGACTGTTCACAGTCCCCTATTTTTTCGTGAGATCGTTTAGATATATCGCGTCTTACCGTCACGGATATCTTGATTTTCAAATGTACCGAGGGGGCGCGCGTCGGGGATTATAGCTCGGGGGGGGGGGGGGGGGGGGGGGGTGAATACAACACAAGAGAAAACAGCCCAATACTGATCTATATACTGGCATATTAACCACCAATTATATTATTTTCTATCAAGTCAAAAAAAAATACGAGTTTTATCGAAACCTTGCAGAGTGGGAAAAGAGTTAGGATGTTAGAGGGAGGGTGGGGGGGGGGGGGGGGGGGGGGAGTGGGGGGGGGGGGGGGGGGGGGGGGGGAGGGCGAGAAAAATAGAGGGATTGTAATAACATCACGGCAGGTCGCGTTCACGAAGCACGTTGTACCAGCAACGCAGGCGTTTGATTGGTCATTAGACAATAGATGCTAATTTGTGTTGACAACGGGTTTAATCGAAGTTGCCGACATTGACAAGTCGTTGACAAGTCGACGTTTCCATAAACTGTACGCTTTCATACCATAAGGCACATCTTGCGCAAGATGTGCCTAATCCTTCTTTCACACGAAGGATTTTTGGTATTTTGATTAGGAAAATGTTTTCTTGTGCATGTTTGCCCATTTTATTTCGAGGAATGGCCTAGAAACATAAAATCACTGTTTCGCAAGGAGATATTTGTAAACACGCGTAATCGATGCTAAATGTGTTTTTCATCAGCAGCGGAGTTTCTTAATTAATGAATGGTAAAAGGCGTGAAATTCCTGTCACGCCTCCTGAACGCGAGCTGCAGTGATGTTATTACAGTCCCCCTATTTTTCTCGCTTTCTCCCAAACCGTCCCCGCCCCCGAAGTAGTTTTGACACTCATGCAAGATGGCAGCCCGTAACGCAAAGCGCTCGATCTCGAAGATCTCACGGAAAAATAAAGGACTGTGAACAGTGTAACTTGGCCTGCACCAAATATGCAAATGAGGTCATGTGACTCGCCACGCCCAGAAAAGCTTTGAACTAAAATGGGCACACTTTTTCTTGTTCCATTAATTAATTTTTCTACTGGTTTCATGCTTTTAAGGCCGTTAGATATGTCATTTCTGCGCTTGGCAATGTCAAGATTTTTTAAAGGAAAAGTATATTGAGAGACTGGATACTAGTCAGAAAACCCGTTTATTTTCAAAATAAAGAGATATATCAAAGTTGCTAAGTGCAGTTTTGTAGCGGCTTATATTTTCTATTTTCTTGTACCAGTTAAATAAAATAACTCTTGCTGAGAAGTGTGCCAATTTTTTCTTAAAGATTTTTTCAGACTTTGTGGAGCTGTATAGTGAGGTCACGTGTCCTAATTTGCATCATATTTGTGTGTTCTGAAGTATAATTTTTTCTGATTCATAATATTTGGTGGTAGTTGGGCTTCGTTATAAACAGTTCATATTATCAGGAGCCGATTACTTATCGGCTCCTGATTTATAGACCACCCCCTTCATTTTTTTGCTGTTGACCCATGCCTTAATTTACTTGAGTTTTTAACCAGATGATTGTTTTTGCTTTCCAGACAGGAAAACTGGTGCCAAAGTAATACTGGCGTAAGCATTTTTTTTACCTCTTGACCTTTGTCTTTAGAAAGCAGTGGTTCCCTTTCATCGCTTCCAGAAGGCTGAAAGAAAGCGAAAGAAATAAAATGTCTGTGAGTATATATTTGTTATTGCGTTCGACGAAGGAGAACGCTTACTTTTCGAGTCCTGCGGGTAGCGTTCTGGGTGCCGTGACCCCGGATTTCAGGGTTTGGGCGCCATCTTGAACCGGCTGGCCCATTTTGCCTCGATCTCATGGCTTCAGTTTTTCTCGCCCCGGGACTGGTTTCCGATGAAACATTGGCGAGTTTGTGTTTGCTACAGGTTTGTTTGTGTTTAGCACACACACACACGCACACAAGTCAATATTGAGCAAGATGATATTTTTAAGTGCCTTTTTGAACAGGATTTTCGATAGTTTATTGCGAATAGAAAGGGGGAGTTCATTCCAAAAGTATTTTCCAATGACGGAAGGGCAAAACTTTCGAATATTAATTCTTGAGTGGGGTATGTGTAATTGCTGAGCAGATGCACTTCGTGTAAAATAATTATGTTGCTCAGATACAAGAAATGGTGGAAAATTACACGGCTTATTATCAGAGACATAATGATATAAAAACAAACAATTGTAAATTTTAACAATATTACGAAATTTTAATAAACCTAGATGAACATAATGAGGAGTGATATGATCTCGTAAAGGAACGTCACTCATTATTCTAACTGCGTTATTTTGTAGACGTATGAGCTGTGATAATGGATTATCATAATTATTTCCCCACTATAAGCAGCCATATATGAGATATGGGTAAACAAGAGAAATAGTAAATACAAGAAACATGCAAGAGAATAGTAAATACTAGTTAAACATACTTTTCTTCAACGACCTGCCACTGGAAGTCTCCAAAAGTACTGTCGAAATTTACGATTACGATACAACACAAATTGCATCTGAACGTACTGTTGAGGAGGTAGAGACTATCCTTATTCATGAACTGAGGCTTCTAAGCAGACGGGCCGGTGGAAGTAAAACGGTTTTAAACCATAGCAAGACAGAGTCAATGATTGTCTGCAGCAAGCCGAAGTTTCGGCGCTTGGACGGTGAAAATGTTACAGTGAGAACCGATAAGGGCCAACTTGATTCTGTAGTGGAAAGTTAGCTACTTGGCATAAAGTTAAACACGTGTTTAACCTGGGAAAATCGTATGGCTTACGTTAAAGGAAATATAGGGAAGCGACTTGACCTGCTGAAAAGAACACAGAAATTTCTTTCCCTAAAAACAAGAACTCTGTTCTATAACTTAATTATCCAACCCAAAACTTAGTCTGCTACACAGCCGTTTTTCGTGTCGTCACGCAACGTGAGGAGGAGCGTTGCGTGACGACACTAAAAACGGCTGTGTAGCAGACTAGCCAATACTTGACTATGGGGCGGTTGTCTAAGGATCCAATGACAAACGGCACGTCCAAGGTATTGTCAAACTGCAGAAAAGATGCGCCAGAATGATCCTGGACAAACAATGGGACACTCCGACGAAACCTCTATTCAAAGAACTAAATATCTTGCCATTTGACAAAAGACCTGTCTGGAGTACTTGCGGGATAGGGCCCTCAACAATCTCGCACCAACTTGATTACACAAGAGCTATGTTTAGCTATGTCTAGTGACATTAATAATCTCGGCACGAGAAGAGAAAAGCACAATTTGATACTACCAATGGTTAGTACTAGTATGGACAAAAATGCTTTCAGGTCTTCAGCAGCTAGGAACTGGAGTGAACTCCCAAAAGACATCAAAGAGACCCAGTCAATCAGTACATTTTCGCTGAAACTTAAAACGTACCTTTCATGGGGGTCTGGATGGGGGGTGGGGGTACAAATGTCAGTTGTCAGTTAAAATTTTGGCCTTTCGTCAGTTGTCAGTTAAATGATTATTAATACTTAACTATGAAACTTATTTGTTCATTTTTGATCCGAAATTTAGCTAAAAAGAGGTGTTCTTACTAGGATTTTCTACACTGCCAAAAGACCCACAGAGAAGCTAAAAGGGGGTCATGAGGGAGAAAAGCGGGTCACAGTATACGAGAACATCCTTAGAGATGGCAGAGATTCAAAACGCTTAATTCAGAACGCAACATTTCACACATGAGCATGCGCATGCACATGGACACCGCTGATTGGGTGTTTTCTAAGGACGCCATAACCAATTACTGTTTTCGTACGCTTTTTTTATTTAACCGTGGGTACCAGGGGTTTTTCCCGCGTGCAGCGGGAATTTTCGGTGTTGGCCGAAGGCCGACACATCTAGGCCGAAGATGTGTCGGCCTTCGGGTCACTATACAGACTTGACAGAAACCAGTAACCGCGCTAGAAAAGTCTCTGGCACCCAGGGTATTTTTATTTGGGCGTCGCCCAAATAGAATAATCGAGATCAAGCCAAGCGACGCTAATGTCTGCCACGCGAACGACTCGCACAAGGTAAAAAGCATGCTGAAAAGAAAGCCTCCACAGTGTCTTGTCCTTCTTTACGCCCTTGGGACCCCTTGGGCTAATTATAGTGCGGCATTTCCCGAAAAAGTGCGGCAATGCTGCAATGCCGCGGTCTGGCAAGAACACTGTAAAAAGGAATATATAGTGTAAATTAAGCATTAAAAGCAAAAACTGATGCAATCGTTCCTTAATTTTTATCGGTTTTGCTATTGAAAGCATTTCAAGTGGCCCTCCATTTCTCAAATCTTGTATTACTCTCGTCCACACTAACGTTTTTGTTGACGAGAGTCCAACATTTCCAACCATTAAGCCAATCAAAATTTATACCTTTAGAATTTAATATTGGGACGTAGATCATGAGAAAGACGAAGAAAGACCGTATCTGAATCATAGCGGTAAAATTTAAAGTTTCTTTTATAACGCCTTCATTTAATAGCAGCCAACGTGTATGCTGGCACGTTCTCAGAGGAGCGTAAATTTAAGATCCATCTCCAACGGATGATCCATGACACGTGATGAGTTTTACGATAGATCCAGTTACGGAATTTGACATTTAAGCGTCTTGCTGCTAATATTATTTTGAGCGTGACGAAAAGAGTGGAACAATACTGTGAGAAAGGCCTTTGTCAGTTGACCCAGGGGGGGTACTCGGGATTTCAAGTGACGGGTATGATCGAATGGAGCCAAAAGTCAAGACCCAAAAAAATCCCTAGGGCTTCCGGCAAAACCGCAAAAAATCCCTGGACCAAAAATTAACCCTGAAAAATCCCATGCCGATTCCTGCAGACTGTTGTATAACACGTACGATGTAAAGCGACACCATAGTTAACTATTAAACAACAGCAAAACACGTTTGTTTGTACCTTATTCGCAGAACTACGCAGCCAGGGCACTACCGATTCTTTTTAATACCCCCAAAAAATCCCTACTCAAATCAAGCTACCTAAGCCAAATTTTCGTACCCAAAAAAATCTCGGAATCGAAAATTTCAAACCTAAAATCCTTCGCTCATCCCCGTCACTTGAAATCCCGAGTACCCCCTCCCCCCCCGGGTCAGTTGACAGTAAAACCCAAGACAAATGTCAGTTGTCGGTTAAATTTTAGGCGATTTGTCAATTGTCAGTTAAAATTTTGGCCATTTGTCAGTTGTCAGCCGCCCCGCGAAAAAAAATTAAACAAATTAGCTGGCTGCACATTGAATGTGCACCCAGCTAATTTGCATAAGAAATTCAAAACCAAGGTCTGACAGCTCTAGGCTCTTGAGGTGTCGGCTGAATACCGTAGGACTTCCGTAAATTGCCCACAAAAGAGTAACTCAAGCTACCATGAACTTAGTCTGCTACACAGCCGTTTTTAGTGTCGTCACGCAACGCTCCTCCCACGAGGAGCGTTGCGTGACGACACTAAAAACGGCTGTGTAGCAGACTACCATGAACTGAAATGAAAGTAGGCTCTCTTTCATGTCTCTAATATTTGTAACTATTTTTTTTAAGTAGGACTTGCTTGATTTTGTATATATTTATTCATTACTTAATTTTTGTTTCATTTTTGGTTGAGGGCCACGCGTACATTATCTGTGGATATCAAGTGAAACCTTCGTTAAAAAAGTATCTATCTATCTAATATTGTTGACAGTGACGTTTCGTGAACCTGTGAGGTAGCCAGTCAGTTATGCTACATACAGTTTACTACAATTCCAAAAAGAATATGATTGCCTGAATAGACGTGTCAGCTCAAGAAAGCTCATGCCAGTGGTCCAAAGGCACGTTTATTCCGGTTTGCCCAAACTTCAGAGACCAATGTGAGTTTGGCCCTAGAATCTCGGGTAGAAGCAACAGCAAATCGCTCGGACCAGCGAAATGCCATTGAGCATTTTAAAATAACTAAATGGTTGCCAGTGGGATTTCAATCAACCATTTTGTCATTGTTCTTGAATTTCTTGCTTTTCTCTTAAAATACATGTAAGTTTACCGAGGGTTTACGTCACAAGAAGTAAAGCGAATCAGTAAATTCATATAGTCCATGGTTTGTTAACGGGGTTAACATTGTAACACGAGCAGACTATTTACTTAAGTGTTTGACGCAAATACTGGAATTTTACATCTGATCCTGCACCGACGCGATGCATACAGATTCTTTTTGCTCACAGAACTCGGCAACTGAGTAACTTTGTAATCAGAGTTAAAATGGCATCACAGTACCATCGGTGCTTTTGAGAAGCAACAACTTCCGCCTCGTGACTTTACGGGAAGACATCTTGCATGTGACTAATTCGCCCACAGACTTTGCAGACAACAGAGACGCTTTGATGACCTACAACTTACCTTGCAACAGCAGAGAAATTTTTTGAAGCACATATTTTGTACGTGACCACGACCAATGCACCGTAAAATATGAAAAGCTTAGTTGAATGGCTTACGTTTGTATCCCAAAAGCCTAGAGTTTCTGAGAAATGAGATGCCGGAAGTCACGAATTAAATAGCTTAGGAATGGGTATCACCCCGACCAGGTGTTTTGGTTTAGCAGGGAGGGAGGGTGGGGGTGACAAACAATACATAAGGACATTCGAACAAATAAAGATCATAATAAACCAAGGGTAAGGAGTTTAACTAGGCTAGTTGGGGCTAGTTAACCAGGCCTCTAGCATGTACTGCTAATGGTCCTGACATGCTTTCCATTAGTCACGATTTCTCGTTCTCCCAGTGTCCGTCGCTTCTTTCTGTTGTTTTGGTTACGTGCTTAGCCACAAGTTCGTTACAAATTAAGCCAAGTGGCCTTGGGGACGAGAATGAACAGGGTTATGCAACATGGAATGTAAATAAGAACTTCTTATCATGGCGCGAGGTGGAGCACGATTAAGACATGCTGCACTGCATATCTTTGTCACAACCACAACTGATTCTCATTTTTGACGACTTTCCTAAAAAGGTCGCAAGCTTTGAGTTTCGAAAAGGCCGTACCGTAATCCGGCGTAAGCCCAGTTTATTCAAAATGGAAAATTGTTAAAAAAAAAAAAGCGCGTGAACTAATATTTTCATGATAACTGACCATGCCGCACTACCCCAGCCCCATTTCCACTATTGATTGCGGATTGGTGAAATCCTAGCCCAGGGGTACTCAAAGAAGTTTTATCAGGGGGAGGCTCCGCTCCGAGGTTCAACCCCTTACCCCTTTTATATGCCATTTTTCGACAGAAAAGGCACCCGTTTCTTATACCTTCTATTGACAAATGGTGCCCCTTTCACATACCTTGTTCACAACTCTGCATGACTACTGTAAATGTACTCTCTTTAAAAAAACCAGAACGTTTCCTCGACTTCTTCTAAGCCACAAAATAAATCTGTTAGCCCTTTGAAGAATTTTTACAGACCGAAATGACAGATTTCCCTACCCTTTCATATACTTTAATAAGTAAAATCCCTACCCATTCATACACCTGAAGCCTGAAAAAGGTGGCCCCTTTCAGGCGGGGTCTCCCCAAATGGGCACAGTTATGGGGAGTACTCTCCCCTGGGAATCTTAGCCACTCAAAAAGGTGGCGCCGTATGGCCGTCACGTGAAATGACGCAAGACTATCTGGATGAAACGTACTAGTACCAGGGGGCATACCGGAATCGCTAAAAATTGATTAGCTTTAGAGACCCACCCGGGGAGGTTTCTTGGAAAAAGTCTTTTTCTCATTTATTTCCCGTCTTACCAAGGTAAGAGTATTTTAGGTCGATAACGGAACAACAGACTTTAACAACACAAACTAGAAGAAATACCATAACAAAAAAACAGATTTTTATTCTAAAACTTTTTACAGCGTTATAAGATCTTAAAAGAAAGGACATTTTCTTAACTTTCCTGGAATTTCAGAAACCTGTGATGACTCAGATTAACGAGCGCAAACCGGTTAAATTGATCAGTTGAAAAACCGCATCATATCTTGTCTATCATGTCTTCTGAATTTAACACATATGTTGCGTTACATTGAAATTATATATGACAGAGATTTTTCTTCGGAAACCTTTCTGTTCATCTTTTACCCGGTCTCGTCCTCCTCGGCCAGGCTACAATTGTAGTTCGCGCTATCATTAGTAAGCGGACGAGGCTTGGATCTAAACGGGAATCACAACTTGACCAGTGACGTCAAATTCGAACTTGCCTACGTACGAGGCTGCTCCTATGAGCGGGTAATCGGTTCACATCAGAGGTCAATTTATAAAACTTTTACAATTGCTATATTTACAAGTGTAGCTATTGTTTTCAGACTCTAAAACAATGGCTACCCTTGTAAATTACACTTATAAAAGTTTTATAACTTGACCGTACGGCAGGCTATAAAATATCGTTATGCCAAATTTTCCTGTAAGAAAGTCGATGGTGCGACGAAGTTTTACGCTTTTTTCTTCCTTTGCATGTTTGGAATAGCGAGGAATGGCGTAGAGTGAAAGGTAACAACTCTACTGCCTCATCGACAGCGCTGTTAGAAATGCTGAAGCCTTAGCTTTTCACGAGATTCAGATTATTAGGGGAACAGTGCGAAATATGGCGGAAGGAAAAAAACTGCTTTTCATTCTTTTGCTACCCTTTCATTACGCTCTATTCCGCCACTTTCTGAGCGCGTGGAACACCGAGGCCCGACCTCGTTCCAGGACCTCGTGCCTCTCCAAAAGGGAAAGCGAGTCCTCGTAACGAGGTCGGAACGCGCCTGGTGTTTGGTTGAAAAGGAATGTCGGGAAAAGGTGATAAACTTTCCAACGCCTAGCACGCTTGCAACAAAAGGCTGCCAAAACAATTAATGAGATCGCTGAGAAGTTTATTTAAAGTGCTATAACATCGTTTCAGTGATTTCGATAACTATGTACAGACTACTGCGTCGGCATTAATTTGTGTATTATTTCTGATTATTTAGTCTCAATTTTTGATACCGCCAAATAAAAATTCAATTTCAAAGAAGTATATTTCGTATATTTTGAGGTTGTTTATAGTCTTAAAGTAGACAAACTACTATGTAGCTAGCTATAAGTTACACTCAAGGAAAGATCTTCAATATTTGCCTCTGTAATTAGTTACGGCCTGTAAGCATTTCACAACTTCTAAAACATTTTGCAACACACCGAATTGTTGATGTGAAGAGACCCACTTTGCTAGGGTCACCAAGGCAACCTGAACCTCCTCGCTTCTCATAAAGACACGAGGTTCCTTGAATATCTGCAGACCTTGGCTGGCGTCTAGAACCACCCTCCCTCTTCGTATTCCAGCCAAGATTTGTCGTCTTTTCAGCTCCACGACCACGCTTTTGGAACACAAAATCTTGAGATCAAGGGCCAGGAGCGTGGAATAAAGTTTATTGCTTGACATCAATTGTTCAAACGACATGTCGTTATCAATGACGTCATCTTGAGACATGGTGACGTAATCTCGGTCTTGCTTGGTCGCCAGTACTTTAAAGATGGCGCTAAACAGCTTAGTGATTGCTGTCTGATTCTGCAGGGGGATGCGTTTTATGGCAGTGCGTATCACAGACTTTGCTTTCTTCACCGGGGGAGGAATACAAGCATTAATAGCGGAAATGGCGACACCCTTGTGAATTTTAAACTTGACTTGTCTTTTCTCCGCGTCCAGGACGAGGCAGCATTTTACGAGTTCCACGAACTCACACGGTTTGTTGACGCTCACTGCGTAGTCCTTGAATGACAGTTTTGCCTTCAAACTGCAGACGGACATAGCTTTCTTCAGATGCTCCAGAATTGTCCTGAACGCCGTGTTGACATCATTGGTCAATGGCGAGTTCACAGTTTTGACTGCGGTGGGTCGCTGGAAAAGGTCCTTCCTTTCCACCGGCTGGGAAAAAAAAAGTCCATTTTAGTGAAGGAAGTTTTTCATACGGTATGCTAGGCTATACGGTAATGCTACTACTTCCGCAATATACGCCTCGGATACTGATGACCTCTTTAATTTCAAATTGATTACTGATTAGCAAACCTTAGACCATAAGCTGCCGAGTATATTTATAATGATATAATAGCATCTAATTTTTCGTCACGTCGGTACATGCCATCACTACGTATACTCTGATACTTAATCAAAAGATCATGGGCCAAAAGCTAAATCAGCAATACGCTTGACACTGTTTATTAAAAGCCGTCAAAACGTTCTAGAGCACCAGGTAGACTACGTTTTACAAAACTACAGATAAAACTTTGAACAAACACTGAGTCCGTTTAAAAAAGTCCAAGTCTGTCTTTCTTTATTTCCAACTGAGTGGTAGACAGAAAAACTATTAAAAGTATTCCGCTCCTTTTGTGGCCTGTCTCGAGTCAGTAACCCTCAAGTGAGATTTAGGTGGCGAGCGTTCCCTTCTTAAGAAAAGTATTAGCCCCAAGTATTACCAAATTTTTCCACTTCTCTTTTTGACGATCGGAGTATAGTGGCAGGACCAAAATTATATAACAATCAGGGATATACTAAAAGACGGATTAGTTGCTGTCTGAATGCTTACCTCTGTTTTTTGTTTGACTACTTTGGATAACTTTTCTTGTCTTTCCTCTTTCCTCTTTACTCCATTCACGCCCCTCACTAGTTCATTTCCTTTGCTGAGCTTTGTTTTCCAATGTTCTGTACGCTGTACGCCGAATACTTTTCCTGAGTTTTTGAGGCCTACCCTTCCTATTACTTCCATTCTAAGGCTGATCTATTTCGTCTTTGGTCGTTCTGCCGAGAGATGCTGATTTACTGATGATAAAACCAGCCGGGTAACCCCTTCTTATACTAATTAATAGAAAAGGAAAATTCCCTATAATAACCAAATCTGTCCATTTCAAGTCTTGTGTGAGCCCTTTGTGACTGGATACACGCCTATTGAAGTTTCCGGTCACGCTATCACTTAAGCGTTAAGACTTCCGGTCTATTACAATTAACCTGACCAATTTTGGCGTTCAATATGTTTTCGTCTGTAAAAGCTTCGGAAGTGAGTTGCGCGTGACATAAAAACGATTTTCATTGCGATTATTTATCTCCCATTTATGGTCAGCATATTTTCGACTTATTTTTTCTTATCTTCAATTTACCATTGCTTGATACTTGCTACAGCAGCAAAGGGCTTTTAGGGTAAAGTGTGAAGGCAACATTTTTCCTGATTGTACAAATTTAAAACGGAGCGCGCAACATGAAGTATACGCGCGAGGGGGTCCTTCCTCGCGTGCTGTTCACGCGTGTCATCTCTTTCATTCTTTTTGCCAAATGTGGTTCCGTCAGTCAGCAACACTTCTTCATTTCTCGTTTCTATAGAGTCATTTTTTTCTGGTTGCTCTCCTTGGCCGGTAAAACCAAACCAGGAAAAAGCCATATCAAGCGAACCCCGCTTTGACTAATTTCCTAGCGTGAGGTGGTATAATCGGGAAATTTTGGATCTCTGTGATTTTTCAATAGAAATGATTACAGAAGTCCTATAATGAATGATTTTCCAGTAATCGGATACTCATGTTTTGCGCACAGGATTTTGGGATCGCTAGGGGGCAAACATTGCGAGTCGCCACAAAGAATTGTATGGCGTGGAGTTGTTTCTCCGTTAAAAACCTGGTTAAAAGCAGTGTCTTTGGACATAGAATGCCGCACTTTGCCGTGATTTTATGAGAAACGGAGGTGACTAGTGTTGGTGCGTTGAAATTTCAAGTTTCTGTGTGATTAATGCGATAAATTATATCGATAAACACTTCTTGCGTGAGGTTGAGTGTGAAATTTATGTTTACTGAATTTACTCAGTGATCTACATGAAGAAAAGGTCTCGAAATATATAGTGCAAATTTAGGTATACATGTAGGGGGGTTGGCTCATTTAAGCTTTTTAGTTTTAATTACGTGTGGTGATATTTACAACGAGTGTAACTACGCTCGGCCGCGATCAGTGTGCTGGTTATGACGCTGAACAATCGTAGGACGTGGCCATAAAAATAAATCCTCCTTTACTTTGGTATAAACAAAGTAACATCTACGAAGTATTTCATGGAAAGTACATGGTATTTAACCATTAGTAGATGACGCAAATCGTACGAACGGTTCCGATACAAAAGCAGTGAGTGTGTAAATAAATACCAAGTTGATGTGCGAAATTCAGAGATTCTAAATCTTCCCTCAAAATGATCGGAAAAGGCATTAGAACTCATTGGTGCTCTGGATCATGACAAAACATTTCGCTTGTGTTTTTTTGGCTAGAAGGAATCAATATACCAATGTGGGGAAGATGTGTTTGCTTTTAAAGTTAATACATATCAAATTCGACAATACATAAGCTTACCTTCGATCGTTGTCACAAACTGGCACAGCGTTGTGATCGCCGCCGAGCCGAACGTAATTACACTCGTTGTAAATATCAGAACATGTACCTACACCTGGAAAGGCTTAATAAATGAGTCCACATTGCCCGCTCATTTATACCTGGTAAGTTAGTACTATATATTTCGAGACCATTCAGTAAATTTCACAGTCGACCTTTCGCAAGAAGGAGTGTTTATCGATAGATTTCATCGCATTGATCCCACAAAAACTTACAGTCAACGCACCAACATTAGTCACCTTCGCTTCTCATAAAATCACCGCAAAATGCGGCATTCTCTGCCCAAAGACACTGGTTTTAAACGGAGAAACAGCTCCACGCCATATATTTCTTTATAACGACTTGCAATGTTCGCCCCCTGGCGATCCCATAATCCTGTGCGCATCACTAAGTCTCCGATTACTGGAAAATCATTCATTGCAACATCGCCCCAATAGATCGTTTTCACATGACGTCAAGGCGGCCATATTTGTGCGCAAGACAGTGAATAGGAGGCCATGTTTGTGTACCAAAAAAAACCTGTGGGAATTGAACCTGTTCACATGTTAAAACTTTCTTTTATTCCAAGCAATTTGCAAAGCTGCTGACCACGCGACTGAAAACGATCTATACCGGCTTGGAAGCTAACCAAATTTAAACAAAACATGCCTTAGTAATAATACCCAAAACTCAAGAAGGAGGCAGCCGCAGGATTACAAACTGATTCATTTGATTGTAGCAGTATTACCTATTTTTTAAAATCTGATTAATTTTTTAACTAGGGTGCGTTCGATTGAGAAATATGGATTTATATTTTAAAACCCAGATTCCGGATTTGCAAAAAAACGTGAAATCCTTTCCTTTTTTGCTTGGAGCCGGGGGGTTGAAAATCTGTTCTCAAGCCCGGCGGCAAAGAAACGGCGAAGAAGGCGATCCATGACATCCTCTGGATTGAAATTTTTTATTGAAATTAAGCAAGGGGTGATACTAGGGAGAAAAAGAACTTGATGCCATTAGTTAAAAACATATTTTTAGATTTTCATCTAATCACTCAAAATAATCATCCTTTTCGAAATCTCAGCCTCGAGTTTATTCCTAAAGTATTCTTAAAATTTTGAAATTTCGGCCTCGATATTCTTATAAAATATATTCTTATAGAAAAAAAAAGAGAGTAGGTGGCTTTTTCATCTGATCCTATACTGTTAGCTACCCTGATGGGTCCAGACGAAAGTTCAGGGACGTGGAGTAGCCGTATATACATTCATTAGAATAATATTGTGGACGATTTACCTTACAGCGAAATATAAAAGTCAGGAGACCATTTTTTAACAATAATCGCAACATCTTGGAGAGAAAATAGGAAAAACACAAACCTCCGAAAATCGTAAAAACCTCCTGCCGAATCAGGCTTAGACGAGTACTGTCAGAGATCAGGGTAGCCTCCCACGCAGACGTTCTTACGGATTCGTCACGCAATCTTTCCCCCCCCCGTGGGGTAGGAACGCGTGACGAACCCCTAAGAACGTTCGCGTGGGAGGCTAAGATCAGGGGTGCGCTCACCATTTGACAGAAAATTTCAGAAATTCGGGATGGAAGGTGAATGGTAAGGTCACTTTATTTTCGGAAATTCCAACCGAAAACTGAGAGGTACATTATACGTTTTGTGGTAGTCTGCTCATTACGGTTGGTTTGAACCAACGGAATGTTGCTTACCGGGTGATGGGCTCCTGTGCTTACCATTTACCAATTTCTCGGTTCCTTCTCGGCTCCAGACTCACGCTACACATATTTGCCTCCTTTTTGGATTCAAACCGTAACGGATGTGGCAATTCTGCGGTAAACTGGTAAATCGCTTACCATCTGCAGTTTCAACACCCCAACCGGATTTTTCTGTGAAATGGTAAGCACCCCTATCCAAACAGTTTTAGCCTTTCTCGAGTTTTAGAAATTTGCGCAGGCACGGTACCTTGCTCCTTCGAACAGTTATTTTACAGAAAAAAAAAAAACCACTTGGTGCACCTGCTCCGAGTGCGTAAAAGCGAGGATCATTGTTGCTGTCAGTAAATATTGACGTGATCTTTAAATCTGTCTATGAGCCATTAACCACAGTCGAATTAGCTTCCTTTACGAACACCAATTATGCAAGTCTCCGTGTCCTAATTCTATTGTTCTGCAACATATGCATGTCGCTGTTTAAAGTGCCGGTGTTCCCTGGTTTGGGGGATTTTAAAAGCTTGATGATGCCGAGCAATTTCCCCTTGCTACTATAAGCATTACCCCTGGTTGCTCTCATAGGAAGTAAAATAGAACCCAAAGAACCTCCTAGCTGTTTAACTCCCTGCTTGTCCCAGCAACTTGAAACCTTACTCACAGCCCTGTGCACCATAGAGAAGGTAATTTTTCTGTTCTTTGCGACGTAGGCCAGTATACCACAGAAAGCGGTTAGTTGCCGTAGCGTGCCTTTTTCAGAGTACCTAGTCAAGCAGTCGACTGTACTAGATTGGCTGCAGGTCGGGTTTGGCTCAGTGTGTCTCGGTTCCCAAGACGTACGTCCCTTCCGAGCTTTCACTCTACTTTTGGCCTAGCTCGGATCAAATCATGCATATACATGTTGTCCGGATTATCCTTGTTTTTAATTTTATTATCCTTTTCTCTGGGGCGTGCGGGGAGGGGGCGGGGGTATGGTTAAGTATGATAAGTATAATAATGAATTTGGAACAGAGGAAAAAAAATTAAACCAAGGATAAAACATATACACCCGACACCCTAGGCCTAAGGGCCTGAAACCTCGGTTTTATTTAGAAACAATTTTTGACGGTTTTTGATATCTTTTCCACCACATCAATCTGGATCGAGATCGAGAGAACCAAAGGCTTAGCCTTCGAAGAACATAGCTTACTTTTATAATAAAGTAATTTATTGCAAATTTTTGCTCAAGATCATCCCCCATTTCCCCCACGTACGAATACTAATTTCCGGAAGTTAGGTGACGTCACCTGGGTCTAGCGATAGAAATGTTCCTACCCCCCTATAGGCGGGCTTGGGCAATTTTTCTTCCTTTTCCCGCTGGTTTGTTCATGCGACATGTCTTACGATTCTTTTAGTGATTCAAGGTCAGTAAATGTCTTGTTTTTTGCTACAATTAACCTCTCAAACTTTTTAAAATATGTGAAATTAAATAATTCCACCATCAAATTGTTGTTTTGTATCTTCAACCTTAATCTGGGACCTTTTAGAGACAGAACATCGTGTCTTCAATTGCCATTTGCAGAGACCGTCCGCCATCTTTGATACCACGTGTTTTAGTCGGCTTTTGAGCATTTCTCAGTAGCGTGTATTGTAAATCATTTCGCGATGTTTGATATCTTTCCACAGAAAACAAGACTCCGAGAAGAGTCGAGAGGAACAAAATGGGCCGCCGGGGATGGGGACTGACGGGTTGATCGAGGTGCTGTTCTTGTTTGAAACTCGAGTTTGTTTTATGTGAATTGAGATGAATTTTTAGAATAGGTTAACTTTTTCCCATACGATATTGTCTTTTTTTAACAGACTACCTGGGATGAAGTTCATGAATCGTTTGATCATATGAAATTGAAAGAAAATCTACTGCGAGGAATTTATGCATACGGGTGAGTTTTTTTTAAAAAAACTGTTTGTCGAAATAAATTGAATTTGAACAAAGTTCATTCAGGCACATGAGCTTTTAAGCGTATATCATTATAATAATGTAATACCAGTTTATGGCGTTTGCAGCTTTGAGAAACCATCAGCAATTCAACAAAGAGCAATAGTCCCATGCTGTAAAGGTTAGTATAAATATTGTAATTTTATTGAACATTTTCATGACTTTAGCTTGCTTTATTACTTTACAATGGAACGCAAGCGAAAATTTAACTTTCCTATTTTTCAAATGTAATAAATTACTAATGGGGCTCTTTTTAAGCTTTAAAAAATAGTGACCTCTCTTTATTGATTTTACGTTAACGGCGAAAAATCAGCCTTCGCTGAAAACTTTCTCTGTTACATTTGACTGTTGACGTTTCTGGCTTCTTGCTAGAAATGGCATCAGATACCATGGCTAGTGAAATGGTAATGATTTGTTCGTCCGAACCAGTCAAATGTAGAAACGCTTGATGTTATTTGTACTTGAAGAACCTTATTTTACTTTGAGTTATAACAACAGAATTGAAATGATGCGTAACAGGCAAAGTAGAGACAAAATATATCTTAAAAAACCCATGAATTTCTATTAAAAAAGAAAAGAAGAACCAGAGGGGGCTCAACAAATCAACAACAGTTTTCCATGGTCTGTAGTGTTAGGGCTAGGTTCCATCCAAACGCTAAAGTCGTTCCAATGCTAAAAAATAGTTCAGCGATCTGGCGGTTGATGGTTTCCATGTGATTGCTGTGATCGCCATGATCCACAAGAAGGTGAACGAAGATCAAGGAGATCTGTGTCTGACAACATCTTTCACTCCATTCAGTTCACATTCATGGTAGCACCACCTCTCTTCTGGAACTACAGTCATACCTTTTTACATCTTCCTAAAAGAGGCCAAATTACAGTGGAACCTCAATTTAACACACCTCTACGTAATGAAGTCCTTGGTGTACTAAACGATTTTCTTCAGCCTGGCCAAAATTACAATAAAATGAATGGAACAGAACTTTGATATAACCAACCTTAATTTAATGACATCCTCAGTATAATGAACACCATCCAGAAAAGCAAATGCAAAATATACCTGGATTATAACAAATAAATGTCAACACATGACTGAAAGGTAGCTAAAGATGAATGCCAAAACAAACCAACGAGGACAAAATTTATGTGTACAGTACTTTTAAATAGTTTTCTTTGCCTGTTCTTGTGTTTCTAGTGCCGTAGCTACGTTCAGCCCTAAACTGACACAATAGCTTTGTTTACAAATGTTTATAACAGAAACTGGTCAGATCCAGAAATACTGGGAATAAGTTAATCGTTAACTATTCCTCAATATAATGTACAAATTTCCCCAGCCCCTTGGCACTTCATTAAATCAAGGTTTCACTGTACCCAGACTCGTACCCAGTGGCTTTTTATGTGTTTTTTGGGGGTGAGAGAAGATTGGGGTCAGGTTGAGGCGCATGGGAACTTATCAGAAGGGACGAAGGAAAAATAGCGACCAGCAGGTTTTGTTTCAATATGGTGGCTTGGGAAGAAAGCTCATTGTCAGGCGATGTAAGTAAGGCCTTAAATGAAGGGCCATTAGCTTGCCCACACTGCAGCTGTATTGCAAATAATGTCTTTGAAACAACTTCAGAATACCCGGCCACAAACTTTTGTGTCAAGTTTGGTGATATCTTCCAAAAAATGAACAGTATTTCAAGCTTTATACATACAAGGCAATTCAAGGTTCGGTCATTCCAGCTTCATTTTTGGATGTAGCACACACTTATTCAGACAAACTTCGTGGGGATGAAACAAGAGCCTTTCTGGGACGCATTTGCCACCACCATTTCATGAAGGTAGGAATTCAAGAAACAGTGCTCTCTTACATTGATGTGGTTGATTCTACATGTATTAACTTGCCTGTTATAAATTATTAATTATAATTTCTTTCTGCAACATCAAGATGACCCATCGTTTGTGGAAAGCTGGCGGAAGCTGCAAAACTTATCGGGCTTTGTTTCCTGCAGGGCTGCATGGCTAGTTGCATGGCTCCATGAAACGAAATCTGCAAGTCGCTATTTTTCCTTCGTCCCTTCCCAGGAGTCCCTGCACACCTCAACCTAACCCCAATCTTCCCTCACCCTAAAAACACATAAATAGTGACTTGGTACGAGTTTGCACTGTACCTGCTTTCTCAGCATTCATGGTGGCAGAAATCTTGAAATGAATGAGCATCCATGGCGCTCTTTGTTATTTTTGCTGTGGTTATGATCGCTGAAGAGTGGTTTGCATATAATTGCTGCAATTGCCATGGAACATTTTTTCTAGCAATAGCAGGGATCGTATGGAAACCAGGGTTTATCGACCATAGAAGAGAGGTCAAAATTTTCAAAACTTAAGTGTAACCACCTGCCTCAGATAAGTGGTTGCCAAGCAAGGTTTTGAACCTTTTGATTCCATTTCTGTTGTTGATTTAAGCAATAGAAAACGTTTTCCGTGTTTGCATAGCCTGATATAAACATGAGAGGGGTAGAATTCTCCCAGCGCCTCGAGTGTTTATATCAGGCTATGCAAACACAGGAACAAAGTTTTCTATTGCTTTTATAAAATAACTTTCCCGAGAAAAAAACGCAAAACTCTTTGTATGGCACTGATTAAAAGAGAAATTCTTACCAGTCGCAAAATCTTGTCCACGAAGTCTTGCACGCGTAATCAGTTCTTGTTTTGCAAAAAGATGCTTTGCAAAATACGGATTTTTCTCGCTTAAAACGGTCAGCTTAAGCGAAGAAAAATGTACACACCTTCTTCGTAACGATTTTCCAAGTTTTAGCCGACGAAGGAATGGGTAAATAAAGTAAACGTTTTGAGTTTTGAACTCGAAAACTTGTTCAAATTTGTGCTTGCGTGACTAGCACGCGAAAAGCCAAACAACTTGACGCCACAGCCATGTTTACATACTCTGATGCAAACACTCCTCTCGGCCAATCAGAGCACGCGTACTATCTTAGTTATTTTATAAAAGAGTATAGGCCATGGAAAATTCTTGTTGATTTGCTTCTAACAATAACATTGACAGTTTTTGATGTCTATTATGGTTGAAGATTCTAAGAAAATCGCATGTGCTAGAAACAGAAAACAAATTGCTTCTATTAACGATAACTGTTGACCAATCAATGCATGATAAATCTCTCGGTTATTGTAAAATAACATTTAGTTGTAAGAGTAGTTTTTAAAGCAATAAGCATACTGTAAATGATAAAATTGATGCAAGTTTCAAATCCAGGGGATGACGTGTATTCATGCAAAGTTCAGATGGGGCTGTGCTTTGTCATACTTTTTGTAAACACTTTCCATAATTTACATAAACTAGCAGTAGCCATTGGGTAGGAAGTGCGGGCGAACATTTGGGTTCACCTTGGAGTAGCGATTGATGAAAACTGCTTTAATAATTGTGTAGGTAAATCAGAGAAAGCCCTTTCACAAAAGGAATCACTGCAGATCATGAAAACTGGATTGAACGACATAGTAGACAGGACTTATATTTAATTCAAGGATTTTATTCACAGTTGGTTAGATACAATTAGCCTGCGAATGGTGAGGAGTGAGAAGAGATGGCTCTATTCGCTGGCAAAGATACATTGAAACAGTAATGTGTGTCACCAGTAATAGTGTGTGTACATGCGGTCATACTGCAAGAAGTCTTATTATTTCATCGAACATTCAGTCCATTTTCAATGACCAAAAACCCTTGATATGCAATAGATAATATTGAAACAGCTAAAATTAACACCAGAGTTTAAAGCTTATTGAAGCTTTTAGATGACAAGCAACGTAACATACTTGGAAACGTTAAAAATATAAAAACCATGCACTGTAGTGAAACGTGAATAAACTTGATTAACATTGATTTCTAGACTTGCTAACACTCCTCTGCTTTCATTTTCCTGGGTGAATAGATTTCAGGCCTAGAAGGTGAATCGAAAAGTCTCTCATTTAGTACAGTGCTTGTGTACCTGCATTACGTGTGCTTGCAAATCATAATAATGATTGTTGTGTCACTTGCATGTGCATTCATGTGATTAACGTGACATCAGACGAACCTTAAATGCAACACCAGGGCCTTCGTGGCGACATATCATGCATTATTAGTCGGTACAACACGGGCAGCCCAAGAATGTGGACAGATTCGGAGAAAAGCTCGCTATAGAGTCCAATGAATGCCACTCACCAAGAATAGGTTGTGGGCTCCTTTTGTTGCCTGTAAAAAATTCCTAAAAAATTCCCCACCCTTTAACCCTTTAAGCCCCAATATCCACATACAAATTCTCTAAACTAATCTCTATACATTTCGTTCATGGATGGGTTGAGAGAATTTGATAAAAGATCAAGGCATTTTCTCTTAGGTGATCAATTTATTAATTCTCATAACCTAATCTCTGGACAATCTATGGATATGGTTAGGAGAAAATTGATGTTGGTCACCATTGGGACTTAAAGGTTAACTGCATATACCCAGCAACTTGAAATTTTAGTGACAGCCCTGTATTTTCGATGAAGATGGAATAGTTGCTGGTGTTGAAGAAGTTGCACCTTTATTGTTAGGAGAAAATATATGTTGGTCACTATTGGGACTTAAAAGATTAAGGAGTGTTATGGGATGCCCAGAAGGCATGAGCAGGATCTGATATTCTCCCATAATACTCCTTAAATCTGATAAATTCATGATAGCCGCCATATCGGTAAAAAGGTCTATTTTCAGAGGCTGTTGCAATTGCTACTTTTGAGACATACGGCTGAAAATTGAAGGGATACCTAATGTATACTCTTTCAGCTGAGTGAGTTCTCCTTACAAATCCTTAATTCTGAAATTTTTAAACTTTTTTAAGTCTCTCCTTTATGCATTTCAGGTCTCAAATTGCCTGTTATTAATATTATTAAAAGGAGTCTTGAACCCTGTAATGCTTTTAAAGGAAAAAAATTTCACAACAGATTGAAAATTTCGAAATTTAGAAGGATTTGTATGGAAAACCATTCAAGCATGACTGTGTGGCAAAAGTTGTTTTTCTCATACAAATCCTTCTAATTTGCGGCAGCTTTTGCAATCACTACTTTTGAGGTATATGGCTGAAAATTAAGATACCTTATGTATGCTCTTTCAGTTGTGCTAACAAAATTGTTAGTACTGTTTTTATGTTTACCAAAAGTGAACACGTGATCAACTAATGCAAAAGGCCTATTGTTTTATCACACACCAATAGCGATAGTTGTCCATGATATGGACTGGGTTTGAGTCTAATAATGCCGTGTCAACTTTTTTCTTTCAAACAGTTTCTCTTATTTGCTTGTTTGGCCAAGCAAGAGTGATCCTTTAATGTAGGCCGCCTATTAAACATGATACGACTTTCTTATTGCAGTTTTGTTTTACAGGACTTGATGTCATTGCTCAAGCGCAGTCAGGTACTGGAAAAACTGCCACATTCTCAATTGCTATTCTTCAGCAGCTTGATGTAACATCTCGCCGGTGCCAAGCCCTTATTTTGGCTCCAACCAGGGAGTTAGCCCAGCAGGTATTTGTACTCAGTATTTCTTCTACCTAAAAAGATTAGGGACCTGACAATCCTTAAAATGACATTCATTACCTGTAATACTTCTTGTAACATATTAACAAGTATGTTGTTGCAATATTTCAGTGTGTGCAGGGGTTTCATTAGGGGCCAGACACCAGTGAAATTGACCAGCTGTGAATGCAGCTTTGCCGGCTGCTTAAGGTGTTACAAAAGGCTAAAACGCTTAGAAAAACAAGCATTTTTGATGACTTTCCCCTATTTTGGTGAAAAATTATGTAGAAGGTTGTTAAGTTAATTTCCTGTAGATTCAAAATCATAATTAGAGATCATAATTAGCAAATTAGCTAATTGCTACCTATTTGATGCTCTTTAAGGTAGCTCCAAAACAGTTTTTTGTGTTGTTTTTTGTAGATTCAGAAAGTTGTGATTGCTCTGGGTGATTACATGGATGCCCGGTGTCATGCCTGTATTGGTGGAACCAATGTCAGAACGGACATCAAAACGTTGAAAGAAGAGGGAACTCACATTGTTGTTGGAACTCCAGGCAGAGTTTTTGACATGATATCAAGAAATGCCCTTCGTGAGTCTCTCCTTGTTTTATAGGTGCTACGAGAAGAATTGTTATATTCCTAGACTTTCACTCAACTAAACAGGGACAGTCATTGTCTGATTCTTTGTCACATGGCCTTGACTAAAATCAAATGTATCGCGATTGTGATACATTAAGCAATGTACCCTGCTTGGGATACATTACAGCATGTGATCAAAGCATGGTGGAAAGTGGCGTGACAGAAGGCAGGAAAAAAACCCTGCCAGTTTTCTTTTTCGTGAATGAACACAACAACACAAACATGAAGCCTCAAGCTGAAAAGCAACAATTTTCAAAGTTATCCAAGAAGAGAAACAGCAGCTAGTGGATGAAAAAAATGCGGATAATATAAGGAAAGTACTTTGTAAATCATTCATTCAGTGGTTTTTGAGAATTAAATTTGTGTTCTTAAAAGTACCAAGTCTACTGTTTTGATTCGCTCTGCTTAAGCGTATTCTTTTGTTGCTGCTGAAGTACATTGAATTGAAACTCTAGAAATATAACAAAACACTTAATGTCAGGTCCCTCGGGAAACCAGTTAGTTTCGTTTTCCCTCGTGGACTTCATCTCGGGAAACATCAGGACTCTTGGGAAAACAGTACTAATTAAGTGTATATTAATACCCTATTCTCTTGTGTACAGGTTGTGCCTTATTTGGGTTACAATGGCATTGTAGACTGATTTTTGGGCAAATAGTAATAATTGTACTAACAGAAATTGCAATCTTTGTTGTCAAGAAACTGATACTATCAAGATGTTTGTTTTGGATGAAGCTGATGAAATGTTATCAAGAGGCTTCAAGGATCAGATATATGATGTTTTTCAAAAGATACCTTCCAGTGTACAGGTGAGGAAAAGATGCATTCTGGCCTTGTGTCATCATATCAACTCAAACAAGTGTGGTCCACAAAATAAGCACCACCTTTATCAGCAAAAATACATGTACAGTCAACTCCCTCTAAGATGGACACCTCTGGGACCAGCAATAAGTGTCCGTCTTAGAGAGATGTCCGTCTTATAGAGAGTCAAATAAAGGAAATAAAGAAAGGCAGGGACCAATTCTGGGTGTCTGTTTTACAGAGGTGTCTGTCTTATAGAGGTGTCCGTTAAGAGAGAGTCGACTGTATTAATAAGTGCCATGCGGCAGGTCGAGCACAGTCTTGACTGCGGGGTGGAAGATCATGGGTGCGATTCCTGGGACCAGACCAATACTCGGGGTCTTTAAAAAAAAAAAGGGAAATGAAGGCACCCCCTGTGCCCTGCAAACAGCTAGACCTTTGCGTGGCTCAGATGAGCAGGTAAAATTTTAGAAGGAGACATAAAAAATAGAGTCCTCAATTGGTAGTTTCGTGCTAAATACATTAACTCTCAAATAAAGAACATTGCATTACTTCATTTCTGAGTAGGGGTTGCATTCTTCCAATAACAATGTGACACTGATTAATTTGTCACACTCTTTAATGTTGAATTAATTACTACCATTTTAACTTATTTTAGTCTATGCTTGTCAGGTTTTGTTGCTTTCAGCTACAATGCCCCAAGATGTTTTGGAGGTGACCAAAAGATTTATGCGTGATCCAGTTCAAATCTTAGTCAAAAAAGAAGAATTAACCCTTGAAGGTATCAAGCAATTTTACATCCATGTAGAAAAAGAGGTGGGTGAATTATGTTCCATAGTAGATATATTTTTAAAGTTGAAACCTTCGTAAAAGTGATCACAAAATGCCAAAGCTTTTGTCTGCTTTGTAGAGTTGGATTTTGTTGTAAGTTAGGTGCAAAATTCTTGAAAATTTTTGGCTTGGCCCATTCATCCCTGGACCGTCCGTAACTGTCCATGTGGATCCACGTCTCTTCTATCACTTTTGATGTCATCAGTTTTAAGGGTCATGAACAACTTTGTCAGCTAGCTTGTGCAGGGTCAAGAGATCTTTCAAACCACACAAGAACTAGCCTTGCCAAAAGGCGAACTCACTGGGCTGCTTACACTAGACAGGAACAAGAATTGCCGAAAGGCGATTTTTAACTGGGCTGCCAATGGGCTATTTTTTCTGAGGGGAAGGGGCGGCTATACATACTCAGGCTACAATAAAACCTTGTCGCCGACCATTGCATGAGAGAGAATCTCATGTGAGACTGAAACATAAACTCATTCAGAACATTGTACCCTTTTGAAAGACGTTCATAACAAAAAAAATGAGTACCATTTGTAAGTGGGGGCTGTATAATAACTTTTACATTTTACGATTATGAATAAAAATAAACAAGTTAGTCATTAATTCTAAGCAGGAAACGATTTGCATTATTTTCACGCACCCCTCCCCGAATCCCTCTGTCTCCCAAAATATAGTGTGACAGTATAACGTGACTAATTTTACGTAACCGGAAATTCCAAAAATAATTGTCATTCTACGAGTATAAAATGCGACAGGGTCAGCTACTTGCCACTGGGCTAATTTACATGAGACAGAAATATATTGTATTGGATGAAACCCTGATCTAGGGGCCTCACTGATTGCACTGAGACTTAAAATAGACGATCCTAGTTTGCGGTTACAGTCTACATGAAAATGCACTAATTTTTGGACAAGATAAAAAATATTCAGTTTTAATATTTTCCTTTTGGTAGTTTTCTCTAACTTAAAGGAATAACATCCTTTGTATTTTGTGACCTAAAAAGTTTAAAGATTTCTCGCTCACATGTTGCTTTCAAATCAGCACGCACTTTAAACAATGTAAATAGATGAAAAGATTGATAACATATTTTTTTACCTGAAACTGATATGAGTTAAAAATTCGCTCGAGTTCACTGTTTGTCTCACGACACCCATGACTAACTTTTCTTCATGGCAGATAACTATGCCGCTTTATAACTCCTCCAAAGTTTTTTTGCCAGCTAAACAATATGGAAACACCATTCACAGTCCTTGGATATTAAAAAGACTGAACGTAACGCACAATGTGCCCTTGTTTACCTCTGATCACATCTCCAAGCGAACTCTCTCTTTCCAAGCGATTCATTTCAATGCACACTAATTGACCCTTATATTAATTAAACCCCTTGGTTCATTCATATTAAAACTGCTTTTGCCCCTCACATTTACTGTGTTCATTCGTATTCAAAACACCTTTAGGAAAATAAAGGTTGTGTAAGTCGTGTATTATGTTTCGAGATAAATGGACTGTACTCTTTTTTAAGTTCCCATTTTGCGGTGACTTCAGTTTACATCTCCATAAAGTGGCGAAAATTTTCAAAGGCATGTTTTTTGAAACTTGCTTATACTGACATCAATGCATCTGATATATGGTGCTTGCTGAATGGGCAAAAACACAGAATTGTGATCACAAGATCATGTACAAATTTAATGATAAAAGCTTAGCAAGATACAGATACAAACAAAAGCAACCCCCCTGAAACCTTGACCTGCGCTACACTTGTATGCTCTACTCACTCACCGAACCTTGTCAGTAATAGCTCTTATTTTCCTCAAGTCGGTCTTTGTGAAGCTCCCAGATGGGATGTTCCGGTGAAGCCTTGAACTTGTGTGCAAAATTCTCAGAGTTCCTATTTTTGTCTGTGTCTTCTTTATCCTCAGTATCCAAAATTTAGAAAGTGGCGTGTGTTGCATTAAATAGAAGGAAATATTTAAAGGAAAAGCCAGTCTTCTAACATGGCGAAGTTGTCAGGATTCATCTGACATTCATCAGCAACTGAGTTGTTCGCTTCACTGTGTACAACAGCTTACAATCAAGTCTTCAGCCATAGTGTCATCAGCTGGTGAAATACTTTGCTCATAACTTGTGCTTATTAATTGCTCATGTACTACATTGATCAATAATTCTCTTTTTGAGTTCACGAAGCGGCCCTGGCGTTCCAAACCTAACGCTTACAGTCATCTTTTAGTGTGAACCTACCGTGAACGGCATGTGGGTTTGTATGCAACGTGAGCATTTCTCTGAGTTTCCCAGTGCCAACAACATCAACTGACTTAAACTCGAACAATAAAAAAATTATAGAGTGACTCCTATGATCGAATCCCTTCGAACAACGCAAATAGCCTTCTTCAGGTTCGCAACGCCTTCTGGGTTTCTGGGGGCAGAGACGAGGTACAAAAAGTATTCGTGCAAGGGTCCGTGCAAGGGAAAATCGTATGAAACCATTTGTGAGAACATAATTTCTCGGTACCAGACCCTTGTGTCTTCCCTCCCCCGGGAGGCCATTTTTCTACAAAAAAACCGAATTTATAACTGGGCTGCACAGGCAGCCCAGTAACAATGTATTGCTTCAAAAGGATAACTTTACTAATACAGACAGCCAACTGCCCATTGATCCCAATCCACGGGCCTCATTGATTGCACTGACACTTTAAATAGTCAATCATAATTTGCGGTCTACAGTCTGATGAAAACGCATAATTTTTTTTCCACAAGATTAAAGTAATCAGTTTATAAGATTTTTCTCGTTATTTTTCTGCGACTTAAGGGAATTAAATCCTTTGCATTTTGTGACCTAAAAGAGTTTAAAGATTTCTAGCTCATGTGTTTATTTCATCACTTTCATGCACTTTCAACAATGTAAATAGATGAAACGATCAATAACACATTTTTTACCATAATGTTAATAAATTATGAGTTGAAAATTTGGTTGAGTTCAATGTTTGTTTCAGCCATGAGTAACTTGTTTTCAAGGCAGGAAATTATCCTGCTTTATAACTCCTCTGAATTTTTGTGCTAGCAACACAATATTGAAACACTATGCACACTCCCTGGGTATTAAAAAGACTAAGCAAACTGCTAGAGTGGGTGTGGTGTGTGTGTGTGTGTGGGTGTGTTTAGGCAAGGGGGGAGGAAGGGCTGCAAGGACAGGTTGTTAACCATTTACAAAAAGTTTCCTGAAAAATCCTGTTGAAGAATTAAATGGGACATAGCTTTTTGGGTCATTCCAGTGGAAAAGTTCCAGAACAACAGAACATCTGGTATTCCTGTCCAAAAGGTATTCCAGATGGTATGTTTCAAACAGACAATTTGTGTTCTATAATTTTGTTAAAACCCATCTAGTTTCAGGCTTTCATGACCGTTTTTCAGTACAAGGAACTGAGTACAAGGAAATTTACAAGTCCTGAACTTTTCTTTCCATTTGCCTTAACTGTTTAACTAAGGAGTCTGCCCATGTAAATGGTAAACAACCAAGATGTCAGTAAATGACATGTAGTAGTAACTAAAAGGAGAATAAAGAATCATTTTATAAATTTAGATCCTTTTTTTTAGGACTGGAAACTTGAGACCTTGTGTGATTTGTATGAGACTCTTACAATTACTCAAGCTGTGATTTTCCTGAACACAAGAAGGAAAGTGGACTGGCTCCAGGGGAAAATGATGGAAAAGGACTTCACAGTTTCTTCTATGGTATGTCATATTTTATAAGGTCATAAAGTACATATTGATCTTTGTGTACTGTTTTTTTGTTTTTCTATGAACAAGCTGTAAAAGCAGCAACACTAGACATTGACCCCCTTTACACGCGCTAAAAAAAAATCGGCACAGCACGCCAAATTTTTGGCACCGTGCCTTGTTTACCAGTGCTGAGACTACCTCTTTCACACTATTCTCCAGTAACGTTACACCTTTCTCCTGCTACTAGAATTCTTAATGAAAACCTTGATAGATGAGAACATTTAAAATGAGGAGGAGGAGGAGGAGGAGGAGGAGGAGGAGGAGAAGGAGTGGAGGCAATGAGGAGGCAAAGCCATTTCTTGACAATCATGAGCCTTAAATAAAAGCAAACTCTAAATCTACAATCTACATAATCATCATGTTGTAACTGTTTACATTGTTTACTTGCTGCATTTCTAATGAGGATATCATTATTCTACTATGTTTTGTAGCATGGTGACATGGATCAGAAAGAGAGAGAGGTGATCATGAAGGAATTCCGTTCTGGTTCCAGTCGAGTGCTCATCACTACTGATTTGTTGGTAAATGAATGTTTGTTTTTCCTCATCGAGGCAGTGCTCTGTAAGAGGAATGTTGCTTTCATGTGCTGTGGGTCTTTATCAGAATCATTAACGTGCTGATTGTCTTCATAAGATACTATACAACAGTTGAAGCATGTCATATTGAATAATTTACGCAGATGATCAGCAAGTTTGTGGTTCTGATAAAGCAGCAATACATATAGAATGGATAGTGAACTTACCACATTGGTTCACTGGTATGCCATAAAATTATTAATGTGTGAAGGTAAATCCTGAGAGGTCTTTAAGCTACATGTATGATTTTGGATGGGGGAATTGTGAGTCACTGAAACTGTTTCCTGTTGTCTTGTGCTGTGGATTGCAAGGATGGACGTGGATTGAAACTTAAAAGCATTTGGCCAATTTTCCCAATTTTTAATGCTTTTCATCATGCAAAAATCACCTAAAATTATTTTGGTTGGTGAGACTTTATTTATATTTTCTTCATAACTCTAAGTAATGACCTTAGCACAAAATTAACCTAAAACAGCTATATCTTCATGACATAGCCCCTTTGAAAGACTAAATCTAATGTAATGTGGATTCTATTTTTACAGGCACGTGGTATTGATGTACAACAAGTTTCTTTGGTTATAAACTATGATTTGCCTGGGAATCGTGAAAACTACATTCACAGGTTAGGAATGAGCATGGAATCTGTTCTTAACAATATTTGGAGTTTCTTTTGGTGTTTTGGGGTAAAAATATTTTCTTCGAGGCTTGGCAGTGTCTTCATATCATAAATTTCCCAAAGTTCCCTTATACAATTTTTCTTATACTGAAGAACAAACATTACAAAATGAAAATTGGCAAACAGTGATTTTCGAATAAGTTTCTTTCAAGTGGTAGATGCATGACGAATTTTACAGTTTTATGTTTAACAGAAAAACTGAAAAAAAGATTGAAAAGAGTTCATATGATTTTGGGGGACGCGGTTACAAAATTACAGACATTTGTATGGATCTTTAACCGTGTTCCAAGAATCATAACTTGATCCCTGTTCAACTTTAGAGCACCAAACCCTGTCAAATAACCAATCTCAACATGACCTTTTATATGGTTGTGTCAGTTTATCGATTAGTTTAAATTTGAAACTCGCCCCAGTTCCCTACGCAACTCCGAAATTCTCAACTTATCGAAAATTTTGCTTTTTAGGATTGGTCGTGGTGGTCGTTTTGGCCGTAAAGGTGTTGCTATCAACTTTGTTACCGATGAGGATAAACGTATTTTGCAGGATATTGAAACGTTCTACAACACAGTAATAGAGGAAATGCCTATGAACGTGGCGGATCTTATCTAAATGATGAAGTAGCGGCTACCTTGTTAGCTAACAGAGTAAAAAAAATTCTCTGCAAAAACAAACTAAAAATTGCAAAAAGTATCAAGCAACGAAAAAAAAAAAGGATTGATTGTTGTCACGTTGTGCCGACCAGAGCGGCGCAAAACTTCCAGGATATGTCATAAGATATAAAAACGTATTGGTTTACAGCAAAAAAAAAATGGAAACAAATTATTTTTGTTTGTGTATTTGTACACAGTGCTTGTAACAAAATACAGCTCCCAGATCTGACCGGTGTTACCAGTTTTAGGCAAAAATAACTTGTACTTAATTATAAGCTCTGGCAGATCTGGCAGATGTTGCTGCTTGTGTCTCCAGGTTCTTTCTGACTTAAACAGCTTACATCATCAGCTTTGTATATTGACCTCGTAAGGTGGCTCTTAATATTTTATTATGTAGTATGGACACGAGAGTAGGTATAGATGATTTTATTTTGGCGTATGGAAAAGATAGGAGGTTATGAGGATGCTGTCTTGCCCCCCCCTGGTCAAAAAAAAAATATTTCTAAACCCTTGTTGTGTGTGGGGTGGGGTTCTAAAAGCCGTGCCTGGTCCGGCCCGTGAGGGGGGGGGGGGGGGAGGAGGCGGTCATCCAGACCCTGAGATTAGAGGGGGGCCCCCAGTCTCAATTTTTTTTTTCGGCCCTTCGGGCCTCACATTGCTCTAAAATTAAGGGAGGGGGCACCGGGTGGATCCGCTACTGAAAACAACACTTTGTGAGCAGAGCTTCCATTTGTCGTCTCTTTGATCAAGGTCGGAGCAGAAAAGGAGGCTCTGTCTGCCTGAATCGCGTCAAGCTTAGAAAGTCGCCGCAGCCCGAATTTCTGGACTAGTCAATCTCGTTTTCTCTGGTCAAACCGGTTTTTAGAGTGCGAGCATCTGTTTATTGATAAACCGATGGTTACTGATCCCACTGTACTAAGCGCACGGGTATTAGGCCCGGGTTCGAAACTGTATCCAAGCAGCATGCATTGCATGTCCAATAAAGATCTTAGGGAGCGTTCACAAAAACTTGTTGGGTCGGGGGGATGGGGGAAGGGGCCTGATGAGAAATTATCTACTATCTGAAACATTTGGAGAACCCCTACTTGCTGCATTAAACATTTTCAGAGATCCCCTTTCAGTATCCCTAAAATTTGAGTTTGAGACACCCCCAACCAACCTCTCAGTCCTAATTTCTTCCTTGTCCGCGTTAGCCTGCGAAAACAGCCGTTCCTCTAGGGGACCAAGCTTCGAAGAGCGAGGAGAAACGGCCAACGATGTCCCATGTCCCATGTCCCAACCTCGTTCCCAGGGTAGGAGAGAACCCTGGGAACGAGGTCGGCTATGTCCCTGTAAATTCGTATGTTGTGGATAATAAAAAACGTTTCCTTACTTTTGCTGGTATCAGTAAAACATCCAATCAATCGCTGCTCTTGTTACCCAAAAGGTCCTGAATTCTCTCGGTATGTCTTATTTGCTCAAATCGAATGACATGAGGTGTTATAGAGGAGATGCTCTATATTTTATATGACATGGTTGAGAAAATTATCAAGAGTTTATTTTATTTATATTTTCTTAAAAGGGTTTTCGGATGGCAAAAAAGTTACAGCTTATGTATTTTAGAACGGGGTGTCAATTTGGAGTCCCGGGCGGCACATACCCACCACCCACCCGAAAAATACCCAAGTGACCCCCCCCCCCCCCCCCCCCCCCCCCCCCCCCCCCCCCCCCTTCTTTTTTTCGCGGGTTTTTTTTTTTTGTTTTTTAAAAAAAGGGGGGAGTGTGTTTTTTTTTGTTTTTTTTTTTTTTTTTTTTTGTTTTTTTGTCTATAGATGATGAATAAACTATGTAGTTGTTTGTTTTTTTTTTTTTTTTTTTTTTTTCTTCTACAAACACAAAAAAAACCACTCCCCCCCCCCCCCGGATTGTGTCCCCTCCTCTTATCGCATGTTTGTGTCTCGGGTATATTTGTTCCAATGAAGTAACGAAGGCGGTCGTGTCTTTCAGTCGGTACATTTGTGACTTTTGATGTGGTGCAATAGACACAAGTAGTGACTATTAACTGTTGAGGATTTCTCTGTTTAAATATATTCCTTGCCCTTCAACAAAAACAGAAATAAGGCCACATTCTAAGCTAGCATGTCGTCGCTGTTGCCGCCGTCTTCAATCATCGTCGCTGCAAAGAGGACCTCTCAGTACCCCCTGAACTTTCTGGAAGTCATTCGCTTCTCATTTCCGGTTCCGGTAGTAGTCTCCAGCGACCCATCTCTCCCGCCTCGCACACTTTTGCCGCTGCAGAAAACATAAAAAATCTCCTTCGCGAGCTTCGCTTTCGAGAAAAATTGTGGGCAAGTCGAGGTTACCTTAGCCTCCCAGAACTTAATCACGCGTTCCTTCCCCACAAACGCTGGGAGGATTGCGAGACGATTGCCGCTTGATTGTCCCAATCGCCTCTAACCAGTCTTCGCGCTTCCAGAACGTCATTTGATACACGTTTGAAACGCGGGCGCGAAAATCCGCGACCTCACGTCGATCTCTCTCCCTCCACGTTGAGCATAGGCTTACTTTCGCCTTAGCTTAGCTTCTATATACCTTTTAATCCTGGTTGCAAATGTCTAATTTTCTAGATATTCCGGATTCGGATGATGAGTTGGACCATGAAGTCTGTTTTGGGGGTTATAGAGGTGATATTGTGGGCATACGTTACTATCGCGGGACTGTGAACAACAACGAAATGGTGTCGCTCACACGTGAACCTCACAATCCGTACGATAGAAATGCTGTTAGGGTGGATAATGTTTATGGAATTCAAGTGGGACACATAAAGAGGGAGCTTGCTCGAGCACTAGCGGATGTAATGGATAACAGACTGGTGCGATTAGAAGGGTAGGTTTTGGCAAAGTTACCTTTACTTATATGTGATAGAGTCGACGGTGTGTCGCTGGTTTCTTCAAAATTTGTCACATGTTTTAACACGTTATTTTATGTTAACTGTTGTTTAACCGTTTGTGGAACTTACGCCTTTATGCATTAATATTGATTTACATATCTGCGCATTTTAAAATATGAGCGAGTAGGAAGAGAGAAATAAAGAATTGCGTTGCAAAACTAGATGCAAGGCGTACATAGAACTGATATGATGTAATGTGAGAATTTCTCTGGCCAGTTCCCAGGGGTATTTAAAAAAGTTTGGTTTTATATTGGCACTTGAACAAATTCCCCAGAATGCCAGTAGCTACAACACTAGTAGTTTTTAATACAGTAAGTGGCAGCTGACCCCAGGGGGAAGCTGCTGATTGAGGGATACCATACACTACTATCCCAAAGAAAAACAAAACAGTTAATTCGTCCTGCATTATTTTTTGAAACTCTGAACTGATTTTCTGAGTTCACGCCATATTTCTGTAGAAAAATAATCCTGGGCCCAGTTGTTTGAAGGATGGCTAACATCCACTGGAAAAGTCTGTGTCCGATGGAAAACACCATTGGTATTGGTTTCCCGAGCACTTATCTGGTAGATAGAGATTTATGTGGCCCATGTTGTTCAAGCTTTGGACAGTGCTATCCACTGGATATTGTAGCCGCGAAAGCAGCGATATTTCCATTGTCACTTTTCTCCGCCAACTCTTTTCTCAGTATGTGAAACAAAAGCAACAATAGGGGAAAAAAGGCATCAAAGGCATCTGAAATGGTCAGCAGTCAGCAGGAAAGATGGCAGTAATTTTTCAGCTCCATTAATTTACAGTGAATTTAGCTTATTGAAGCTGCCTACATTTGTGCTTTAGTATTTGCTGACCTGTAATTTATGTCTATTTAATGCTGAAGTCAACTGGCTGCCTGGCCCCGCTAAAAAAGATAAAGGCGCATAAGAGCCAAAAGCCCAAACAGCCGGAGCTTATCCCGGTTTCCTTAGTATGAAGCATGCTTAGGAGCATTGCCCTTTTCCCCCCGTTGGGATGCTAGTCCATCGCAGGGTTACCCAAGGCTGTGCTCTAAGGGAAAATAAAGGGAGCCCAGTGCTCTGAACCTGTAAAATCTAGGTTGCCAGCATATGATTTGTATGAAAAAACTAAGATTTACTAGTCACCTAAGAGCAAAAGTTGGGCCCCAGGGGCCACCGGTTTCTGCTAGAGCACAGCCCTGGTTACCCCAGTAGTATATTGCCGGTACCCAGTTATACTTATTTATTCATTAGAATATAATCTTCGCCAAGAGGCCTGGATCACTCACAGAGCAATTTCCACTACGAGGTCCAGGAAAAAAAAAAAGGAAATTAATAATACAACTTTAACAAGAATGACAATACTTTAGAAACAACAAAAAAAGAAACTGAAATGTAAAAACAGAATTGGGGAGGACGTCAATAAAAAAATCAAGAACGCATACGATCGAGCATGCTTTTCAATGGCCGACTATTGTGGCATTTATTACACAAGCACTCTTAAAGGTCTGGGGGATGTCAACATCATAAACAGACCTAGTGAGATACAAGTAGTGATTAAAAAGATCTTTTTTTAAGTGCACTGCTGAACAGTAAAGTATTCCCGATTCTTGGGGCTCTACAGGGAAAACTGTTCTCAAAGGTGACAGTGTTGGCCCTAATCGTATTCAGCAGCGTACCCTTGGAGGAGACAGTATAGTGCGCCTGGGTCTAGTAGAATTCATGACTGAAATAAAAGGATATGATAGACTAAATGTGGTTAAATGTAATTTAGGCAAAGTTAACCTCGAAGCAATGCTGGTCAGCAGTTTCCCCAACTATACTAGGGGTGGCCGATGCCTCTAGCAGGGGCACCTTGTGACATATATTTGCAGTTGCTTGCTTGCAGTTCTTCGCAAAGTGTTGTTGCAATAGCTTGCTGTTTGCGTACCTTTTTGTGCTTTGGTTTTATCCCATCCCTCCCTCCCTCTTGAGTTATGGGCCTGGTAAGTATTGGTCGTTAAGTATTCCACTGAATTTTTCAGAGTGACGGTGCCTGATGTGGGCCGCTCGCAGGGTTGCCATGGATACCTCCTCCTCATGCTAGAGCATTGCCCAGCTCCACCAACTTTGTAGGCACTATTGCCCAAGCTCATCTGTTGGTGATGAGTTTGACTAAACATTTTGATATGTGCACCAAATCTAAAAATTCATGCACCTGGCCACCTTGGTGAAACAAGACAAAATGGAGTAAAATTCCTTGTCTAAGGAAACAACACGACAGGCGAGGCTTGAACCCACTGCTATCCCCTATAGTTATTCCAGGCAGGCAGTACTCTGATAATAATTATTTCACTTTTAATATTTTCATTGTCTTCATTATTGTTGAGAAAGAGTGAGCAGTACAAATAAAGATTGATGTTGCTCATGCAGGCAATATAAACACAAGTTCTCTTTGTAAAGAAACATTTTCAAAGAAATTTGTTCCTGCACCACGTTGTCATGGGGTTGCAGACTCTTGCCTTTATTCCCTTTAAGGACTTTTTAGCCCCCAAATTTTCTGCAATAACAGGAGTTGACTATAGTTTTACAACAAATTAATGATTTTGTGAAAATACACCATTTGTATTTTTAGGGTTGTTCCCTTTGGAAAAAACAACATCTATACCATGCCTTGTGATATTACATTTTGGGGCAGACCAGAAAATGAACAAGAAGTTCTCCAAAGGATGCGTCGGCATGGCTACATGTTACGAACTTTCAGGGAACCAATTCCACCAAAAAATGGAATGTCAAGTGCTACCTCTGCTGCAATGATGAACATTGGCAGACCACCTTCTATTAAAATTTCTCATGATCAGGTAGGTTTCCAGTGGAGTCAATGTATAAAAATATACTTTAGTGGTGTTGTGTAGCCCATTTGCTTTAAAAAAATTATGTCAGACATAACTGCTAACATCTGGCATTAAAAAGAAGTTTGACCGGGAGATCAGATGAACATCAGACTTGAATGGTTATGTCTGAAATGAAGAATTGTGTAATTGGGATTTGTTCCAAACTTGGAAGGATAAGGTTGAAGTCCGGAATTCACCTTTTTGGGGGCTTAGATTTGTTGTGGTCCTGTGTTTCTGTACACCATTTTGCAACACCAAGGTTACGGTAGTTTATGATTACTTCAATTATAAAACTTAAAACAAATTTTGTTGTATCAGATGACAAGAGAATTGGACAAACTGTTTCAGAAGATAGGAGAGAATAGTAAAGTGGCTACTATTGAACCAGCAGAGGTAATTTATTTATTTTTTATTTGTTGTGATAAAGTTACCATTGAATTGATGGGAAAGCTGAAAGAATGGTGGTGAAGCTATATGGCAGTGGAAAATATTATCATTAATAGTGGTCCATCCGTAATTTTTCCCTTGTAAATTACAACATGTTTTAGTGAAACTGTTGTCAGAATGGATTTGAAGTTCCTGTGGATGGCTTCCTATCTCTGATAATGCTATGGAATGCTTACAAAGTTGTCAGTGTATAAGGATTATCCCCACGAGGGATTTTCTGGGTAGAGACCAGCAACATTTGGTACCGTAAAATTCCGAAAATAAGCCCCAGGGCTTATATTTTTCAAAGGCCCTTTTTGAGGGGCTAAATTATTTTTGGAGGGGCTTATATTCGGAGGGGCCTATCTACGGAGGGAAATTTGGGTTTCAAACTCGATTGGGCTAACCTTGTAGTTGGAAGTAAATTTACCGTGTTTGCTTTGTTTTACTTTATATTTGAGGGCAATTTTCCAAGTACAAGCCCCCGGGGGGGCTTATATTTGGAGGGGCGCTTTAACTGAGGGTTTTTTGCATTACTGGTTTGGGGGGCTTATATTTGGAGGGGCTTATACATGGAGGGGCTTATTTTCGGAATTTTATGGTAATTCATTTGCAGGCTGCCCACTCCAGATACAGATACTCCTTCGTTCCTCTTGGGTGTCTACTTATGGAAACTTTTACTGTTGTATGTTAGTGAAACTTCATCAATGATAATCTTCTTTTCTGTTTAGGCTATAAAAACCAAGCTGTTTCCACATCAGAAAAGAGCTCTTGCTTGGATGGTTGCTCGTGAAAACTGTAAAGAACTTCCACCTTTCTGGAAAGAAAGAAAGGCTGGTAAAGAGATTCAGTACTTTAACACAGCCACAAACTTTGCAACAAGCAGTCGACCAAGCTGCTTACTTGGTGGAATTCTTGCAGATGACATGGGTCTTGGAAAGACTCTGGAAGTTATTTCTCTCATTATCACAAATTTTTACAATGGGAAGCCACTAGTTACTTTGGCAGATAAGAAAGCTGGTACAGCCAAGTCTTTGAAGGTTAGTATTTTATCTACATGTAGGTATGTAAATTTTTTGTTCATTTTTTGCCAGGTCATTCTCTCATCCATCCTTCTCTCTCTCTCTCTCTCTCTGTTTGTTCATTCATCCTTCTGTCCTTTCATTCAGAATTGGTTAAGCTACTGTCTAGAGCAGTCATACCACATTTGGGAAAGCATTATTGTCCCCTTGGTTACTGTACATAACAACATGGGAAATATGTTCCTTTTCCATTTACAGAGACAGAAATGATGTAATCTTTGTAATGATCAGTTATTAATAATAAGTTCCTAATGATCACTTATTCCCTCTTTTTAGCGTAAAACTAAGCGACCTAAATGTAGAAGCCAGAGAAAGGCAAGAAACCACAAAAGAAAGGATGATAATTTTGTGCAAGACGACGATGAAATAGATGAAGTTATTTTGGATGATGAAGATGAGGAGGGTGATAGTGATGTAGGTGATGAAGATGATGATGAATGTCCTGGTGATGTTTCATTTAACATGACTGGAAAAGAAGATCCTGATTTCAGTCCTGGTATAGATGCTCTCAAGAAGGAAGCTGCAGCTTTACCAACCAGGAGATCTTCCAGGTTGGTTATTCCTTTTTCGCTTACCATAAATCTTCTATTTTATCCCCTCCCCTCTCAAATAACCCCTCTCCCTCAAATAAGCCTTTTCAGGGGAAGGCAGTTAGTAGGCCACCCTCTCGGTTAACCCTCCCCCCCCCCTCCCCTTCCCTGATTATTCTCCACTAATAAATGATAGACTGTATTAATCAATCGCAACTGTAAAACTTTGTGTGAACTGATCCAGGGTGGTTTATTACCAACTGGAAGTTCGGATTCTGATCCTTGGGTGCATGACCTCCAAACTTCTTGTACTTGAGCTTTTCCACTTTGTATTCTAGTTATTTATCGAAAACTGATACCATTGTCTTTTCTAAATTAAATAAGCCTCCCTTCAGATGGGCTTGAAATAAATAAGTCCCCTGGGGGGCTTAATATAGGATTTACACTTCAGTTCAGTTTTTCAATTAACACTTTATATAGTATTTACATTGATAAGAGAGCTAGTAACCTAAAGAATAATTTAACAGCTGTAGTCTGCATAGCAAGCATTTCTGCGCTGGTACAGTGGAACGTCAATATAACGAACCTCTATATCACAAAGTCCTCAGTATAGTGAATGATTTTCTTAACCCCAATAATAGTAAAATATATAGGAAAGAATCTCGATATAACAAAACGTCATTATGGTGAGTACTATTTGCCAGTCCCTTGGCCCTTCATTATATCAAAGCTCCACTGAGCATAAAAGAGGAACGAAATTTGTCATAGAACATGCAGTTTGTTACTTAACATAACCATTACTTATTTCAATATTATTAAAATAAATTACTGCACATGCAGGTCCGCCAAGAGAACTGTGAGGTATGTTGAAGCAGACATAGAAAGTGATGACGAAAACAGTGACATTGAAGAAGTGAGTAATGTTTCTGCCAATGCTGCAACCAAGATCCAAATGCCCTCTCCAGTCAAGAAACAAAAGGTTTCAACAAAGCCCAAGTTGACAGAACTAGAAGATTCTGAGCAGCCAACTGTAAAGGAAGGTGATCTTCCAAAAAGTAGCAAATCTAAGACAGCCAAGAAGAGGGGAAGGAAGCCAGCAAGCAAGAAGAAGAAAGGAAAAAAAGGTTAATGCAACTATCTGAATAACAAATTGTAGTAATTTATCTTAACATCATCTACTAGACCTTGTGTAAGTTGAAACTGATGGTCAATACATTGTAAATTTATTCATCTGGTGAAGTGGTAAGTGGAGTTTAGGAGTAGTGTAGGAGGTGGTGGAGAAAGGAGTGGAGTTGGGGGTGTTGTCCTTAGTGGAGTTCTGTAATTTTGTTACTTCTACGTCCTGCATCCCAGATGCATAAAATGCACCAATGCGAGCAGTCCTTCTTTTCTCTTAAGATCCGTTGAGTTCTCAGATAGGGTGCAGTTTGGCGCTGAAAACATTTTTACGCCCTTGTTTCTCGTGGCTTGCGGCTTGTGACGTCATTTGGCAGGGAAACCAATGGTAGCGTCGCCAAATGTTGGCTGTTTTCTCAGGCAAAGGACACTTCAGCTTTTCAAAGACTCAATTTATTTATAGATTCGTACAATGTACAGGGGAGAGAACAATAGGACACGTAGTCCCCTACTTGGTTCACCCTCCTAATCCAACCCCATAAAATGTAGAAAAACCAACCCCTTACCCCCAAAAACTAGAATTAAATATTAATAACATACTATAGATATCAACCTAAGAAGTAGAAAGAAAACATGGAAAAGGTAATAAATCGTGGACTACAATGATACTAACAAGAGCAAACTTTTAGAATATTTACACGGCGACACTTG
>CALNXI010000497.1:82292-138639 GCA_942486025.1 Porites evermanni | reverse complement strand
ATTTCATTATTCACTAATTAAAAACTTTTCCCGTCTTGTACGTAGTCAAATTACTAAAAGAACAAATGAACCAATTAATATTTGTAAGAGATGTTTTTGTCATTTTACAAAACCAGAATTATTAGACAAACATATTAAATATTGTTATAATAATAAAACATCAATTGTAAAAATGCCAGAAAAAAACACAACTTTATACTTTAATAACTATGATAAACAACTTCCTATTCCTTTTGTTGTATATGCAGATTTTGAATGTTTTACTAAACCAATGAATAGTTGTTCTCCCGATCCTAAAGATTCTTACAATTATAACTATCAAAAACATGAACCATCAGGATTTTGTTTTTATGTAAAGGGTATTGTTAATAAAAGAATTAAACCAATCATTTATACAAAAAAATCAGATGATGAAGATATTGCTAAAATATTTGTAGAAAAACTTACAGAAATGACTAAAGGTATATATAATGATTTTTATTGTAAACAAAAACCTTTAGTAATGAGTGAAAAATTGAATAAAGATTTTATTAATGCAGTTAATTGTCATATTTGTGGATATGAATTAGGTAAAGATAGAGTTAGAGATCATTGTCATTTTACAGGTAAGTACCGTGGTGCAGCACATAACAAATGTAATCTTATGTGTAAAAAACCAAGAATATTACCAGTTATATTTCACAATCTTCAGGGTTATGATGCACATCTATTTATCAAACAACTTGCTAAAATAGATGGTGATCTTAGTTGTATTCCATCTACTGAAGAAAAATATCTTTCATTTTCTAAAACTATTAAAGTTGGAGATTACAAACATATTAGTGGTGATTTTATTCCAATAAAATTTGAAATCAGATTTGTTGACTCATTTAAGTTTCTTCAAACATCACTAGCCAATCTTGTTTCAAATTTAAACCAAGATGATTTTCATATTACAAAACATGATTTTAAGAATAATACTTCATTACTAACTCGTAAAGGAGTTTTTCCTTATGATTATGTATCATCAGTTGATAAATTATCTGAAAAACAATTACCACCAAAACAGGGGTTTTATTCTAAACTATATGATGAAGATATAAGTGATGAAGATTATAACCATGCTATTAAAGTCTGGAATACATTTGGGTGTAAAACAATAAGAGACTATCATGATCTTTATCTAAAATCTGATGTAATGCTTTTGGCAGATGTGTTTGAAAACTTTAGGAAAACTTGTCTCCACCACTACAAATTAGATCCAGCTCATTACTACTCATCTCCTGGATTAGCTTGGGATGCATGTCTAAAAACAACAGGTCAACGTTTAGAATTATTAAGTGATTATGATATGTTAATGATGTTTGAGCGTGGTATTCGTGGTGGAATAACACATATATCAAAAAGGTATGCAGAAGCAAATAATAAATATATGAAAAATTATAATCCTGAAAAGAAATCATCATTTATACAATATTTGGACGCAAACAATCTTTATGGTTGGGCTATGTCACAGAATTTACCAACACATGGGTTTAAGCAGATAACTAATATTACAAAGGAAAAGGTAATGAAAATTTTAGAAAAAACAAATGATAGTATGGCAAATACTGGTAAGAAGGGATATGTTTTTGAAGTTGATTTGGAGTATCCACCAGACTTATGGGATCTTCATAATGACTATCCTCTTGCACCTGAATTAATGAAGGTTAATGGAGTTGAAAAACTAATATGTCATTTTAAAACAAGAAAAAATTATGTTATTCATTACAGAGCTCTTAGACAATGTCTTGAGTTGGGTATGAAGATTACTGCTGTTCACAGAGGAATATCATTTTACCAATCTCCTTGGATGGAACCATATATTAGAAAAAATACAGAACTTAGAAAATGTGCTGCAAACAATTTTGAAAAAGATTTTTTTAAACTAATGAACAATTCAGTTTTTGGTAAAACAATAGAAAATATTAGAAAGCGTCAAAATATAGTACTTATTGATGATCGTAAAAAAGCATTAAAATTATCAAGTCGTCCAAACTTTGATAGATGTACAATATTTGATCGAAATCTTATTGCTATTCATATGAAAAAGACAGAAGTGTATTTTAATAAACCAGTATATGTTGGTCAAGCAATTTTAGACTTATAGTCGCTCTTTTGTTCGAAGAGTTAGTATGAAAAGTGAGTGAGTGTGAAGTCATCATTTTATAACTACTGTATAATGAAGTAGTGATAGAGATTATGAGTTAGAAAAATAAATTTGATTTAAGAAAATAAAATAAATAAATAATAAAAGTCATGTCTCATTCATCTTCAAATAAACAACTTATGAGTTTGTCTTTGGACGAATTAAAAAAAATTTTATCAAAAGACAAACAAGAGGTTAAGAAAGATTACAAGGAATTGGAAGAAAAGATGAAAGTTATTGAAAAAATAAAAAAAGTGAGAAAAATTGGAAATAAAATTAAACAAGGTAAAATTAAACCAAAAAAGATAAAAAGCAAAGTAGTTACCAAAAAGATAAAATCATTTGAGGATTATTTTGAGGAATGTATAAAAAATAAAAAGATTCCTAAAGATACTCCAGACTATTTACGAAAAGCTCTTGAGAGAGCTATAAAAGAGCATGAAGAAGGAATTGAAGTTGAGAAATCAGCTCTAGACGAATTTGCACAAAAACATATTATAAAAGGTAAACCAGCTTTTTTACCTTATCAGTTTTTTGAACATTATTATAATATTATTAAAAAATTTATTAGAAATCATCGTAATACTAAATTAAGGTTTATTTTAGTTTGTATGATGGAAAAACAAGAAAAAATAAAAAAAGATTCTAATAGTACTTTTACTATTAATGATAAAGCATATTTTAATTCTAGAACTTTTAATAATTTTATATCAACTGATGAAAAAGAAATAGTAGTAAAAAGTACTAAAGATATTTATGAAAAATTAGGTAGTTATCTAAAAAATGGTAGTGGGTGGTATTTTAAAGAAATTATACAACTAGAAATTCATACAACTCAATTAAAACCAATGAGGGGTTCTTCTTATATTAAACTTCCAGATTGGATTATAGCAAAAAAAGCAATTGTTAATATTCGAAATAAAGATAATAAATGTTTTATTTGGTCAGTACTTCGTTATCTTCATCCAAGAGAAAAGAATGATTGTAGATTTGCAGATTTGAAAAAGTATGAGAATGATCTTAATACTAAAGGAATTGCATTTCCAATGAAAGTAAAAGATATTAACAAATTTGAAAAACTTAATCCAGATCTTCCAGGAATAAATGTTTTTTCAAATGATGGAAAGACTATTTATCCTTTGAGAGAGGTAAAGAAAGATTGTAAAAAAACCATTGATTTATTTTTGTATGAAGAAGATGGAAAATTTCATTATTCACTAATTAAAAACTTTTCCCGTCTTGTACGTAGTCAAATTACTAAAAGAACAAATGAACCAATTAATATTTGTAAGAGATGTTTTTGTCATTTTACAAAACCAGAATTATTAGACAAACATATTAAATATTGTTATAATAATAAAACATCAATTGTAAAAATGCCAGAAAAAAACACAACTTTATACTTTAATAACTATGATAAACAACTTCCTATTCCTTTTGTTGTATATGCAGATTTTGAATGTTTTACTAAACCAATGAATAGTTGTTCTCCCGATCCTAAAGATTCTTACAATTATAACTATCAAAAACATGAACCATCAGGATTTTGTTTTTATGTAAAGGGTATTGTTAATAAAAGAATTAAACCAATCATTTATACAAAAAAATCAGATGATGAAGATATTGCTAAAATATTTGTAGAAAAACTTACAGAAATGACTAAAGGTATATATAATGATTTTTATTGTAAACAAAAACCTTTAGTAATGAGTGAAAAATTGAATAAAGATTTTATTAATGCAGTTAATTGTCATATTTGTGGATATGAATTAGGTAAAGATAGAGTTAGAGATCATTGTCATTTTACAGGTAAGTACCGTGGTGCAGCACATAACAAATGTAATCTTATGTGTAAAAAACCAAGAATATTACCAGTTATATTTCACAATCTTCAGGGTTATGATGCACATCTATTTATCAAACAACTTGCTAAAATAGATGGTGATCTTAGTTGTATTCCATCTACTGAAGAAAAATATCTTTCATTTTCTAAAACTATTAAAGTTGGAGATTACAAACATATTAGTGGTGATTTTATTCCAATAAAATTTGAAATCAGATTTGTTGACTCATTTAAGTTTCTTCAAACATCACTAGCCAATCTTGTTTCAAATTTAAACCAAGATGATTTTCATATTACAAAACATGATTTTAAGAATAATACTTCATTACTAACTCGTAAAGGAGTTTTTCCTTATGATTATGTATCATCAGTTGATAAATTATCTGAAAAACAATTACCACCAAAACAGGGGTTTTATTCTAAACTATATGATGAAGATATAAGTGATGAAGATTATAACCATGCTATTAAAGTCTGGAATACATTTGGGTGTAAAACAATAAGAGACTATCATGATCTTTATCTAAAATCTGATGTAATGCTTTTGGCAGATGTGTTTGAAAACTTTAGGAAAACTTGTCTCCACCACTACAAATTAGATCCAGCTCATTACTACTCATCTCCTGGATTAGCTTGGGATGCATGTCTAAAAACAACAGGTCAACGTTTAGAATTATTAAGTGATTATGATATGTTAATGATGTTTGAGCGTGGTATTCGTGGTGGAATAACACATATATCAAAAAGGTATGCAGAAGCAAATAATAAATATATGAAAAATTATAATCCTGAAAAGAAATCATCATTTATACAATATTTGGACGCAAACAATCTTTATGGTTGGGCTATGTCACAGAATTTACCAACACATGGGTTTAAGCAGATAACTAATATTACAAAGGAAAAGGTAATGAAAATTTTAGAAAAAACAAATGATAGTATGGCAAATACTGGTAAGAAGGGATATGTTTTTGAAGTTGATTTGGAGTATCCACCAGACTTATGGGATCTTCATAATGACTATCCTCTTGCACCTGAATTAATGAAGGTTAATGGAGTTGAAAAACTAATATGTCATTTTAAAACAAGAAAAAATTATGTTATTCATTACAGAGCTCTTAGACAATGTCTTGAGTTGGGTATGAAGATTACTGCTGTTCACAGAGGAATATCATTTTACCAATCTCCTTGGATGGAACCATATATTAGAAAAAATACAGAACTTAGAAAATGTGCTGCAAACAATTTTGAAAAAGATTTTTTTAAACTAATGAACAATTCAGTTTTTGGTAAAACAATAGAAAATATTAGAAAGCGTCAAAATATAGTACTTATTGATGATCGTAAAAAAGCATTAAAATTATCAAGTCGTCCAAACTTTGATAGATGTACAATATTTGATCGAAATCTTATTGCTATTCATATGAAAAAGACAGAAGTGTATTTTAATAAACCAGTATATGTTGGTCAAGCAATTTTAGACTTATCAAAAACTCTAATGTATGATTTTCATTATGAATACATCAAAAGTAAATATGGAAAGAAAGCTGAGTTATTGTTTACAGATACAGATAGTCTAATGTATCATATTAAAACAAAAGATTTTTACAAAGATATAAGTAATGATGTAAAAGATAAATTTGATACTAGTGATTATCCATCAGATCATCCTTCTGGTATACTAACAGGAGTTAACAAAAAAGTAATTGGCGTGTTTAAGGATGAAGCATCAGGAAAACAGATAACACACTTTGTTGGATTACGTCCTAAACTATACAGCTATAAAGTTGAGGATGAACTAGAATTAAAGAAGTGTAAAGGAATAAAAAAAAATGTGGTAAAAAAGTCATTACTATTTGATGATTATGTTAGATGTAATATATCAAACATGAGATGCAGTGTTTCATCACCAGATGAAACACCGAGAAGAGAGTTGAAAATACGACGCGCAGCGGAGTATTTTTGACGAACTTCGAGGTGTTTCATCTGGTGATGAAACACTGTGTCGAATGTTTGATATTTCTTCTCAAACAAAATCATTTTTGAAGGAGAAATTAAGGATGCAAATACTAAGCAGTGTTTCATCCGATTTCCAAACACTCATTAAACATTAATTTCCTTTGTATTTTCTTAATGAATTATTAATGAGTTTGAGAAGTTTATTTTCTGGTAAAAAAGAAATGAGAAAGATGAAAATAATAAGAAGTGAGAAGCATGATATATATTCTAAAGAGGTTAACAAAGTAGCTCTAAGTAATCAAGATGATAAGAGACATGTGTTAAATGACCAAATACATACTCTAGCTATTAGAGAAAAATATTAGATTTAAGATATAATAAGTAGAAATAATAAATGTCATATACAGAAGAAGAAATAAAAAAATATCTCAATATTTTACATAATTATAAAGAAGAAAGTGAGGGGGTTAAAAAGTCAAAAGTAGCTTCATGTTTAGGCTGTAAAAATACAGAATCTTTTTTTATTGATTTTGGACAAAAAATATGTTATGAGTGTGGAATGATAAACGGACATGTATTAGGACTTTATGATGTGAAAGATTATGATAGGGTACATTATAGAAAAAAGAGTATTTATCATAGGAAGTATTACTACGATAAAAAGGTTAATAATATTTCTAAACTAATAGATCTTTCTGATGAACAAAAATGTGAACTTTACAACAGGTTATTAAAAATAGATAATTACATTATGGAAAATATTAACAAACAATATTTTAGAAAGAGAATGATAAATATTACTTATGTAATAAAAAAAATTTTGGATGAAATGGGATGTGAAAAGTATAAAAGTATAAAGCTTAAAATAAGTCCTAAAACTTTAGAAACTTATGATAGTTGGTGGGAAACTTATAAAGAATTGATAAAATAATTTTATATTATTATACTAATATAAAATTTTGAGTTAAAATAGTCCAAACATACCATCAAACACATTTTTAATAGTATGAAATGCTTTTTTTAAATTATCCTCATTTATTTCATGATATATGCGTTTACATCTATCATCGTTTAAATAAACATAATCATAATGATATACTTCATATATATTCTTAAACGCTTTTTTCATATCAAAAAGATCTTCATCCATTTCAAAATCTATATCTTTATCTATTTTTGATTTTAATTTAATATCCATTTGGTCTAAAAATTTATATATTATTTCAGCATCAAGAGTTTCATCTTTAATTTTATCCTCTATTTTTGATAACAAATCTTTAGTATCCATTTTAACTAAATCTTCAAAGGTTTGATCTTTATCCTCATAATGAGATAAAAATTCTTTAGTAAGATTTTCATCATAGTATTTTCTTTTTAATTTTACTTCATCAAACTCTTCTAACATGTAATCGTTATGTACATGATCATAAAAATCTTTCATTAATTTGTGTGCAAGTTTTTCAATTTCTTTTTTTTGGATAATGAAACAAACCATTTTTTATTAATAATTATATTAATCTTCTAAATAAAAACAATCGTAATAATATACCTCAAACATATGCATAAATGCTTTTTTCATATACCAAAGATCTTCGTCGATTTCATGTTCTATATCTTTATCTATTTTTAAACTAATATCCATTTGACTTAAAAAATGAAATATTATTTTAAAATCAAGAGTTTCATCTTTAATCTCAGTTTCTATTTTTGATAACAAATCTTCAGTTTTCATTTTAACTAAATCTTCATATCTCATATTATCAAAATATAAGTTTCGAAAGGTTTTCTCTTCATTTTCATAAAACGATAAAAATTCTTTAGTAAGATTTTCATCATAAAATTTTCTTTTTAATTTTACTTCATCAAACTTTTTTAAAAAATATTTTTCATGTACATGATCGTAAAATTCTTTCATTAATTTTTTACCAAGTTTTTCAAGATCTTTTTTTTGAATAATGCAAGCTTTCATTTTATACTAATAATTATATTATTCCTTTATGAAAAATCCAGTATAATATTCCAGTTAGATAACCAAGTACTTCACTTTTTATTGGAGAATCAAATACGTATACATATCCTCTACCACGTTTGTAATGTTTATAGAAAGATTTAAAAGCTCTATGGAATATTAAATGATTACGTAATATTTTACTTTCAGTATTAATAGGTAAACCTTCTAACTTATAGATAATTTTTTCTAATGAAATATTTTTTTTAAAAGTAGTCTCATATAAAAATCTATATACTAATGCTGATTTTATCTCATCTTCTGAATAAATAGTATTTTTAAAAGGAGGTGGGTAGTAAAAGTTAACGTAATGAACTATTGTTTTTATCATTTTTATTAATCACATATATTAAATTTATTATTATATTTAATCTCAAATCTATCTGGTTCAGGAGATTGATCAATTATCATATCATCTATTAGTTTCATTCTATCTACGAATTTTTGTTTATCCCATTCATCTCCTCTAAGTACAGCTCGAAGTTCAACAAGAACTTTTTCATAAGTGGTGTATGCAATACGAGTCATTTCTATTTTTCTCTTGTAGTTATTTTTCTTTCCTACTCCAGCAACAATTACTCCAGCTCCATTTATTACTCCAAGAATAACAGGATTAAGTGTAATTCCACCAGTAATAGTTCCTATTGCTACCAAACATATTCCAGAGATTGTAAAACAATTATCAAGAAATTTATAACTTTTATAAGACCTCTTAAAACACCAATATTTTTTATGGTAGTAACTGTAAAAATCTTTTATTGTTTTAATATCAGATTTTGATAGAGATGGGTCTATGTGATTAAAATCAAAAATATCCTTCATTTTTTTATTTTATGTATATAATCTTAGGTTAAACTATAATACATAATTTCCGTTTATCTTTTCTTGTAGTAATATATGATGATGTACTGAAGAGTCAATGTCGTAAAAGTTTGGAGAGTACATAAATTTTTCTATCACTGAATCTTTACATAAAAATTCAAATTCAAGGTTAGCTGAAGTTCTTACAATATTAGCGTCTAAGTCTGCGGAATAGTTACTTATATTAACTTTTGTAATATTATCATTAATACTTTCTGTTAACCATAAAACTATTTTTTTTCCATTAAAACTAGATGGTATTGCTAAATTTTTATTTACATTACCAATACTTATGTTTAGATAATTAGTTATAGATAAATAGTATAAAAATAAAAGTTGTTGTCTTGAATTTGCATTAGACACATCATATTTCTTTATACTAAAATTATTTCTTTTAAAATGAGAAAAAACAATACATAAAGTGTAACTTGTATTTTTAATTGGTGGTTTAAAAGATATCTTATAATTATTTATTCTTAATCCAGTTTCTTTTATGTTATCCATTGTTTTACTTGGAAATGTAATATTTTGTGCAGAATTTCCTGTAATAGAGGACAAAGCATTAAACACAACACCAATTGAACTTTTATTTAAAACGTAATAGTTTGAATCGCTAAAGTCAAAAAAATGTTCAAAATATTTTCTGTAAACATAATTTTTTATAAAAGGTAAATTTTTATTTACAATTCCAACTGTTGCTGTATTAAACTCATTTACCATTCCAACTGTTGCTGCACTATTATTATTATTTTTATCAAGATCAATGTTTAATATTTTTTTATTATTTGCATTTATGTCAACATTGTATGTAACTTCTGTTGGTTTGATATCAAATGCTGTGTGATAGTCATAAACTTTATCTGGGTCGATATTGCTTACTTTACCCACAATACCATAAGTAACAAAATAAACTCCTGAAAACTGTCTTGGATAAACAGACAGGTCACTTCCTTCTTGTGGTATATTAACAAGAAAATGAAGAAAGAACCTATTACCAGTTGACAACTTTTTAAAATTAACTATTATTCTATGGTAATACATATATTGTGTTTGATTTGTTGCATCTATATAACTATGACTAAGTTTTTTTACACTTACATTTTCAATTGATAATCCTGATGAAGTTCCTTTGTCTACACTTATTTGAGACTTATGCCAAAGTTGATAGTCAGTGTTTAGTATTTCCAAACATAGTGTGTAATCAACATTAGCGGTTAATCTGTAAAAGTTAACTGACATTTTGTACTTATATCCACCTTGAGAATTTTTGTTTATTTTTACATAAATTACTTTGTGGTTATAGTTATGAAAATTACCTTTTGAAGGAGGTAAGTCTGCTATTTTTGATATAACAAAACTAGTTCCAGTATCTATTTCATCAGTCCATTGTGCTGCATTAGACATAAGAAAAGTAAATTGATCGTTGTAATGACTTGGTTGAACTGCAGTGTGATGAATTAGTTTGTCAGCGTAATCTTTATTTACAGCATCATTGTCTTGGGTTGGATTACTTAAACTAATAATTTTTTTATTGTTCATATTTAAGTTTCCAGTCATACGATCCGTTCCATCTTTTTTTAAGTAACCTGTTGTAAATCCTTTATCATCCACATACTTTTTGGTTGCAGCATCTGTATCATTAAAAGGTGGTCTTAGACCAATTATAGGTTTATTATTCATGTTAAGTGAGTTTAACATTTTATTTGTTCCACCAACATGTAGATACTTTATATCTGTAAAGGCTAATGGTGTTGGTTGTTTAGGACCCATTGGAATTGGTAGGTTTAAAATTCTATGATTATCCATGTTAAGATTACCTTTCATTGGATAAGATCCATCTCTATCAAGAAATGTATTGTCTACATAATCTTTTGTAGGAGGTTCTTTTGCATCCAGTGGTGTGCTTAGATTTTTAATTCGGTATGTATTTTTCATATCAATGTTTGAATCAATTGTTAGATTTGATGTCGAGGTGGGTTTATCATCCACATACTTTTTGTTTGCTGCGTCATTATTAGCTGTTGGTTTACCAACATTAGTTATTTTATTATTATTCATACTTAAATTGCCAATCATTGTTCGTGAACCATCTCTGTTAAGAAAATTACTGTCTGCATATTGTTTTGTTGCTGGCTCATCTGCATCATTTGGATGTTTAAGGTTTAAAATACGAAATCTATCTTTCATATCAATGTTTGAATCAACTGTTAATCTTGATGTTTTGGGTGCCCCGCTAGAATTATCATCAACATACTTTTTTGTAGCAGCATCAGTATTAGCAGTTGGTGTACCAACATTTCTTATTTTTTTATTTATCATATCATAATCACCATCAGAAGTAAGATTAAATCCAACTCCTGGTGCTCCTTGAATTCCTTTAGCAAATGAGTTATCTTTTTGTTCGTTAAATATTCCCATTTTATTTATTAGTTTAGACTACTAGTAAAGTTTTTAGCAATACGTTTTTTAGGCTTATCAATGTACAAAAATGTAAATGGTTTTTTTGTTGCTGTTCTATATGTTTCTTTATCAACTCCTAATTCTGATGATATACGATTTGCTTCTCTCGATGATGGAAATTCGTACAGACAGTAGTGAGAACAATTTAATCTAATATCCTTTGGAGTTTTGTAAAATGATTGACTGAGGTATATTACAGAACAATTCTTATGACGACCTTGGATGAAATAATCAATAAGTTCTCTTTGATTTTTATCACAAACGTAATCATCAAATATTACAAGTTTTTGATTATCCTCATATTCCATTTCTGTCACTGGAGTTATTTCATCATTACTTACATTTAGTATTTCATATCCCATTTTATGACTTAATTCTCTCATTTTTTGAACTAACTTTTGATACTTATCTTGTTCTAGATTACGAGCGTAAAGATAAATCTCATCATAGTATAGTAGTGGTTTAATTAACATATGATAAAGCAAGTTAGTTTTACCACTTCCACTGTTTCCACATATTAACATTCGAAATGTGTCTGATGGCATGTAAGGAAATAACTGTTTATATTTTTTATCTGAGTCTTCTAAACTATCATAATTTGGTATTTCCATTTTATATAATAGTTATATAATAGTTATATATTTATTATATAAAATGGATATTGAAGAATACAAAAAACTTGCAAGAAATAAAATTGAGGCTGATGCTTTGACTAAACAGGTGAGAAATGTTATAAAAGAAACAAAATGGCAAAAACAAAATATGAGAGAGGGATTTACAGAAACATTTAAACCACTTATTGAGTCTCAAGAGAGTGTTAAAAAAAGTATTGATGATCAGCAAAATAAAACTATAGCACAACTTCAAGCTAATCAACTTGCTCTTACACAAGGACTTAATCAAAACAGATTGGCTATAACTGAAGGATTAGAAAAATTTGTAGAAAAATTTGTAGAAAAATTTGAAGACGCTGAAGAAGGTGGTGAAGCAAGTGGTGAAGCAAGTGGTGAAAAAGGTTCAAAAACACAAATAGCAGAATTTACAACTGAAGATATGGATAAATATTTAATGAATACTGAAAGACTAGATATACTAAAAAAAAATGGTTATAATAATCTACCTTCTTCATATTTAAACGATGATATTAAAAATATTGAAAAAATAATTAATATTCTTGTTGATGATCTGAAAAATCTTCAAGAAATGTTAAAAAACACTGCTATTATTTATCAAAATAAAGAAGGTTATTATTTAGCTAGACAAAAAAAAGCAAATCCACATAAAGAAACTATTAATAACATAGATACTTTTAACGCAATAAGCACATATTATAAAAATTTAACTGATCTTTATAATTATAAAAAAAAAATTGGCTCTGGAATGATTTACTTTAACAACCCACATCAACTTCTAGACAGACTTGAATTACTTGGTGGTTCAATTCTAGCTGGGAATAATGGTGTAATAAATGAGTTTTCTAAAATAGCACATCTTCTAAACCAAATGAAAGTAATTACAAAAAAACAACTGAATGATTTACTAAAAACTTATATAACAATTAGATAAATGGAAGAACGAGCTATTCATATTTCCTCAATAAATAGGGAAAAAAGAGGAACAAGCAGACCCGGTGATTTTACTATTAAGTTTAATCCATCTTTGAAACTTGACCCTGAAAAGAAACATCAACTTGCTCTTGATAGGTTGTCCATGACTTACTCTTGGTACAACATTAGAAGTGATTATAAAAATAATAAGATTAAATATACTCACGATGGATCAACTTGGCAAACAATTACTTTTACAGATGGAATGTATTCCTACTCAGATATTAATGATTACATTCATCAGTATATGGATCAAAAATCTCACTCATCAGGTTCAAGTGGAAATAAAACTTATTCAATTAATATAACATTTATACTATCCACCTATCGAGTGTTAGTATCAATTGAGGGTGATTATCAATTAGATCTGAGAGGAACAGAATTTGGAGACTTGATTGGATTTGAAAAAAAACTTATTACAAAAACAGAGTATGGAACAAAACTACCAAATATAACAAATTCTATTGATGTGTTAAATATTAACACAACAGCAATAACTAATAGTATTGTAAATGGAATAAATACAAATACTATTGCTGTAATACCAACTGATAATTTAACAAGATCTTTTCCATTTACTTTCGAACCTAAAAGACCATTGTATTGTGATGTTTCTGCGTTTAAAATTGATGAAATGAGAATATTTGTTACAGACTCAGTTGGAAGACCAGTAAATTTTAATGGTATAGATTGGTATATGACTTTGATACTCCACTCGATGTAATACTTCATATTTATATAACTATTAAAATAAAATGATGCGACAATCAGAGTTTAAAATGAAACTTGACCCTGAATTGGGTAAATATACAAGAGAACATATATATGGAGAAGGAATGATGGATAGGTTTAAATCCTTTGGAAAAAAAACATTTGCAAAGTCAATGAAAAAAACTGCTAAAAAAAGTGCTCAAAAAAGTGGTGATAAATTACTAAAAATGACTGCAACAAAAACTGGTGAATATTCTGGTAAAAAGGCTGGTGATAAAATAGTGCAAATGTTATCCAAAGAAAAGGTAAAATCCACCAAAAAAACCCCTTCAAAAAAAAAAGTTGAAAGTTTACCAACAAGAAAAATGACTCAACAAGAAATAAATAAAAGACTGAATTCCATTCTTAGTGGAGGTTCATTAAACTAAGAAAAAAATTATATAATTATTAAAATAAAATGAAGTCTTTTAGAAATCCAAATTACCTAGAGAGATATGAAGATGTTGTTTTTGATCTGGAACAAGCTATTAATACAGCTCCAGCAAACAACACTGATCAAGATAGAAATAACCTTAAATTTATCACTGACAATTCAGGTGAAGTAACACCATTTGATTGGTATAATGCTAGAATAGCAATAGATTTTAAAGTTCAAAAACGTGATGGTACTAATTTTGTTATTGGAGCTAATGTAGATGATGACAGTCTTACAGCTGCTAGAAACGCTCAGTATATTGCATATAGAGATGATCAAATGGGAATTGTAAATGGAGCAAATAGTTTTATTTCAAGATTATCAGTATTAGCAAATGGAAAAGAACTATACCAGTGTAATTATGCTAATCATAGTGTAAATATAAAAAATTTACTTGAGTATAACAAAACTTACGCTGAATCAGTTGCAACAAATGAATTTTATTATCTTGATACATCAACAACTGCTAATAAAAATAGATTTATTAAAAGACAAGTTACTCATCGTCAAAATGCTGCTGGTGGTGCTGATGAAGCAGGTTTTATGTTAGATAACACCCCATCATCTTATAATAAAGGATTTGCAAAGCGTAAAGCTTTACTTGGAACATCATCCACAGTACGCTGTGAAATTCCACTTAATAGGTATTCATTTTTTGAGGCACTTGAAGATAAACTTCTTCCTAACACTAAAATCGAAATAAATTTTGAGATCGAAAAAGATGATAATCTTATTTGGAGGGCTGGAGGAGATCGTTGTCGAGTAGTAGTTACTCGTCTTCAACTTTTTGTACCTAGGCTGGTATTCAATGCAGAAGGAAGTAAATTATTTATGGAAAACTATCTCAAACCATATAAATGGACATATCTAAAAGAGGTTGTTGAGAGAAACATTGCTGGAAATCAAAGAACTGGTAATTTTAGAATTACAAATGGTATATCAAAACCAAGACATGTATTTGTTTTTATAATTAACACACCAAATATAGATACACAAACAGCAAATCCATTTTTGTATAATACTTTCAGTGTTTCTACAGATCCAAGGACTCTTGACAGGTGTTATCTTGAGGTAGGAAATGGAAATGAATATCCTGATATTCACTACAAACCTTCAACAGATCCTTCAAGAGTTTTTAGAGATGTGATGAAGTATGTTTATGCTAACAATGATTTTCAAGGAGGTACACTTCTTACTAGATCTACTTTTGAAGATATATGTCCGTTTGTATATTTTGACTTAACCAAGCAAAAACTAGACATAAAAGATGGGGTGACAAAACTTGCATTTCATTATGAGTTATCTGGAACAACTGCAGCTAACTACAATGTTTATGCTCTGGTACTTCACGAAACTGAAGCTGAAATAACACAACAAAATGGAAAACTATTGTTAAGAGCATAACCCCTCCCTTAGCTACACCACATATGATTACACAGAATTTTACACAAGCTGTTATAATTACACAGAAATTTCTACAAGTTGTTATGATTACACAGAAATTTCTACAAGTTGTTATGATTACACAAAATTAAATACAAGCGTAAAAGAATGATTGGATAAAAAAATCATACGATATTTATATTACAGCAGGTACATAAAACCACCAAAACAAAATAATATAAATATTATAATAAAAATGACAACTTATATTGAATACGGAGTAAAACTTACAGATGGACAAAAGTCAAAATTGGCTTCTGCAATATTAAATAAATCACCACTAACTCTTCGGTTAAAACATGGACAACTTCGAGGTTCTGATGAGTTAATGCTAACAAAAAGACAAATTTCTAAAATAAAAAAATCTATTGCAAATGGCACCGGATCGGATATAAAGATAAGTAAAACACAGATTAGAAGTTCTGTAAAACATGGTGGAAACTTATTTTCATCACTCGCATCTCTTGGAGCAAAAGTATTACCTTACGCAATAAAAGGAGTATCAAAAGTTGTTCCTGCATTGGCTACTGGTGCTGCCACTGCACTTGGAGAAATTGGATTAAATAAAATTTTTGGAAAAGGAATAACAATCCCCCATAAATTTTTCCCAATGCTACCACCTATTGTAAGAGAATTTACCAAATCACAAATAAACCAAATTAACAAAGCACATCAAACAGGTGGACGATTAATTATTAAACCAACTCGTAAACAAATAGAAGGAGGATTTTTAGGTACTCTTGCTTCTATTGGTATCCCAATGGCATTAAGTTTAGTATCTAAGATGATTGGTTCTGGACTACAAGTAGATAGAAGTAATTCATCCAATACATCAAATGTTTACGTTCCACCTCCTCCATCTACTTATGGTGAAGGTTATCCTTATCACTCACCACCTTTTATAGGTACATGGAATAATCCAATAGGAATGGGAGTTAAAAAAAAAAAGCCCAAATCCAGGGGAAAAGGAATATTACTAGGAAAAAACAGCCCATTCAACTCAATTCCCATTCTAGGTACCATTTTGTAATTAAACCACTATCCAACTTTGACCTTATGGAATGGATAAAAAGACTTGGTATTAAACATTTCAGAGGAATATATAGCCGTGATAGACTACCTCATAAAATTAGAAAAGAATGTGGAATAATTAATCTAGATGATATTGATGGTCCTGGAACACATTGGGTTTGTTATAGAAATATAGACAACGTAGTTGAGTATTTTGATCCATTTGGATTAATAATGCCAAATGAAGCATTAAGATATTTTAATACTTCTGGAAAACAAATAGTTTACTCAATGGATGAAATACAAAATCGAAATACTGTACTATGTGGATATTGGTGTTTATACTATTTATTTGAGAGACAGAGAGGTAATAGTATTCTAGATGTAATACATAACCCTCATTTTGATGATGACAATAGTGATTTTATAAAAGCTTACTTTGGAGGATAAATATAAATAATATAATATAATATTTGTAATAAATATTATATTTATACACATTTTAATCACTATCAACTGGTGTATTCTTTAGTAGCTTAACTTTCTCAACTTTTGTGTTTAAATCTCTAACACTATCAACTATGTCAACAAAATTTGAGTAAATGTCAATAAGTCTATAAAGTTTCTTCTTTTTATCACTATTTATACTCAACCATGAATATTCCTCATTTCTAATTCTTTTCCACATATCACATTCATTAGCCATTAACACTCTGGAAAGATCATCATTTTTCTTTCTAAGAAACTCCATTTCATTATATGTTTTTGTTCTCACTTCTTTTTCAAAATCCTTGATTGTTTTAACATCAATATTTTTTTTAATCTCAGAAAAGAATTTAGCCTCCATTTATTATATAAACAGATAATTACCTTTTACAACTTTGTTAAGAGTATTTGCTTTTTCACTTATTTCCATAAGTAACTCAAATACTTTTATAAATCTATTATCATTTTCCAATCTGGAATAATCAGCATATTCATAACTCATATTAAGGTTATTGTATATCTTTGTAAGCTCACTTTTAAGAAAATTAGCTCTAGTAGACATATTTTATATAAACATTATATTAAATGAAAGAATCATATTGCATTAAAGATAAAATGGTAACTCCTTGCACAGAACCAAGTGGTTACCAAAAAGATAAAAGAGGTAGAACTCAATTTTTTTGTAAATGTGCAGTTTGTGGAATTAAAAAAGTTAGATACGTAAAAATGGGGGGAGTTCCTCCCAAAACCCCAATAACTGGAAGTGGAAAAACTAAAAGAAAGTCAAAAAGAAAGTCAAAAAACTAGTAAGCCCGTCTGAAGGGGCGGGCGTCTTTGATACTGTTGTTGGTACAGCAGTTGATGGATTTGTACATTATGGTTTACCTTCCTACCCTTTTTTTCGTCAACTTTACCCTTTTATACCAGCAAGTGAGTTAATGAGAAATAAAAACGTTCAAAAGAAAGCTGTAAACTATGGGATTAGTAAACTTACACCATTTATTCAAAATTCTGTTGGATCAGCAATGGATCAACTGTCAAAAAAAGTTAGACCAAATAAAAAGTATAAAACTAATAGACCAAAGTTGGATGGAAAAGGAATAGATATTCATAACGCTATTCTAAAAGTGGCACCCAAAAAAGGTTTTGTTTTACCAGGTCATAATTTTACCGGTCCTGGTAATCCTCTTGGCAATCAACTTCTTTATGATGATGATGGTAATATATTAAAAATCTACCAACAACCAACAGGACCAACTGATGCGGTTAGTATGCAACATGATGTGGATTACGCAGTTTGTGGAAATAAACCAAAAAGTGAACAAGTAAAATGTAAAAATGAGGCTGATAAAAAAATGATAAAAGCACTAGATGCAATTCCTTGGAAAAATAGACAATGGGGTCATGCTATGGCTAGAACTATGATAAATACAAAACAAAAACTTGGAATGGGTTTAAACGCCAGTCGGCGTTGAGTAATGATTGGTCTCAACAATTAGCCGACGAACTTCACAAACCAATCACAAGAAAATTTCAAAAAAGAAGAGTAATATCAAATGGAATTGATGATATCTGGGCTGCTGATTTAGTAGAAATGCAAAAGTTTAGTAAGTGGAATAAAGGAATTAGATATCTACTAATGGTAATAGATGTTTTTAGTAAGTATGGGTGGATAAAAGTTTTAAAAAATAAAAAAACTGAAACTGTAACTGAAGCTTTTTATGATATATTAAAAAGTACTAATCGTAAACCAAAAATGCTTTGGACAGACAAAGGTACTGAGTTTACAGGAAAATATTTTAGAAATTTACTTGGTATTAAAAAAATAAAACCATATTATACTGAGAATAAAGAAAAATCTAGTGTTGTTGAGCGATGGAATAGAACAATAAAAAACAGAATTTGGAAAATGTTTACTATTAATAACAACACGGTTTACTGGGATAAGATTGATAAAATAGTTGATGATTATAATAATACTACTCATTCTAGTATAAAAATGACTCCTGTTGAAGCAAGTAAAAAAAATAATGAGAATAAAGTTTTTTCTAATTTGTACAGTGATTTGATTTATTTGAGACCAAGTAAAGCAAAGTTTGCAATTGGTGATCATGTTAGAATACCAAAAAATAAAAGAAAAGTATTTGATAAAGGCTACACACCAAACTGGACAGAGGAAATATTCATTATTGATGAAGTTCTTCCAACAAAACCTATTACTTATAAAATTTCTGATTTAATGGGTGAAGAAGTTAAAGGTTCTTTCTATGAACAAGAATTACAGAAAGCAAAACAACAAACTTACAGAATAGAAAAAATTATTAAGAAAGATGATAAAAATAAATTAGCATTAGTAAAATGGAGTGGATATCCTTCTAAATTTAACTCATGGGTAAGTTTAAAAGATTTTGTTAATTTTTAATACAAAAGAAATGTATTAAAAATAAATACTATTACTCTTCATCACTAATTTTTTCAAGTAATTCTTCAAGATTATCTTCACTCTTTTCCTCCTCTTCATCTTCAAAAGCTAATAAAGACTCTCTAGGTTTGAGTGGTTTAACATAGCACTCATGTACTTTTATTTGTAAAGATGTTACAGTTTTACTTATAAATATTCCTTCAATTATAAGAGCCAATTTAACATTACAGTATTGATTAAGAAATTTAAAAGGGTTTAGATCACGACCTCCTTTTCCCTTGAACAAAGATAGAATTTTTTTTGCTTTTTCTGAGTAAATAAGTTTTGCATATAAAACTGGTGCTGATGATTCATCAACTTTTGTTTTCTTTTTTCCTTTATTGTCTGTGTATTCTATTTGTTTATGGTAAAGTGGTGAAGATAGAGATGATGCCATATCAGGACCATATTCATTTTCTAAATATTTTTGTGATGCAGTTTTTATATTATTAATAACATCAAAAAATTCTTTTTCTTTAGTACTGGGTTCACTATCCTTAGACCAAAGACATACTGGTATTGAGTAACCTACTAACTTTTTAGTATCTTGACTTTTCTTCTCATTTACTCCAAAAGAAAAAAGAACTGGAGTTTCTATTACAAGTGGACCTTTTTTCTTATTTGGGTATTTGATTTCAATTGGAATACGTTTGTATTTGATTTTGCTATCTTTTACTTTGTACTCTTTGCTATTATTAAAGATGATATTGTCTTGGGTAATATTTTCGTAACTTGACAACTGCATTTTATTACTGTATAGATAATCCTTAAACCACTTTTAAATATTCAAAAGTGTATTTTTGACCGTCTTTTTTTGAAGTAGCTGATTTACAATATATATACTTATCCTCACAAATCATTTTAACATGACCTGCATTAATCCCTAATAACTTGTTAACTGAGTATAAACTATTGTAAATAACTTCTTCAGTTGTTAACATATTAATAGCCTTAACTCTTTTTCTATTTTTATGATTATCCTTAAGAAAACTATAATCTCTATTAACTGTTGATTTTTTATTATTTTCACTTGTTGTTACTAATTCCAAATTTTTCAACCTATTATCTGTTCTAATAAAATTGATATGATTAATATGTTTATCACTTTCTATTAATCCGTAAAAACACTCATAAATAAATCGATGTACTAGATAATTTTTTACTTTATTTTTTGAAATAAATATACAAAATCTAAAATAACCATTATTATTATTTTTCCCTAACATAGGTTTTCTTATTCTAACATTCATAATTTCACCATATTTATTTGCTGCATATTTTTCATAAATAGGATGAGTATAAAACTTTTTATCGTTTTGAATTATGAAAACCATTTTTATATTTAATATTATTTCTTTAAAACATATTTTAAATTTATTTTCTAGGCCAAAGTAAATTTAATATTATTTCTTTAAAACATATTTTAAATTTATTTTCTAGGCCAAAGTAAATTTATTGACCAGAAGTTACTCGATTCTGGATTAGTATAGGTTAATTCCCCCTTTTTATTTTTAATCTTCATAGCACGAGACAAATATTTATCTCTTCTCTCTTTATCCTTGTGAATAGTAAAGTCTGGATATTTAGTAGACCCAAAGTGAACTTTCTTTCCACCTGGAAGTGTAGCCATGTATTTGTTATTTTTACGAGTTGAATAATCAAGTGATTCAGCACCGAGTTTTTTAGCATTTTTGGTTAATTTTTTAAACTCTTTTCCTTCAAGAATATAAACTGGATCCTTATCATCTGTAAAATCCAAATCCTCTTTAGTAGGAGTAGTTTCTCTAGATACTGATTCCATTTTTATTAGTTGGTTATACTATTTTAAAAAATTTTTAATCTTATTATAAATTTTATCCTCATAAATTTTCATATTTTTATACTTTTTTTTAATATAATTATTATCTCTAGGAGTTTCCTGACCTCCTAAAAAATCAAAATATTTTTCAACCTTTTTGTATGGTCTTCCTTTAAACTTAGAAAAAGCAACAAATGTAATTAAACTGTTGTAAATAACTGGGTCTAAAAGTTTCAATTTATTTCTCCTATCTTTTGTATTTTCTATCACTTTTCTTTTCCATTTTTCTATTTCTGTATTATTTACTTCAAGTTTATCTATATCATCAAGGTTAATTAACTTTACATTATTAAACGCAAGTATTTTTATATCGTAACGGTTTCTTATTATATATTTAATAGGAGGAAATATTATACCACCTTCAGTAGTCTCATTTACATATAATTTTTTTTTATCATAAACATCACCATCATCAAATGTAATACCATATTTATAATATCTATCAAGTAAATTAAAATATTCTTCATAAATTTCATCATTATCATATTTTTCATTTTCTAAAAAATCACAACAATATTTTTGTAAAATAAAAACTAAATGTTGAAAAGGATGATTATTATGTAAAGTGTTAATTTTTTTTAAATCAAAAAGTTCAAATTTAAAATCATGGGGCATAATAAATTTACTCAATTTAGGAGAACATAAAATCATTTTTTATTAATATATATATATTTTTTTTAAACTTATTTAAAAGTTTGAGTTCTATATTTAAAATGAATTACCATTATCCAAAATCCAAAAGACAATGGCAAGAAAAAATTGAAAGAAAGAATAAACTAAGAGAATTACAAAATTTTAAAGAAAAATCATATGACCGAGACAAATTTGATTGTTTATACAATATTATAATTAATAACATTAATGCTATAAACGATATGGGTTTTGAACAAGACAAAACTTTATCTAGTAGTACAAAAAATATAAAATTTGAAATATATTCTGAAAATGAAGACGAAATAAAATTAGTCCCCTTTGATATTATTTTTAATAATGACAAAAATTTAACTTTATACTGGAAAAATGATAAAGATTTGTTAATGAAAGACATATTAGACAGAGAACAGTTTGAAAATCTTGTTAAAAAATATGTTAGTTTTTATTATGCAATAAAAATTTTGGACACAAACATGGACAATGTTAGAGAAAAAATTAGAAAAATATATCCAGGATTTAATAAATTAATCTGTGATTATAAATACAATTCAAACAAAAATTACAATGTTGATAAAAAACTAGAAGATCTAAAATTTTATATGTATAAATTTGACGATGGAAAAGTATACTTAGGTGTTACTGGTGGTTCCTTAGAAAAAGTTCATGAATTTGATAAAGAAATTAGTGATGAAGAAGAAGTATTAGACAAATATTTTAAAAGTGATAATTATGAAGGACCAATATTTTTAAAATGTGTTAGAATGTATTTTGATGATGATACTAAATTTTGTGAAATAGTAAAAGAAATTAAAAAGGAATACAACATTACAAATGATCAATTAATCAATTCTAAACAAAGACAACCTAGATATTATTCATAATTCTTATTTTATAACAAAAAAATGTTATAAAATTATTCAATATCACTATCAGTACATTTTATTACATTAATCTTATCAAAAAAACAACAACCAACTTTGTAATCAGTAACAAATCTTGTGTCTTCGTAACTTAATAAATACGTTGCATTTTTAAACAAACCATCCAATTCTTCCCTTGCATAAAAATAAGTTTCTTCTACATTGATTGACATAATATTACCAAAAAAATCTTTTAAATCAATGCTACCATCTTTCACTGATTGAACTACTTGGTTAATTTTTTCATCAAGACTTTTAAATATTTGATATTCTTCTTCACTATCAAATATTAATCCACGAACTCTAAATCTTTTACAAATATTTGAATGATTGTTTTTTGATTTAAAAACCATTTATATTTTTTTATATTTATTTTCTTAAATCAAATTTATTTTTCTAACTCATAATCTCTATCACTACTTCATTATACAGTAGTTATAAAATGATGACTTCACACTCACTCACTTTTCATACTAACTCTTCGAACAAAAGAGCGACTTGAACGAATGAAATGAGAGAACAACGGGAGCGATTATTTGTGAGTTGAGTTAGAAATAAGTTAGTTAACAAGAGGAGTGATTTTGAGAGGTGAGTTAGTATGAAAAGTGAGTGAGTGTCAAGGCATCATTTTATAACTACTGCAGTCTGCCCATTGGTGCTACATCAATATGAACTTACTAGTTTATGCTACATAGAATTTAATGGTCTTATGTCTTTCACTAATTTTAGTGGCACTTAAGGTCACAACTTCTGCAGTTCCACAAAAAGAAAAAAAACTGAAAAAATTCAGGCGTGCTGGGATTCAAACCCTTACCTCTACCCTCTCTAAGACGGATAACAGACAATTTTGAAACTCTCAGTGGATAACTGGAATGTGATTTATGTACTAGTGAAAAATGCCTCAAAATGGAAGTGTAAGTTGTAGTTGTAGTCTTGCCCCAGTTTGCAGAGGTATACTGTTATGCTTTTAGACCACGAAGCTGTGAACGTGTGCTTGTGGTGAACGTTTGATTACACACTGAGTTTTGATAACAATTCCACTTTTCAGTTACAATGTTCCAGTTTCAGCTGTTTCCTACAGGTTAAACAGTTTTACTGGTGTCAGGTTACCTCGACTCTCTATAAGCTGGACACCTTTATAAGATGGACAGTCGGGGCTGGTCCTGAAAGTGTTCATCGTAGATAGAGTTGACTGTATGTGGATTTCATACATTTGAACTGTAGAATGAAGGAAAAAATGTAAGGAAGATCCTCGCAGTTAAAGAGCACTGCACAGGTACTGAAGAGATCAGAATTAGAATCCTGGTAAGCCTGAAAAAAATTTTAGGCTTCCTGTTCACAACTGCGTATTAAGTTTGGAATCAGTGGAATTTCCCTGCATAACTGTTACAAGTTTTTTTCCTACATTCTGCAGTTCAAATTTATGAAATTTGTGTGTTCATTATTTCACTAATTAACCAACTGCCTCGCTTAAGTGGAAGGTGGGTGCCTGGGTTATCCAGGGGCTTCCACTGTGGCCAGCCGGCCCCTAGATAGAATACTGCCCCCATGGCTGGCAAATCCCCGCAACCCAGCCATGAGCCCACATTCCAGGCACCCGTCACACTGATGATACAGTAGAAGGAAGAAAAATAAGTGATGGTAGAGGGGGGAAGACGCTAAATGAACCACTCCACAGACCACTGCACAAACGCTCAATGAAGAACTCCTTGATCCCAGCAGTGTACAAAGGTACCACGTACCATGTGAGCCTGCACTTATGGGATTGACCACTGGATGCCCGCTAAGCTTGTGGGCCGTTTGACCTCTAAACTTGTGGACCGCTTAACCGCTAAGCTTGTGAACCGCTTGACTGCCAATTGTGAACCGCTTGACTGCTAAGCTTGTGGACCTCTCGACCGTCTAAGCTCGTTGTGGTTAACTTAGTCATTTAATCAAATTTATAGTGTTATACTATATATCTATATCCATGAGTGACCAAGGAGTGGTTTTGTTTTTTGTCTCTATAGCTACACCAAATACTACATCAAGCCAAAGTTCATCACTGCATCAAGTTCCTCCTCCTGTCCCTCCTCCTCCTGAAAAGGCTGCACCCCTTGGACTTAGACCTACATTGGTGATCTGCCCTCTCTCTGTACTCAGCAACTGGCAGGTAAACTTGAAACACCAACCCACAGACAGCTGCTACAGAAGTTGGCCTGCACGAAAGCTTGTAGAGATAAGCCAGATAATTTTTCAAGAATTTTTGGAAGGGAAGAAAAACAAGTGTGCAGACTAGTTTGTCTAGACACTTGTAAAGTTAGGAAATCTGAAAAATAGGTTTCTTTACCACAGGGTAAACGAACGCAAATTTTGTTGTCAAGTAAAAACAAGTATTTAATTTATTAATGAAATCTTTTCTACCTTGTTAAATTTCATTGAAATATTGTAAATCAAGGACATGGTGAGTCATTGCATCCTTTTCACTTTTATTGGGAGTAAGCTATGGTACATTGTAGGCAGTTTGACTTAGATGAGAAATGCCTGACTGAACCACTATACACTTAATGTCAGTTCTGGAGGGAAACAGTTAGTTTTGTTTTCCCGAGAGTCCTGATGTTTCCCGAGACAAAGTCGAGGGAAACATCAGGACTCGAGGAAAACTTGCAGTGTTTTTCCCGCCTTCTGTCATACCACCTTCCACCATGCCTTGATCACGTGCTGTTATGTATCCTGAGCGCCGTACATTGCTTAATGTATCACGATCGGGATACAATTAATTTTTTTCAAGGCCATGTGACCAAGAATCAGCCAATGGCTGTCCTTGTTTAGTTGAGTGAAAGTCTAGGAATATAACGGTGTAATTTAATTCTAGTAATTTCGTCACAACCAAAATGTTCACTACTACTGATTGAAGTCCTTTTCTGAGAAAAAGTACTCATATTTTTTTATTTTGTTGTTGCTCAAGGACCAGTTTGAAGCTCATGTTCACGAGGACTTGCTTAATGTGTACACCTACTACGGTTCTGAACGCACCAAAGACACCAAGCTTCTTGCTGAGCAGGATGTTGTTCTTACCACCTATCAGACATTATCTTCTGAATTTTCTAAGGTATGAGTCTACATACACATGTATTTCTTTCTTGGGAAGAACATGCTAGAATCCGGCTGGGTACAACAAAATATACGAACCACTGCGGAATTTCCCTCCCACATTCTGAGTGGTTAGACCCAAGCTTGCCTCCCGCTTGCTACTCGCCGTGCGCACTGCAGTGAGATTTTTACGTGGGAAAATATTCAAAGCTACTCGACTGACTGGCCATTTGAGGTTGTGCGAGAAAGACTGGGACTGAGTCGCTGTTGTGTCAAATTGCACCATGGGACTGTTTTTGGGACGTCATCATCAGTCATGGTTTCAAGAGAGAGATTCTGGAAACGAGTCTGCTTCATTCATTGGCTGTTACGAGGTTGCGCAGGAAAGTGGATCGAAATTGGTCCACCAAGACAAACAGCCCTAGCAATTCAACAAGCCTACCAAGCACAAACTCAAAAAAGGTCGTTTAGTTTAAAAGTTTTTTCGTTATTTCTCGTGGTAAATTTGTCTCGGGTAAAAGCGTTCACACACACGGTTCTTTTTTTTTTTCTGGAAGCAAAAGACCTTTTTCTGCAAGAAAAAGGCTCAAACAAAACGCATCTTTTCTTTGAGGATATTTTAAAATTTCAGAAGTGATTTTTCTATTATATACAGGGAAAATCACCGCTTGTGAACACGGTGTGGTTGAGGGTTGTTCTTGATGAAGGTCATGTCATCCGCAATCCCAGCGCCATGATGTCCAAAGCCGTACATGCACTGAAGGCCGACCGCAGATGGGTTGTAACTGGGACTCCTATCCAGAACTCCATGAAGGACTTATTCTCCATCATCAGCTTTCTGAAACTGGAGCCGTTTACCGACAGACAGTGGTGGAGACGAACAATGGAACGGCCGATCAGTGAGGGCGATGAGACTGCACTGGGGTATAGCCATTTTCATACTTACAACAATTTTTGGACCTTGAAATGATTTAAAAGTCTGTTATTTGATTGGTTTGACGGTTATCGAATACGCACGCATAGGCTTTTGGTTGGTTCAGCGAACTTTCTAGAAGTCAATCAATACTTTGCTTTGACGTCTTTATTTCTTTATTCAGCAAAACTATTGGAGAGAATCGAACGATGCTTAAAATTCACTGAGGGTTTTTTTTGGAGCCAAACGAGTAACTTCCTGAATCATGAACTCATGTTACGGCGTTTTCACCGACCAGTTTATTTTTTAGCAAGAATTTGACGCCAATTTAGACCAGTCTTCAAAACCTACAGACCTAAAAATGGTATTTTTGACCTTCTTAAGGCGTTTAGTTTTCCTTTTTGATATCTTTCACTTCGAATTCACTCATAGACGGAGCGCACCTTCCTTTTTCGCAGGGAAAAGTACCTAAAATAAACCTGTCTGTCAAAGTGCCGTGACATATGTGTAGGCCGAATGTGGGAGATGTTCGCTCCGGGTCATGGGCTTCTGGTGCTCTAGAGTTTTGATTCCAATGTAATGCGGTGTATTCCCGTTACCTTGTAATTGTACTTTTTACCCTGTTACAGACGTTTACAGTTGCTCATGAGGAGCATTGCTATGCGGCGTACCAAGACTCAACAAGTGGACGGAAAGCCACTGGTGGAGTTACCAGACAGACAGGTGTTTATACAACCAGTTGAGTTGTCACTTGAAGAGAGAAAGCTGTACGACTCCATGGCAAAAGAGGGAAGGCTGGTCATCGGAAAGTAAGTATTTTGTAACTGAATCCAGTGGCGCATCCAGGAGAGGGGCCCAAGGGGACCGCCCCCCCCCCCCCCCTTTTTTTAGAAACACCCAAAACCCCAAAGGCCCAAAACAGATTAATATAGAGGCATGCGGCGCCCCACACCCCGCCCCCCCCCGCCCATTCCTGCGCTCCGTCTTCTGACCACTCCGCTCAACCTCTCCCCCCCCCCCCCCCCCCCCCCCCCATAATTTTCTTCTTACCTGTTTACAGACCCTCTCTCTTTTCTTTAGAGATCGCTGAGCGCGCGTTTCCATGGTTCGTACAATCTTGAAGAGGTCTTGAATTTTAGAGTCGTTTTGAGAAGTCCTTGAATTCGATTAAGGTCCTTGAAAAGTACTTGATTCCTTTATTAGGTCTTGAAAAGTCTTTGAAATTCACTAGCTTGTTTACTCCACAGCACTGTCTGTGAAATTACATTATTTCGCCGAGGAAAATTTGGCTCATCCTCGGTGTAAGAACCTGCAAAACTCACGGGTAACGTAAAAACATTTTTGTGCATGAACAATATTTTATTTCTGTTTCTTTAAATATTTCAAATGCAATTTTTCTACCTCAGATGCAACTGCCAGTCATACCCAGTGACTGTTGCCACTGTTGCCATTTTGCCAAGTGTTGTTACGGAAAGTAGTATGAAATAATGTGAACAACGTAGATGAGTCCATTCAGTGTTTTAGCCAATAAGGTGTTCAAAGTGGGTTAAAGAATACCGATTCATTGAATAAATCTTGGGCCTCGAAAACTGTAATTTGTTTTTTAAAAGTCCTTGAAATTTGTTTGCCTGAAGTTGTTTGAATCATGTAATTATCATCTTATCCCATCTTCAGATATTTCAAGTCTGGTACTATTCTTAACAATTATGCCGATGTGTTGGCAATTCTGATGAGGTTACGTCAACTTTGTTGTCATCCTAAGCTGTGCGCTGCCGCTGCCGCTTTGTCCGCTACTGAAAGTAAGTTTCGTAATGTCATAAGCCCGCCTAGAAGGCTCACTAATTTAAAGTATCGCGCGTTTATCTTGGTGGCCGCTTGCGCGAGACGGCGATAAAAATGAGGCTTACTTTTTCTCGCCCTTTTCTTCTCGCCAGCTTTACCAGATCACGAGATTCCTCAATTAGGCGAGCCTGATCGCAGTCTGTGAAATTGTCAGTCCCAAGTAACATTCTCTCACGCTTACTGTCTGGCAGCTGCATTCCTATACCTTAAGGTTCCGAGTGCTGTGACTAAGATCACTTTTTTGTGACAGTATACGGATCCAAACTGTCTCTAACTCAAACTTGAGGCGAAAACAATCGTTATCTATACATTAAAGGCTGTTTGGATTTCGGACGCAATAAATGCTATAAAAATGTTAATGCTTTAGCTGGACTTTTTTTAGAGAATTATTGTTCATTTGAAGAACTACATAAAGCACCTGTTACAGTGGTTTCATCTTATACCAAGAAATTTTTTTTCTCGCTGTCTTGGTATCGGATAGAACACTGCGTTCCGTACTTGATTTATCGCGTCAAGGATTGTGGTTTACGCGCGAATTCGAGTGACTCTGAAAAAAGCTGCCTGGTTCAAGAAAAATCTGATTGAAAGATCATCACGATTGCGAACTCATGTCAAAATGTTTTTCCCCCAAACAGACTGTTCCACCCCTGAAGAGCTTCGAAAGAAACTTGTGTCCACGTTGATTACCCTGTTGAGCTCGGGCGCAGACGAAGAATGTCCGGTGTGCCTGGATTCCCTGTGTACTCCAGTCATTACACACTGCGCACATGTGTTCTGTCGAAGATGTATTGAGGACGTAATCAAGACTTCGGAGTTGAATCCTCGTTGTCCCCTTTGCCGAGGCTGTATTGGAATGGATGTACTAGTGGAAGTACCCCCTGAGGCTGAGGAATGTATTGATGAGACCGATGGCGAAGGAGAGTGGCACTCGAGCTCCAAGGTTTGATTTCTCACAGGGATTACCAAAACATAGAGCTGGCTAGCATGTGGCCCTTTTCTCGAAAGTCCCAGTTACTTTTCGTGTCCGAAATAAAATATTCAAACCAATTCTAAAGAATGAAAACGCACATCCTAGCCAACAAACCAGCCCATTTTGTTTTGTGAAGTGATAGTTCTATCATGTCATCTGCAAAACCGTTGAAACCTCTACCTTAAAAATAAACAACAACAGCTTTCCGGGCACTGTAATTATCAGGACGTTCGAGGAAGGGCCGCTGACGCGTTAAAAAACCCATGCTATTTAGAAGTAATGACTGTTTTGGCTGAGTTTGAGTTCGCCTGTCCACAGACGTTAGGGAACTTAAGGTGATTCCCTAGTTTTGCACTGCGCATCTCTTACTGCGCATAACAAGATGGCCGCCGAAAAAAGAGCATGTGAAGTAATATTATTAAAATGAAGTTGACTGAAGAGAAACGCAATCGGAATTTTTGCTTGCTGTTGTTTCTTGCCGAGGTGAGACTCAGTGTGTTGGGAATGTGCATAACGTAAGCAGTACGCGTGTTGCTGAGTTCGACCTCCTCTCGGAGAACCTCGATAGTGGATGTTTAACTTGTGCTTACTCACTTTGATTTTCATTTAAACACTTTCTTTATCACATTGTGTCCTAAATGTGATATCTCGATGTAAATTCTGTAAAAACGGATTTTTTAATACTTTCTTCCCCCTTTCACATACATTCTATTTTGAAACTCGCCCCAGTCCTCTCTCAAAAATCGGAGAAAATGCGTTTGGTGCGCACTTTCTGCAGCTCTACCGCAAAAACGAGTACGGTGACCCCCATTTTTTATTTCATGATTTTAATAAGGACAGTGCTTCCTTTCGATGAGAAAAAAATTGGCACAAATCTATGTTCAGTTTTTTGGCAATTTTACTAAATTGTACGGATTGAGCCATGACGGGTCGAAAAGCGCGCGTCCAATTTAATTCTACTTTGGAGCGTAAAGTAAAAACAAGGGCATTAAAAGGCATTTTTCTGGTACGTAAGTGGATAAACAATACATTAAAGTCAAATTCTGTGTGATGTCACATGCATCATCGAAAAAACCTCTCCTTTTTGTCTAGTTTTGTGCTGCCCGCGGTTTTTGTAAAAGGGTCCTAAATAGTCGTATTTGTCAGCATTGTGACGTCAAAACGAGCACGGTGACCCCCACTTTTTATTACTTTTTTATCATCCTCTTGACTTGTTACATCAGTGTACCAAGTTTTAGCTAAAATCTATGTTAGGTTCTTTTACTATGGAATCACCTTAAGTACCAGACGTTTTCTATGGGCCGACGGCAACCGGAAGTCAAATTTACTTGCGGTCCACGTTTCCCGCCGACATTGTCAGTTCTAACAAGTAGTGGAATTAACTTTTCCTTCATCCCTGTGAACAAAGACATCAGGGCGACAGCCTGCGAGCAAGCTCCTTATTTGGGGGATATTGTGAAAAGCCACGCGCACGCGCGAGCGGCAACCGAGAGGAGAAGCAAGAGCGAGGGGCGGGAGAAAGAAAGAAGAGCTTGCAACGATCTCTGATAAATTTTCATTTCTAAGCTGGAAACCGCAAGAAACCGCATAGCGTGAAAACGTTCCCCGGAAACAACAAATGTGTCAGCCGCCTGTCAGCGTCAGTTACGCAGGATCCTTGAGAACAAATTATTACACTATCGCACAAAGACGAGACTTTTTCCTCCTTTTCCTCCGCCCTTAGCTGCTCGCTTCGCTCACCTAAATGCCAGAGAGCTTGCTCGCAGGCTATCAAGGCGAGGTTGGGTTCATAAATGAAAATGTGTGCCACTGGAGTGTGATGCGGGAGAGAGCCATAGTTGACACCTTGTGTAATTTTCTTTTCCAGGTTGATGCGCTGATGTCTATATTAACCAAGCTGAGAACTGAAGATCCCTCGGTGAAGAGCTTGGTCATTTCACAGTTCACCTCCATGCTCAACATACTAGAGACCCCTCTAAAAGCCCAAGGGTTCAACTTCGTCCGTCTCGATGGTAAAATGTCTCAGAAGCAGAGAGCGGAAGTGATTGAGTGGTTTAATGAGAAGAGCCCAGATTCCCCTACAGTAATGTTACTGTCAATGAAGGCAGGTGGAGTCGGATTGAACCTAACAGCCGCTTCCAGAGTGTTCCTTCTTGATCCTGTATGTAGATACACAATTGTTATCTTTTTTTATAAGAGAGGTGGAGGATATTCTATTTTTTTTAGTTTTGTCCGCAGTCAAATAAAGTTAAGAGGGAGTTTTAGCAACGACGCCGTCGACGGCAACGAGAACGTCAAAGCAGCAATAAGTTTATTAAGTAAAACAACAAGTTTGCACGTGCATCACGCTCTTTTGTACATTTCTTTGCCGTTACTGCACGACTACGACGTGAAAATGCCTAATTTCGCACTTTATGGAGAAGGCAAACAAGCGACGACGAAATGTTCTTTCTCCTTTTAAATTTGAGTGCGGTCCTCAATATACCACCTCCAAGGAAATTAGCCTACATTAGACATTTTCCGCGAACTGGAATAAACGCGACAAAGTTTGAAAAAACGCTAATTCATTTCAAAAGTGACGTTTTCACTGCCGTCGCCGTCGTCGATGCTAAAACTCACTAATTTCTCCAGAGTCAGAGCGAGCAAACGGGCCCTAAATTGTCCTGTTTTGACATCGCAGTCATGATAATTATTAGCATCGTCATCATTATAATCGTCATAAGCAGCGTCACCATCAACATCACGTAGCCTGAATTTCATCCGATTACTTCGAGTCGTTATTACTCCCTCAGTAACGTCTGAATCGACCAGCCGTTAATGTCGTCCAGTGACGTCACTACTCCTTGACCTTTGCTTTAATTCATGCAAAAAGCAAAACACGATTTTCAAATGTCTGAATGTTACAAAACTGCTTTATTTTTTTTCGATTGTAGTTCATGTTTAACGTTCAAACTATCAACTGCATGCGGTACAACTCTGAACCGGTTGTACTAAATTCTATAATCAAACTCGGTCGCAATCACGCATTGAAATAAACACACACACGGAACACTTAGTTCCAAAACACAATGATTTGCTTTAATTGAAAAGAAGCTATTTGGTCCTTGACGAAGAAAAAAACAAGGAGGCAAGAAAGAAAAGCTAACAGAATCATCACACTTGACGGTAAAAATAGTAAGAAGGTCGAATTATAACATTGATCTCAGAAAACTTCGCGTAAACAAAATCACCGGCCGCCGAAACCACAAAGCGGCTCTGAATGAAAACTCACCTACCGACTCTCCGTGATGATTCTTCATTCGCAGTTCAATTTAACATTTCAGTTTCGAAGACAAGGCAATTTTGCTGTTTAAGATAAAGATTAAGCATATAGAAATGTTTGAACTAACCGAAAGAATGCCAGGGATGCGATCCGCTGAATATCAAATGACAATCCCGCTAAAATTTTTCATAATTATACATAATTATGCGAATGTTTAGACATAGTTGGTTAGTTTTACACTACCCGGTTTTCGGGTAGTGAGTGACGTCACTGGACGGCATTAACGGCTGGTCGATTCAGACGTTGTTGAGAGGAGAAAACGACTCGAAGCAATCGGATGAATTTCAGGCTACAACATCACGTAGACAACAAGTAAACGCTAAAAGCTTTAAACCTCGCCAAGTGCAAACATCAAACCGGAGAAGTGTATCGGTATTTCCGCAAAACAAACAAAGAGTGATCAACGTCAACTTTCTTCAAACAACATCCATACATCATCAAGAGGAAAGGTTATGAGAATCAATAAGATGATCACCAAAGGGAAAAGGCTTTGATCTTTTATTAAATTCTCTCAACTAATTCTTACAGGAATTGATGGAGATCGGTCTTTGTGAATATTAGGGCTTAAAGGGTTTTAAAATTTGTTTGTCATTCTAGGCTTGGAATCCTGCAGCTGAGGATCAGTGTTTTGATAGATGCCACAGGTTGGGACAAACTAAGGATGTTATTATTACAAAGGTAGGGTTCCTGTGGCACAACTCCAACAATCGTATTATACTTACAAACATAACTTTTAGCATTTAGAATATTATATTTTGTTTTCAAATGCCTTGTTAGTTGTATATCGATGAATGTAAATGATGCTCTATCCTCGAACCCTTTTACTTTAATTTGCCCTGGCCTGCAGACTGACAGTATCTTGATTTTGCAGCGGGGCGTCCGCCCTCCTTTTTAAACATTAACAATCCCTTTTGTCGGTTTTTCACATCCAAGAAATCTCTGTTCGTACGAATCCATAATACTTGTAGCCCATCGTTTTATTTATACTTAAAATACTTTTGAAACAAGTTGATGGAGGGATTCCTTTAGGCGGAGCAAAACATAAGTTTCTTCTTCCTTGGAGTCTAAACATGAATTCAAGAGCCGCAATTTTCCTGCAAGTTCTCGCACAACAGTGTTGCGTTAAAAGACGAGTATACGTCTTTTTACCCACTTTTACTTTACTAGTTTGTTGTGAAAGACTCGGTGGAAGAGCGCATGCTCGAACTGCAGAAGACCAAGAGAGAACTGATGGCTGGAGCGTTCAAGACCAAGTCATCAGCGGAAGAGAGGAGACAGCAAAGGATTCAAGACGTCAAAACGCTCATGGATTTCTAGCTACGCAAATTCTTCCCATTTCAGATGGACGCGGAGAGCAAATTTTCGATAGATATAAGACAGAATTAGCAAAGATAAACCAACGTTTAATGAACGCGAGAGCACGCAGAAAGGAAAAGCTTGACCTTCAGTGCGTAATTTGCCGCTCAGTTTGGTGTTTAGATGGGCACGCGCCGTCGTCACCGTCTTCTTGAGAGACACACGTCAACTGGAAGTGAGGCACTTTTTCCTTTGGAATATGCATTGATGCTAACAAATTTGTATTGCTTAGTATCCGTTCTCGTATAAAGACAATTTTTTGTTTTTTGTGAGAATTAAGAAGTCCAGTTCCGGTTGACGTGCATTGGTCAAAAACGCCTTTGCTTTCCTTTTCCCATTAGTAGTTGCTCACTGTTTTGGGCTGGGTAGCATGGACGTTGTTAAGTATCCTGTTGACAGTAACAACCGGCGAGAAAGCTGGGGTATTTCCGCGTAGATAATTGCGGAAGTCTTCAATTTGTTCGATACTATACTCGTTCTTATGTTTGTTTGAAGGCTGAGAGTCTGTCTCTACAAACTGAGTAAGGTACTCTTTTCCTGCTTTTCTGATAAGTTTGAATTGATGTTGTGAAGGTTTTACTGACAATGCTTGTTCGTGAACAATAAACGGAAAAATACTTTTGAACTTATTGAATAACGAAAAGCGAAAAAAATGAAAATGGGTCTCTTTTTATCGTTTTCTACTTGTTACAGTTGAGTTTGGTTCACAAGCCAAACAAAGTAAAGATTAAGGGTTTTAAATATTCATGTTATTGCTAAGAATTTTGCTACCAAAAGAAAAAATTATTTGTTGGTGTTGGAATTATTTATATATTTTTAGCAGAGATCAGAAAAATAACTTGTAATGAATGTTATAAATGCATAATAGATACCATTATATTTATTTTTGTGTCATAGTTATTTCCTGTATGTATGTAATGAAAGAACATGTCCTGTTTTCGAAAGCTACCAACGGTGGCAGACTGTTATAAAGCTGAAGCCCAAAAAAAACCCTCTCGATCTCCTTCATTTCCTAGCATATCATGTCTGGAGTTGTTGTTGTTGTTATGATGATGATGATGATGATGATGATGATGATGATGATGATGATGATGATAGTAAGTTTGTCAGTAACTTTATGTAATCAGGGTAGCACGTTCAGCAACGAGGCCGGTATCCATAGGGGCCCTGAGAAATAAAAAGTATACTCTTTAAAACTTCCTAAGGTATATACATTATTAAAATAAACAATAATACCGCAAAAAATCTAGCTAGGTCAATATAAAAAGTGTGTGCTAAGAGGTAAGAAATTTAAAATAAATTATTATAAGGTAAAATACTCGGTTAACATCTTTTTAAAACTATTTACAGGCGTGGCACTTGAACATAATTGGGTAAAGAATTGAACTTAATAGCCCCTGCATACTTAAAAGTTCTCTTGCCCATGTTACATTTAGGCTTTGGTGGGTGCAGGTCATTGCTTCCCCTAGTTTCATGATACTGCAAATCCGCATTCCTTGTAAAATATTGCGTAAGATACTTGGGTACTAGATTATTTAAACACTTAAAAACTAGAATGCATTTATGCATTTTTCTTCTGGAAGCTAGATTTAACCAGTTTAGCCATTAGAAAGTGTCATTTGAGGTGTCCTTCCGTAATATAATTCGAGCTGCATGGTTCTGTAGTCAGTATAACTCTTTGCAACACCCCTCTGAGATTTCCCACCACGCATGATGATGATGATGATGATAATTATTATTATTACTACTTCCTCAGACTTTCCTCGAGTCGACATATTTCATCTGCTCTTTCCATGGATAATAGATCCATGCTCTTTCTGAATTTTTCTTTTCCTTTCATTTAAACATTCTGAAAAGGACTAGGAACTAGTTTACCTGCCCGTTGGAGGGAACGTCATGTAAGTTGTAACGAACCTGGTGGCTGCTTCGTTCATGGCTGACTCCGATGACGAGCGAAGAAAGGTAAACTGTGTTGGATTTGCAGGTTTTTAATCTCTTTTTAAAGTCTTAGAAGCACTTTTTACTGGCTTCAGTTATTTTTATGTCGTTTTGAAGCACTTTAATTAAGAAACGGTGCTCTGAACGTTCAATAATGTTGTGCTATGTTCCACAATTTTTTTGCGAGGTATCGGGTTTCGTTGTCCTTGGATACAAGGAAATTATTGTCGCATATACACTCCTTTTGCAGTCCATTTCATATTTTGAAGTATAAGTGTAGTAAGTTAACACCTTCTGAGTGAAGGAAAGGTACCATCTTAAAAAAAATCGATAATTTTTCTTCCTTTGCAAAAATACCAACGTGAAGTACATGTTAATTTACTAGATCACGTTGGCGCTTTTGCGGTAATTCAAAATTTACAGAACAGGTGCATTGAATAACGTGCTTATGCTTTCTCGTTTGCACCGAATTCTGGAACAAAAGTCTAAGATTGCCCGGTAGAAATGAGATAGACCGAGTAGGGACAAAAAATTTAACGAAAAGTGATATGAGAACTTCCCATTTTTACAAATCAATTCCTTCTGTGAAAACACATTTACGTAATTTACAGGTTTTTAATCAGTACCTTTGTGATTTTCTCTGTTGTGAAGAAAGGTTTCAGGTAGAAAAAATGAATTGCAAGACTGTCCTGTTGTTAACATTGCTGTGTACTTAAAAGTGAAATTTATGGAAATGTGCCAATTAAACAGTTGTAAAATCAGCATGACCCTGTCCCATGTTTATGACCAACTTGCCTGACCAACTGTTCAATGTGAGCAACAAACACACACAGAGTTGTTTTAAAGTGGCCAGATTAGCTGGCCACTGAAATATTCCCCAACAAATCCTGCTATGACAGTCCACAGTCACGAACACTGGATCAGTTCTGCTACCACAGTAGCACTTGTAATCATCACTTGTCTAATTCACAATCAGAGACTGCATTGTAGTAGCAGGTGATTTCAAAACTTAAAAAGTAACTTAACCCAAAGACGGGACCGCGGACCAGGGTTTTTCGGTAAAGCACCTAAGTTGCTCGGTATTCTGAAGTTGCTTCTTTATTATACTACATTGAGTGATGAAATTTTTCTTTCTAGCTTGTTGTTAACCAACCCTATGATGAAGCTCTTGAAGTAAATGACGAAGAGGACGTTGCCAGCACATTTACCCCTAGTCCAAGACCTCCTGGACCTAAAACTGTTGGAGGTTACAATCCAGGTAGAAGGATGGTGTACTTGTAGGATGTTGCTTTGCTGTTAAAAGAACTTTGCTTACTGATACTTTGTCCTGACCTTTTTCTTGTTAACTTTTTTGGATTTTTTAGTTTATAATATGATTGCTTGCATTAAATATTATCATTTTTTTTAATGTGTGGCACCTGTATAAGTACATAATTTTGATTAAAAATTTTTGCGTGTTTATAGCGATTGGATCCATCTCCATGAATGACCAAAGTGACGATGAGTTTGATCATGATGACTTAGTTGAAAGCAAGGTTAGTATAATCTGGCGTTAGGGTAAAAATCCCATGCTGCCTCATTCCATTTTTCCTGTATCCCTGGACTGTGGTACATGTGGGATACTATTCAGCTTTATTTCAGCCTCTTGTTGTCCGCATGGGGTAAAGTACTAAATTATGTTGAATCTTGAGAAGTACCGGTAGTAAATTTTGTTTTTCTGTACATGAGCCTTAGGCTTTCCTAAAACTCTAGCAAGCGTGACTCGTATGAACACTTTACAAACCTGTCCGTCAGTACGAGACATGAACATAATGTTTATTCTATGTATTCACACATTATCTTCCTTTACACTTGTATCTGTAGGATGCCCCTGGAGGTTATGCCCGGCCACAAGAACCAGGGGGCAAAGAACGACCTGGGAGACCAACCGGCCAAGAAGTGCTGAGCAAACAAACAAATGATGATGATGACGATGATGAAGGAGATGATCAGAGTGACAGCACGGAGGATGACGATGATGATGAAGATACCCATGGAACTGCTCTAGAGGGGTACAGCATTTTTTAATGAATCAATCTACCACCATTTTATGATCTTTATTAGATACAAGCTCCTGTTAGCAGACACCCAGGCAGATACCTTCCCATTTGTTCACAAAGACACAAAGCCCTACACAATCTCTACCTCTAGTTAATTGACACCTCTGTAACACAGACACCTAACACTTTACCGTTATTACAGGAAGGATTGATTGTGTGGTTAATTGCAACCAGTCCAGGTTTCTATACGTTAAATGCATTGTTTTATTCTCTCAGGGCCTATGATCCAGCTGATTATGAACACCTTCACGTCAGCCAAGAAATTAAAGAGCTTTTCCAGTACATTACGAGGTACGTAGTTATTAATTTTGCTGTTCAAGTGATTTCTGTGGAGATGATAATAATATTTGCATCATCTTTGTTCTTGTATAACTCCTAAGGTATACACCTCAATCAATTGATTTGGAGCACAAGTTAAAGCCATTTAATCCAGATTTTATTCCTGCAGTTGGAGATATTGATGCATTCTTGAAGGTATTAGTTTTTTTCATATGGTAGAATTGAAGAGGTTAAAATCTAATTTTTTTAGTGTTTACATACATGTAGTACATTAGAAAGATATTATCATTATTATTAATTATTATTATTATCACTCAATGTTTTTTCTCGTTAATTTTTTTGTATAGCTCTTTGAACTGAATCTGTGAATCAGCTCACTTACCATGTTTCAGCTAATTTTCGTGGGGACATTGATTGACCAGTTATTATTTTGTTATCAATGCCTAACCTTCATTCATCAGTTGATACAAGATCCCATTTGGAAAATACCACACTCAGAAACCCTACATTGAATTTTCCCACAAAAATGATATACCAATACTGTATCCTCCATCTTAACATCAGCACTGCACTGATGAGGCCCAGAAGACCAAAACAGTACTGTCTGTAGTTAGTTATATTATATAAAGTATATATCTAATGATGGTGTTTTGTTCACTTTGTCAGGTAACTCGTCCAGATGGTAAACCTGAGACGTTAGGTTTGGTTGTACTGGATGAACCCATTGCAAAGCAATCAGATCCCACAGGTACTGTGAGAAAGCAGAAAGCTATTCATGCATAATTGAAAACGTTTCTTTTTGAAAAGGTATATGACATTTAGTTTCGTCATATTTGATTTTGTTGTTGATTTTGATTTTGTTTTGTTTTTGTTTTTGTTTTTTTGTTTGTTTTTTGTTTTTTTCTTTCCTTTTTAAGATGTGTACAGTAGGGTTATATGTGAGCTTGTACTTAATGATATTCTTATGTCCTTTTTTACATTGTACAGCGCTTAGAACAGCGATGTATAAGCGCTATATAAATTCCATTATTATTATTATTATTATTATTATTATTATTATTATTATAATTATAATTATTTCACAATGACGTTACTTACAAAGCAAACTCAAAACCTATTGGCATTATCTCAACTCACTTGAAGCACTCACTCTTGAAAAATTTTCACTGATTTCTGGGGTGCAATGAAAGTCAGTTGTAGCATATAACAGCCCAAAAAAGAAATTTAATTCTGACAGGCAGTATTGAGAATTCATTAATTCCTATTTGTCAGTTATTTTATTGCCAGCTTTTCATTCGTTGTAATAATGGCTGTAATAACTTTACTTCATCTGATCAGCTTGAAAAACAGCTTTGAACCACATGAATTTATTATGAATTTAAACAATTTGTAGTATTTTACTTAATCTGCAATTTGATTTTCCATAGCCTAGTCACAAAATCCAATAAGTAGCCCAAGGCTATCAGACACACACAGTGTCACCTCACGTGCAGGCATTTTATCCCCTCGTGTGAGGAAGAGGGAAATACAACTCTACACATGGTGCCTTGGACTGCAGAATGTGCAGTTGTTTATTGTAATAACTAGAAAGTGTAGTCCTTTTTTTGCATTTTAAAAGTGTTTACTCTTAACTGTATATAATACCTCTTTTCTTTCAGTTCTGGATCTGACGATCAGAACCATCTCAAAGCAGACCAATGTGAAAGCTATGGTATGAAAATTAATATTAAATAACTATATTATTGAGTGATTTTTTAAAAGGAATTAAGTTATTGAACTCATGAAAACAATTTCTTGATTTCATTATCATATAATGTACAAAATGTATCTGCTCACATTATAGACAGTACGCAGCATTGAAGACCCAGAAAAGAACCCTAAAGCTGTGGATAACTGGATTGACAGTATCAGGTGTGATCATAATTATATGTAAATTATACTAATCTATCCCATAAATTGATTACCATATGAAAACAGTAGAGGTCAATCCTATTATATTATATTATTCTATGTTATGTAATGTTATGTTATGTTATGTTTGTTACGTTATGTTTGTCATGTTTGTTATGTAATGTTACGTTATGTTTGTTATGTTATGTTCTGTTATGTTTGTTATGTATTATGTTATGTTATGTTAACTTGAAACAGAACCATGACTCTTTCAGTTATTCACCCATTCTAATAGTTTCGTGAGTCTTCTCTTCTGAAGTGAAGCGAGCACACTTTTGTTCTTTTAACTCCATGATAGTAACATGCCTCCATTCGCCACGCCGAATAGCTTGAATCTATTTCTTTCTTCGTAAAGAACCTTGTCAAAGCAAAGATAATCAACTTTCGTCTCTGCTGGAGTTAAATCTCCTCTTTGATGGCTCTTAAGCACGTAACAACTCGAAGGAAACCATATTGATCAACTGAATTGCTAAGACGCGCAGTCAAAGCAAAACTATCGAGACCTCACTAGCCTCGCTTTCGCGCAACTAGACCTGGGCCGACCAAGAGATCCGCCATATTTGCATTCGGTGTATGTTATGTTATGATATTATTCATTCAAAATATTTCCCCAATTCTGATTGGCTAAAAGCACGCATAATTCACCATAACCAGTTTCTGATGACCAAATTTGGCAGAATTTTGTGTTTGACCAGGAAATGATGTCAAAAATGCAGTGTTTGTGCAGGTTAAGGCACCGTTAACCGAGAAGACCTGGCGATTGAGAAATGGCGGACGTTTCACTCGTTTCAAGAGTAAGAACTAGGCAAAAAAATAACTAAAAACATGGTAAGAACAGCAAGAAGACAACTCGAAGGGCAACATCTGCTATTTGGAGAATATTTGCGGAGCTGGCAAACCTAAATGTGCACTATCGAAGATGAACTCAACATCGATGGATCGACGGAGTTAAGCATGTTTTAGCCATGTTTTTATCTCAGAGGGTGTTATCCGCCTCGGCCTCTGGCCTCGACGGATAACACCCTCCTCGATCTCCATAATTCTTCATAAGATACTCAGCCTCATTCATTAATTGTTAATTATGTTATGTTATGTTATATTATATTATTGTAAATTGTAGTTAATGATTAGTAAATTGTAAAACCTATATTTTAATGAAATAATGTACTGCATGTAATTACAAATAAAAATTATGATATATTTCACAGGTGACACATAACCATTTTAGTTTATGCACTGTTTATTAATTTTTGGATTGTTTGCAGAGAACTTCATCGGCAAAAACCTGCTCCTACAGTTCATTATCAGAGGTGAGGAGTTTTTAACTAAAAGCAGAGATTTTGTTTAAGATTACTTTTATTTTGCAGTTAATTTTACAGGACTTGAATAAAATAATACTGGGCTTAAAAGGTCTTTGGGTAAATGGAACTGTGGGTGGTATGTGGTGGTTAAATATTAACTTCTCTCAGCCTGGGTGAAACAAATTGCATTCTTCACAAGCTAGTCTCTAGGACTACCACTGGATTTCTGCATTAAAACTTGGCAGCTCAGATACATGTGTATGTACAGGAATGTGTGTATAGTCTTGAACAAGTGCATGCTGACAGAGCACTTCACATCTGTAGTATCTTCCAGTAGTCCTAGACTTAAAAAAAAGTCCTTACTCCTATTTAATATCATGGCCTTGCTTGGCTGCCTCGTGGCCCAAAAAGCTCTTTCCGCTCACTTTGCAGCTTTTCTGCTTCAAAAATTCTTTTTGTGCTTCGATCCACTTTAAAAAGTAAGGGAAGAGTAAATGCAAATCAATTTAGCTAATAACTTCAGCAAGGTTGCTAAATGAAATGTATGCCCATAATAGGGCTTTATAAACATGGTTTTTTCATTCTCTTTTAACAGAAACATGCCAGATATTGAATTTCTTATGCAGGAGTGGCCAGCAGAATTTGAAGAACTTTTGAATCAGGTAGTTACTAGTAGCTTCATCCTTCAGAGTGAGATTTCCCTACAATCTGCCGGCGAAAATTGACTTTGTGCAGAAGAAACATGATCCAATTCCCATCCAGGGTTAAAAGCTTTACTGAAGTTCTTTTCATCTATAATAGGTTGGGCTTCCAACAGCTGATCTGGATGTCGAGTTAAATCAGTATGTTGACTTGGTCTGTGGTAAGTTGTAATCATGCATTTGAGGGGTACTAGGGATTGGGGCAACCTTAGTCTAGCTATCACAAATTAGGATTCCAATATCGAACTACTTATATCATTTACCCAGACCAGGGCCAGTGGAGAAGGGGAAGACTCCCCTATGTAATGGCCAGTGCCATAGGGTATGTTTTTTATTTTACTCATGAAGGTATCACCTTAAATTAGTTACAAATGACATCATATTATTGGAGTATGGTCTCTTTTATAGTTCACATAAACCTTACCTACACCCAGATTGGTGACTCTCTTTTAGGGCTTAACTCTAATGTTATTTTTGGACAACCATTCCCATCATTTTCATAGGAGAGTTCCCCCAGATCTGAACTGGGGTATAGATTTTAACTATTTTAAACTGAAATAGGGCAAGTCTTAGTGCTCTCTGGAACCACGGTCTGTAATTCAGTATAGGTATTGAAAACAGCAGTTTAGGTCTGAAGTAGGGTAGGGAAAGGCAGATACGTTGGTCTGAAATGGGGTAAAGGTTTCATCGAGTATTCCCACCTCAAAGGTGGCATGGGTGGCTAAAAACATCTAACTCTTAGCACGTGTTGGTGATATGACAAACTTGAATCAACTGTCCAAGTAAAATAATAAAACATTAAGTCAACATTATTAAATAGACAAATAAATTAGCAAGGCAATGTCATTCATTTTAAGAAACATCAAGACTAACATCTCATATGAATTATTTCAGATAAGAAGCCAGTGGACAAAGATTAATGTTCAACTGAATTGTTTCTCATTTGAATTCTTTTTGACAGGTATCCTCGACATCCCTGTACATAGCAACAGAATCCATGCACTTCATGTGCTGTTCACACTATTCTCAGAATTCAAGAACTCACAGGTATCATAATAATCCGTAAATTTCAATGACAGTCAAGCCTTACTTTTCTATGACTTCAGATTCACGTTTATTTATTTTTTTGTATCTTTTTTCCCTTCACCAGCATTTTAATCAACTTGCCAAAGACAACCAACTGTCAAATGACCTGCAACTGGATGGTGGCAACGACGATCTGAATATTGGAGGTGTGGCAGCTGCTACAGAGCACATGACTCTTAGTGGTGGAGAGGCACAGACAATGAGCTTTGATGACTAAAACATTTGGACCATTGTACCTTTGCTGTCACATGTCAAGTGAAAAGTTGCTGTCATGCAGTGTAGAATGCATATCACTCTAAAAATGTCTTCAAATAGCCTTCTGTTATTTTGTGGTACTTGTAATTTATTGTTGAGAGCTATAAGGTTGTGTCATGGTTGTTGCTGTTAGGTACATGTAATTCCATCTTCTGAGTACCAACTGGTTTTCAAGCATATTATTTTTTATTTACCGGTATTGAAAAAAAAAATGTGGATAGAACTCTCTGACACAGGTATCGGTGTGTGACTGGTGCAGCTATTGTAATGCATCTAAAGCAAATCCAACATGTCAGTGATTTTACTTTGGTTAATAATTTTTTAGCCTGCTTGAAAATTGAGTTTGGCATGGCAGACTTGTATGTGGAGCTTACAAAGTGCCAATATCAACCAGTAGCAAATTTCTAACGTAGCCACCTGCATCTTATATTCATTACTATTTATTGAAGTGCAGATTAGCTGTACTATATGATAACATTGTAAATAAAAAAAGTACTGTACAGTGTGAATGACTTTAATTGTGTATGTACATGTCCTTCGCTCACTCCTGGTGTTTATAGCCTGAACATGTGATCTTCTATCTTGGCAAGTAAATACAGTATCTCCTATTAATTTCAGTCAACTATTTAAGGCCCGGTATTAGAAATCATTCTAGATTTCTAGTGGATTCAAGCCAAACTCCAGCAGAAGCTGTTTGTTTCTCTCTTGAATCTCAGATGACTCCGTCTCCCATCTTGTTCTGGCATCCTCAACCTTCTGTGCCATTCTATCGAAAGCATCCTAAGCGAAAAATACAAGTAGTCACAAAAGTTTCACCTTCTACAAATGTTAAACACCAGTTAGATTGTCATATCCATGACAATAGTGATAGTACGATCTTTTGGGTAGTAGGGATACGTTGTGCTAGAGCTGAGCAAGCATCTCTTGCCATTTTAACTCACGCATTCAAAGCCATGAGTAGTTCACTAAATTAGTGAATTTAGAGGGCCCAGGAAGTAGGAAGATGTGTTCATTATGTAACAGTGGTACATTGCATTAGGGTCTTAATAACAATAATACTGTGAAGTTATGAATATATGAAAATCATATATGTGAACTGGGGAGTGAAGAATTATAATGAAGGAAGATCATTGCAGTTATATACACAACTTTTGCAGTTGCAAAAAGAAAGCCTGAGAAAAATTCAGGCTTGTACGTGATTCGAACCCTTGACCTCTGCGATAGCGGTGCAGCACTCTACCAATTTACGCAACGGCAAAAGTTGGGTATATAATTGCAATATAACTGTAAAGTTCTTAGCTTGTTCCAGGCTCTCAGATAGAAGAGATGACACGTAAGTCAAAGGCACATGAAAATAATAGCACATGATCACACGTTCCTCTCATTTTATTTTTGTGTTCGCTCTTCCTCAATTTCGTGGACTTGACTATCTGAGAGCCTGGAACAGGCTAACTGCAACTGGGGCAAAGACTATATGTATCTTTTTGTTATATTAGGCCTCATCCTATTAGGGACAGGGTAATGACCCTTGTGTATGATTATGTCAGATGAGCAAATTTCACCACCAAGCCTTGTTTGCAAGGAAAATTCTCTGCTTTTGCACTCTGTGCGTGGATATTTTTTCCAAATTTACTGCCTCGGGAATTCTTTTATGCAAAACTTCGCAACTTTACAATTTCAAAATGAGGCTTGGAGGTGAAATTTGGTCATTTGACATAAACATGAATAAGAGCTATTATGCTGGAACCACCTATCATATGCACATGTATACTCACATGAAGCACACTTTCATATGCTGATTCCATATGATCTATTTTAAACTGTAGTTCTGCTATTATTTCATCCTTTTCTTTCCTAATGTCATCTCTTTCCTTTCTAGTCTTTCTAAGTTCCTCTTCTGTTGAAGCTACATTTTATAAATGAAGAAAAATATCACAACTTGTTATACACATGAAAAACTACACCTGTTGTTGATTTAAACTTTTGTTTACGGTACAAAAGGGTGCCTTTAGTGTCCCGGGGACTTCTGCTATTGAAAATTGATAGATTTTTTTCCCTCATTGCCATGTATTATTCGCTATGAAACAAACAGACAAATTGACAAATTGATTAAGAGTACGTAGGACCTATTGCTATAATACACCCTTTCAATCTGAGCCACAATGAAAGCAACAGAGTGAGATCTTGGTTACTGTAATTGCATTCTCATACATACCATCTTTCTTACACCTCATTGAACCCACATTCCTGTACCTTAGTTAACATTTCCTTCAATAGATGCTCCCATACACTCAAGAGTGTTTGTGCACAAATATTACAGGTAAACTGCATTTTCATACCCTGGCTCCAGCGGTCCATTCCCAGGCACCCAATTACAAGTGTTGTTTTCACTATAAAAGCCCAGTCATTAAGTCCCAAATATTGAGGAAACACCTACCAAGTTGCTCTCGGAGTTTATTGACTGTCTGTTCCAACATGTGAATCCTTAATGCCATCTCTGACTGCATTGTTTTGTATTGACGAGTAAGATCTGTATTATATACAGGTACATCAGTAAAAGAAAAGAATATTTTAGCTGGAGGTTTTGTCTGGTGGGCCCGCAAATGAGGTGAGAAGCTGCAAAAACATGCATTTCACCTCACTTTACTTCGCAGCTTCCCTCACTGATGGCTGTAGCCCCACTCCAGTGAAATTATGAGCAACCAATGACTGAGGACATGTAAGGGTAAAATTCTGACAAGCCTCATGGCCTTGAAATAGTGACATAAGACTAGATGGATGAAATGGTGACAAAAGGCATAAAAATGGGCTGAATACCGACAGGGGCATGGCCTATTCCTAAAAACACAAAACAACCATATTTTACATTAAGACGGGGGACATATGAAGCTCCCCCCTCCCTGCCCACCTATTAAAGAAGGCCTCATCATTTAGTCTGAAATGTTAGCCATCTCCACCCCAAAGCCCTAGGAGGGGGCAGGGGCATGGGAGAGAGAGACTATCAAGGATGGAGAAGGCTGGCATTTCAGATTATCAGTCTTAATGAATATTGCACTTACCGATAAGACAATAACAAAATGAACGTTATTAATAATGAAGAAAAATAATTATATCATATGAAAGAAGGAACATAGCAAACATGCCTGAAGAAATGTCCAACTTGTTTTGCTGTTCTGTCTCTACTTCGTCCTTAGCCTCCCTCATCCTTTCCTTCATGCGATCTGCGGTGTCTTTAGACCTTCGTGCGATCTCCGTTCTTGCAGCTGCAAGACGTTTTACAAGTGTAACATAACAAACTTCGATCAATCTGCAGCTTTTCACAAGTTATAAAATTACATGAATGAAAGGCAAGCATGATTTGAAGATCTTAATTTTAAAAAACCTACCCAGCTCGTCCTTAAGGACTTCTATTTCCTGCATAGTTCTTTTGTACTTATCTTCGATCGTCAATTCAGTTTTTTCTGCACAGAAACAACAAACAAAACAACTCAAAGTTTCCTTGCACGTCAAAAACATTCTTGACAAAAAATAACGAGAAAACGATCAACCCAGTCATACCATCCTTCTTCTTCTTTTTCTTTCCCTTCCCCTTTTTCTTCTTTGGCGGCATTTTCACGATTTAAAGAAATTAAAGACCAAGTATTCTGTCAAGAATGTGTTGTTAGGACGCCATCTTGGTTTCTTCTTTTCGGTGTCGATTTCCCAGCGGTATCCTTTGAGATCATGCGCATCTCAATCTTCCTTTCGTCCAAAATCCAAGATGGCGTCGTTACGAGTCTTGGTTGGGGTTAAACGTGTCATAGATTACGCCGTTAAGGTTTGTGGTGATCGAGAAACTGGTGCATAATACATAATCTTAATGAATGATATTTCTAAATTCTTATTTTCTCCTTGAAGATACGCGTGAAACCGGATAAGAGTGGCGTGGTTACTGATGGAGTCAAGCATAGCATGAACCCTTTTGATGAAATAGCGGTGGAAGAGGTCGGGCGAATATTTTTAATTTTTCTGAAATGACTGTGTCTTACAGAAAGCAGTTAAATCTTTTAAGTACGCCTAGAATTTTTTATTTCTTTCATAACTACGAATGTCGAGAAAAGTCTTTTCAGTTTAATATGTAGTGGAAGTAAGTTTACAAATTCGTCACTGGTCTTTAAGAGTTACACTGATGTTTGTCTTTCATCTCAATGAGGGTATGCTATGTGGACAAAAAGATGTTAAGAACCCTCCACCCCAGCACAAATCCTCTGGGATTTTCAGCTATGTTTTGTTGTTTGTGTCCTTTAAAATGCTATTCCTTAGAGACCACCCTTCTTCTTTCAATGACGTAATGAAAGAGGTGGTTACACCCCTACCCCACCCCCCATCACTATATTCCCTCTTTTATAAGTAAGATGTCAAAAATATTACTCAAAAAGCTTTTTTTAAAAATTGACAGGCAGTAAGGCTCAAAGAAAAGGGAATTGCATCAGAAATTGTTGCTGTTAGCTGTGGGCCTGCTAAAAGTGAGGTAGGACTTACTTAGTCTTCAAGGCCCTCATAGAGTTTATAGAGAGATTAAGATTCACGTTTACGCCAAACGGCAAACGTGAATTTGTACCACGTGACCAAGTTTTCCCCTTATTTTTCGTTTACCGTTTATTGCTTCTACACAAAACTAAGTAGTTTTATGCCAGTTTTATCCAAAAGAATCGTTTTGGACTGTTTCTATCTGCTTATTTTCTATTTTGAGAAATTCTCAACTGACGTTTGCCGTTTGCCGTGTGCCGTAAACGTGAATCTTAATCTCTCTTATGTTTAGAGAAATGACTTTCTCCCCATGTAGGCTTTCAATTTTCATTGTTTTATTTTTCGATTGTATAACAAATTATTAATGTTATTGCATAAAAACGTCTCTCCTTCCTCACTCTCACAGCCATAATCAAAAATGATACTCAGTGTTTTCTGAACCTTATTTTGAAATAGCTTTTAGAGCATGAACAACAGTAACAAAATATTTTTAATGCGTAGACAACTCTAATACAGTCTAAACTCTCCTTACGGACACCTCCTTAATACGGACACCTCTCTATTACGGACAGTTCATTTGGTCCCAGAAATGCCAAAGAATCATACATTCCCTACCTCTATAATACGGACACCTCTGTAAAGCAGACACTTGGTTCTGTCCCTTTGGTGTCCGTATTAAAGAGGTTTGACTGTACCTTTAAAGTATTTCCTACAGTGCTTTAGAGCTTTCTTTGAAATAGCCCTTTGCCTTGGATTTTGAAGTGCTTCTGCCTTTAAGTTGTCTTTTACTGTTACTGAGGGCGATTATAATGCCTATTCTGGCAGTGAAATTTGAAAATACACAATAGACAGAGGTCTTCTTCTAATTGAAATTTGTAAATTAATATATTAACTTTTACTTCAAATGGAGGCTTAGTCTGTAATGTAAAAAATGGAACATTATCACTTATTTTCCTGTCTCACATGTGCAACTTGCAAGGCATTAATTTCAAAAAGTCTAGTGTTATTGTTAGAAAGAAAGTCAAGCATAATTAAATTCTACTCCTACACAAAATGGCGCTAAATGAGCACTGTCTTAATTCTAGTACATTGTTTTGACTAAAATTTATAGGAAACCCTCCGTACAGCCCTTGCTATGGGAGTTGATCGTGGTATTCATGTTGTGTTAAATGACAAGGAATATGAAGGCCTTCAGCCCCTTGCAGTAGCTAAGCTGTTTCAAAAGATTACAGAGCAAGAGAATCCTAATCTAATTCTCCTTGGGAAACAGGTAATGATTAGACAAAATTTACTGACCACAATTGTGAATGCTATTAGGCCCATTGCGTTTGACTTCTTTATTGGAAGAGACTTTTGTTTAAATGTTGAGCCATTGTATTTACATCTCAACCAGAGCTGTTACTAAGGATTGCAACCCATAACACCTGTTATGGCTAAGCACACTTGATGTTACGGGTGATCAAAGTGGAAAGCTAAGGGTGGCACTATAAATTTTTGCGAGATGTTACGGGTGAATCTTCAGTTGCTACAGCTGCCTAAAAACTTAATGAGTCAACCACCTCTAACTTCTTGTGTGGAACCACATGTATGAAACTTTACCATTTTGTCATGAAAGTAAGAAGGACAACTGCACTAGACATTTGTTGCATTTTGTACTTGAGGCTTCTTAGACCTGGAAAGGGTAAGAGAGTGCAGGCTAATAATAATAATGAGTCTTTATTTCACCAAAAGATAAAATTACATATCTTATGTTACAATAAGAGAAGATAAAAACTATGATAAAAATATCTACGTTATATGTATATATTAAAAAAGTGTGTCATTACAATAAATGGAGCTTAAAAATCAACCTATTTACAAAGGTGTTCATAAAACGCTCTGTATTAATTTTTGGGCGTACGCAGCCTTTTTTCCTAAGATTATGTACCTACGTCTTCTGGGCAGGAATGATATCTTTTAGTGGGTGGCAATCCGTTGATATTAATTTCTTTAAAATGTTTTGGTCTTGTTTGGCTGTCCATTTGTTGAATTTGTTTCTTGAGAGATCAGTCAAGCAACAAGCTCATTACATTTCTGAACTGGCAACTTTGGTCCTAATGTCTCCAGGATCAAGGATTGAAATGCTAGTTGCTGTCAACGTACTTTTGAACAGTACTGTAAATTCGATGTGTAGTTTTTAGTGGAAAAAGTGATCTTGTAAATAATGTTATTCCATGGACAATACAAGACCAAACGTGGTGATAATGTACATTTTGTTGTTTCAGTAAGTTCAGTCCTTAATCAATGTCAAAAACTTATTGTTTGTCAAAAGACAAATTTTAAACAGCTATTTTATGATTTCATAGATCAGTACATCCTTGCTTCCCAAGTTTTCCTTTGTACAAAGAAAGTATTTAATAGAGGAGCTCCATGTCACTGAAATGTTATGTTTGTTTTTCAGGCAATTGATGATGATTGCAATCAGACGGGTCAAATGCTGTCTGCTTTGCTTAATTGGCCGCAGGTAATTGGGTTGAAGTTTTTTAAAATAGTTAAACGTTTTTTCAATCCTCCAAGTTAAAGTTTTTGCTTGGTCACTATTTGGCAATCAACTCTTTTGGTTTAGGGAGACTTTTTTACAAATCAAGTCACCAGCTGCAAAATTTTAGGCGCCATTGGTGACCAAAATGGTTACAACGTGGAGGGTTGTATCTGGGATTTTCTTGTGTCTTTGATCACTGAGGATAATAATATTGATAATATTGTTTTGAGATAAGGGAAATAATTTACTGAAATTGAATAAGAAAGTTTGAATCACATAGAGGAGCTAATGAAGAGAGATTTGACCATATTCTTTTTATGAATATTGATGCATTTGTTTGTATATTTGTAAAAGTGGTGTATTTATTGTTTTTTACAGGCTACTTTCGCTTCCAAATTGGAGTTAAAAGACGATAAATTGGGAGTGACGCGTGAAATTGATGGTGGCCTTGAGATGATAGATGTCAAGATGCCCTGTGTTGTAACAGCTGATCTCAGGTATTTAAGAAACATATGACACTGTGAAAGGTTTGAACCCAGGAGTCATTTCAAAAGTAGGTTGAGTATGATCATCCGAGTGAACATAGTCCTCAATAGGACTGTTGTTGTTGATGGTGACTGACATTTTGACAACCTGTGCATTAGTCATCTTTAGAGTCAAAGTGATTTGTATCATGTCATTTGGTGTTATTAAACTCTGGTTGTTGACCTAATTGGTCAATTAAGTCGCCATGATTGTTATTAGTCGTCTGTCAGTTAAGCCATGATGTTATTGGTTTGAAGACTTGTAATGTCATTGGTGAGTTTCAATCCGTCTTTCGTCTCAGTTTAACAGTCTTTTATGGTCAGTTTAATTCCAAAGTAAAATTTAACTCATTCTTTCTTGAATTTCTTAAAAAAAAAACCAAACAAACAAACAGGACCAAGCAAAAGTGCTGACAAAGAGGTTTCATTTGAATGGTCACACCATAGGATTTTGTCCACAGACTTTGTGTCTTCATACACATGATTGCGGTAGTGCTCTGTATAAAAAATTCCCTATCATTTGTTAAGTCTTGAAAGCCTTTGTCCTGTTGTAAAATGGAAACAGTATGGTTTAGTGTTTGGAAAGCTAAATTTGCAATTTGGATCCTTTTCCCTAATATTTATTTCACAGTTTGACTCAAGCTTGATTACTTAATCCTGAGTTGAGTTTGTAAATAATACCAACTACAGACTTTCATAGAAAGTCCTGGAGTGTGGGCTTGTTTTTCTGTGTTTTCCACTTTCTACATTTTGCTCAATTTTTCTTCACTTATGTTTGGCTTTTGCAGATTTACATGTCCAGGGCAACTTGTTTGCCTCTAGGCTGCCCCCTGAGTTAAAATTTTTAAATGTGTTTAAAATAGGGTCATTTGCTAGTATTTGTTTCCAGGGTTGTTTATCATTTTCCCTTAAGAGCCATGGAGAGAGGAGAAGTGAAACATAAAAAAATATGTGTATTGGTAGCACCAGTATTATTTAATTTATTTATTAAATTGGGAATTCACTTTTATTGTTTATTTCTTCAGGCTGAATGAACCACGCTATGCAACTCTCCCTAACATTATGGTTTGTAACTACAATAATTATGTACATCTTCTATTTATGTATCATAAAAGTTGTAATCTAATTAGCACCCCACTATAAACAAGCTAGCATTTTTGTTTCAGTTGGGGAGAATTGCAATTAGTGCAATTAGTTGCTCAAGTGTAAATAAGTTAAATAAGAAATACCGAGCGTTGAGTGGCCTGTTTGCAAAGGCGAGGAAAGTTGGTGTCAGGGAATTCTAGGTTACAAATTAAGTCTTTCTGAGACCCGGACCTCGAAAACCGATCTTCTATTTGTTTTGGTGGACACAATTTACATTAGTTTTCTTATCTACCTTCACCATCAGATTAAAGTTCATTTAGTTGGTTTGTTGTTTTTCGTCCCCACCATACAATTGTCTGAGAAACTTTGCAACTTTGTGGAACAATATCTTTGCTTGCTTTTAATGTATCTCATTTACTAGTGTCAAGTTTCCCAATAATTCTGCAAAGGTGTTCTTTCCGGCCGTGTTGATAGATATTCGCCTCCTGGTCTTTATAAAAACTTGAAAACAACTGTTGAAGGGTCTATCACATGCTGATGTAAAAGGCCTTTTTCTGCCTTACCAATAAACAAAGTTAGTGTGAACGCTTGGTTAGGGGAGGGGTAGTTGGGGAGTGTCTGATTCAAAAGGCCTTCTTCTGCCTTTCCAATAAACTACCCCTCCGTTAAGCCAACATTTTTCCTTAAGTGAGAAGTTAGGGTTAACATTGGGTTAGGGCAGGGGTGGGTATGTTGATCCAAAAGACCTTCTGCTTTAACAATTATTTAATTGTGAAATGCATCTTTGTACTGCAGAAAGCAAAGAAGAAGAAAATTGACAAGAAGACGCCTGGTGACTTAGGTGTAGACATTTCTCCAAGAATAGAGACTCTGAGTGTTGAGGATCCACCAGTGCGGGAAGCAGGAATGAAAGTTGAAACTGTTGATGATTTGGTCACTAAGCTTAAGGACAAAGGATTCTGTTAACGAATTCACGATATATTCTGGCATGGACAATCAATGAAAATCGGCCTGCGAGCAAGCTCTCCATTTCGAGTAGCAAAGCGAGCCGCGCGAGAACGTGTCACGTCTTCTGTTGCGTGCTGCTCTCATGTAACTTGTCATGATAAGCTTTCTCGCAGGTTGATTTTAATCAATGTTAATTGATATTCTATCAATGAGCAGTAAATTGTAGGAAATTAAATTCGATTCACTTTTACCGACTGTCGTTGTTGTTTTCTGGTTGGATCTATTCTCATCGTAACAACAACTTAAAGACTTTCAGTCACTGATCGTCCATGCTGGGAATATATCAACTGCAAATATTTGGACAGGATAAACTTTCTTTATGTAAACTGTTGTAAAGACACTTGCCTCCTTTTCAGGGGATTTCTTGGTAGTTGTTTTTCATTGCCAGCAAAAGTTATTGTTAATTTAACGGCTACACAGACGACTGTTTATGTTTAAGTGGTGCTCGTTTGTTGAAGTTGTACCAGCGGAAGATTTTCCATAATAAAACAAAACACATGCATTCTATTGTTCTGCTTGCCTCGTGGGCTTTTATAGCGAAACGTCCCCTAGCGGCGATGAGCGAGGAGAAACGCCTGTTTCCCCATGCTAGGCCAGGGCTTTTATAGCCTGTGTACATCCACCCACGACCCTTAAAGGGCGGGTGTACAGAGGTCAGGCCAGTGAATATTAGTACACAATGTCAATGTATTTTGGAATTAGGATTAATTGTTGTTTGCATTGGGCCTTTTTCACCTAATGTTGTCCTCTTTATCGAGGTTGTTTTCTGCATACATAACAAATGTTTTGGTTAATTTGTAGGACCAGTATTGAATAGCCTCCTACGCAGGTGTTTTTAGGGGAGCTCATTTTTCATCCCGGGGAAGGGATGAAAAACGAGCTCCCCTAAAAACGCCTGCCTGGGAGGCTAAGTATTGGAGGGATGATTAGTTTCCGGTGCCTGGTCGATTGAGAGGAGAAAAACAGTAATTGGACACGTTCGATTTAGAATCTCTCTGTCACCAAATTTTTTACCATTTTTAACGTAATTTTATTAAACAATAATACTGAAAGGTTTCATACAACTTTTCGGACAAGGTAAGTGACGTGAAAGCGAACCGATCTTGTAATATTGGTTAAGAAGATTAATGTAAAAAGTATAGGAGAACTATTGGTAACTACAAACAAAACGTGAAGCTCTATGGCGTGGTCGCTTGGCACAGTCGTCGGGAACTCTGTCATCCCAGTAAGACAGATTGGTCATATCTGTGGCTGAAGACTGAAAATGAAAAAAGAAGCAGATATAAAAGCCGTGTTTGACATATATACCATGTTGTAAAATAACGTTGGTCAATATTCTATACAGGAAAAAATTCTGCCTTCCGCGTGACAAGAATCCAACTGGTAGCTTTCTTCCACGGGTTCCTAGTGATTGACATAAACCGTTTCAGACCGACTGGAGTTGGGGCTCTTATGTAAATGCATAATCTGTGCCCTAGCCTAGTCCCAGACTACCTGTGTATAACCGACGCAGTGTATTTTTCAAAAGCGTTTTGAAGTAAATCTTATTCAAAACGTCACTCAACAACGCGCATCATCTAAACTTCTGTTTTGATGGATGCGGAAACAAATGTAGAAATAGTTTTTACTAAAAACAAGACTTGGTACCAAGATAAACTCCAAATTTTTAAGTAGCTGAACAAGGTATTCGAAGGTCGTGGCAATGGCCAACACAAAATGGTCTTTAAACTACAGACATAAACTCATCCTACATGCCGCCAGCAAACCAAAATGAAAGCCACTTTTTAGTTTTTGTTTTCATCTACCCGACATTTCAAACTTTTCGCCCAATTCTTTCCACCCGGCCCTTTTACTCCTTTTCAAGCCAAAGACAAATTAAATTAAAGACAGTTTTTATGTACTAGCAAAATATTTTTTAAGCAGTTAAAGGCTATAGGGCATATTTTCATTGGTTCAAAGACTTCTGTTCAGTAGCTCTTAATAGTAGCAGTGACTCGTGATGAAACCATATTTTTAACGTACGGGTGACTCACCAGTCGTTCTTTGACTCTTTGTGGTAGCTCTTTTCTCGCGCTGTACACGTCCTCCCATCGGACATTCAACCGTTCTCGAATTCATGAACCTGAAAAAAAATTAAGAAACAAATTTCAAAAAGAACTCAAACTTCTTTATTACGGAAGAAGAGAGAATGCAAATTATCTCCGGTACGGAGTATAGGAGATAATGACTTTCTACGTGTTATTTCTTGGGCATGTTGGTATTATCACCCCTTATTGGTGTTAGTTAATTATCTATTGTGCTATGTAGCTATATATATTTGTTAATGTATGCTGTTTGTCACTCTCGCTCCAGTACGCTGTACCAGGCAGATAATTTTTTGTTAGGCACAAGAAGACGCAAGATGCCCCTTCCGGGACCAGATGCTCCCGATTTGCGAGAAGAAGGTTCTTCTAACGCTGGTTCTGATGGTTTTCATTCTTTAGTGCAGCAGGCTGTAGCTGATTCGATGGCTTCCGTTACCATGCAGATATCGTCTTTAATCGACTCCCGCTTCGACAACTTTAAGAAGCAGTTCACGGAGGAAAATTCTTCATCAGTTGAGGCAGCCGTTAAACGTGCGAAGCGCGCTCGTTTTGTTTTCCAGAGCAAAGGAAACGAGCAGCAGTTTGAACATGCCGAATCTGTTTTGGA
>CALNXI010000497.1:69792-77292 GCA_942486025.1 Porites evermanni | reverse complement strand
TGAACTAAAAAATGTCACACTAAGCGAACTTATTGAGATTTAAAAGTTTTAAGTATTGAAATTTTATAAGCATTATTAGGTAGACATCTCATGTCTTCTGGGAGGGAATTCCAGTCTGTCAATGCACTATTAAAGGATCTGAGCAGTGGCGCAATCGGCTGATCCCTCAACTTAGAGTCTCATCTGATCTGACGGGTCGCAGGTCCCGGGCAAGCCAAAAATTATTATTTCTTCCTTGAATAAAATAAAGATTAAATCAAAGAACTCGAAGTGATATCGAGATATCTCGAACTAATTCCGCTTTCACTTCGGGACATTCGAAGGAAACTTTAGGACATTCCTGAGCGTCGCAAATCCTTTACTTGGCGCTCCTCCCAAGTAAAAAGCAACAGGTGATAGGCAAAACAAAAACTCTGAACTTGCAGCACAATTTTTGGCAGATTCTGTTGCCAATTTCATCGCACGACTGACGTTGTCAAAGTTGATCGAAATGAATGTAATCGTTGCTTTAATCTCTAAGATCGTCCTTTCATCAATAACAATCGCCGTGGCTTCGATTTCATCCGAAATACCCATAGTGAGGTTCGCCCCTGGAACCTCCCGGGCTCGTATGCAGACTTTACCGACCTACCTAATCCTTGTATTACACTGAGTATACTTAAATTAAAGCATTTGAACTGAAGCTGAGCGTGTTTTAATAAGTGTATTAAGGTGCTTGGTCTCTGTAATAATAGACTATATCACAGAGACTTCGAGTATACGAAAATAGTATATAAAAAAAACTCAGAGAGAGGGTGGAGTGTATATGTAAGCGCTTTCTAAGAAGTCGAAGCCAAGCTCTTTGTAAGTAGTACATTACTTCAACACTATACAAAACAATTAATTTAACGCACGTATTTGTATCTCTTGATTTTGCGTGTGCACGAACAAAAACGCAAGGGATAATTAAACCGGCGACAAGATGTACGATGTAAATTGCTGTCGATTTAGTCAAAAGGAAAAAAAGTAAAAACCTAATTCAGTAACTACAAAATTCTTGTGCTAAATCTTTACGCTTTACGCGCGTATCACACAGCGCTTGGTTCAGAACACTGTAGGTAGCATCTGAGCCGCCCCTTCGTTTCCAGGCTAACAACATGGCGTATGCTTTTTCGGATATTTCTTCATGGATATTACCAAATTCTTGCAGCTCTGCTTCATGGAACGTTAGCCGTCGCCCAAGCGTTCTCCAATCGTTAGATACTTTTTTTGATAGATTTTCTAGTACATCGTCCGTTGGACTGTTTTCCATTCGTGCACTAGGCTGACGCGTAAGTTCCCGTAAGTCCGAACGAGCGGCCGTACCCTTAGTGGGCGTTCTTAAGTGCAATCTACACAATGGAGGCACTCTGGCTTCTGAGATGCTATAAAATTCCACTCGACCTACGATTTTGTCATTAAGAAAACGAACCTCCAACTCAGCATCGTCTGGATTGTGCTCTAAAAGCCTAAGATAAATTTCCTCCATGTCGCTCTTTACTTGTGGGCGTATTCCTCCTGATACAAACACGGATGCCTTATCGAGTTTTTGCAAATAGGCGTTATGCCTTGTCTTTCAAGCTGCCTTAGCTCCTCTCCTTTAAGATGAGCAGGGCAGCAGATCAGACACAAAATGTTTAAAAGATCCGGACGAAAGTAAGCGAAGAAGACTGTCAGTATGGGCGGAACAAAAATGCGGCTGTTAAGGAAGTTTATAATTCTTTGTCCATAAAACCTGGAGTTTTCGTTTTTCCTGCTCTCAACATAATGCGCATATGCAGAGAACCGTTCCACATGGAACCTTACAAACTTTCTATCAAGACTTGGCGGTTTCACAAGATCATCAGTGATTTCAATCCATTCTTTTTGGTCATTATCGGACTTGAGGAACAGCACTCTGACGAGACATGTTGTGGGGTTAAGATTCAAGTCTTGTTGCTCTCGAAGAGAAATTGGCAGCTGAATCGTGACAGGTTTCAAGAACTGAACAGCTTGAAAGCATTTGATTCTCAATACAGGTCCAAGAAATTTACCCTCAACTTCAAATCCTTCATTTGAAACTTCTTGAACCTTTAACTCTAACGAAAACTTTGCTTTAGGTGCAAAAGCATTTTCGGGGATTGTAACTGTCACGTCTGGGAAGTCAGGATGGCTGAATGAGCCGCCACCAGATGTGATGGTGTAAGTTGGAGAAGCCTTGAGACGGCAAACTACCGCGTATGTTGAGCACTCAGATATATCAGCTTGAGCAACGGGAAAGAAAAAGTCCGTTATTTTCATGTGGGAAGGGTGATTGTCTTCGAAGTCTTGACGACAACGTATGTCCCTGGTTCCATCCACGTCTTCCCAATAATTCGTCTCCTTGTCAATCAGCTTTTTTATTACTGGCCCATAGCCCTGTGCGTCTGTTGCGCTGTGAGATAACGACAGCTTCACCTTGGTGTTAAATTTTAGTTCTTGGCCATTCAACAAAGATAGTTCACTAACATTGCTAGTGATGGCTTCATGTTCCTGCAGTGGGGGTGAACGAACACTGTATTTCCATTTGTGGACCACGATTGACGTATGCTCAGGTACAGCATCAGGAGGAAACATCAGGTGAACAGCCCACTGTTTGAAGGCCCAGCTGGTACCTTCACTTTTTACTTCAATAACGTTCTCCCCTTCTGCATCATCTTCGGTTTCAGTTTCAGTTTCAGCAGTTTCATCAACATACTTTTCTCCTACCTCAGCCACTTGCTCATGTACCTCAGCATCTTCTTGTGACTCTTCCGCGAGCATCCCTTGTGATTTTACTTTAGTCCCTGCGCAGATACAAAAACAACATGTCAGTGTTCCATGCTAGCTGTTTCAGAATTTGCAGGAACTTTATAAAAAATCTACACCTGTTGACTACCACACTGCAATCACCTTCTTTCTGGTTATTTTTTTGTTTTGTTTTTTATAATTGTGAATACATTTACAATTAAAAATTCTTACAATTATAAAGGTTTTGGACGATTAAACACATCTTGTTTTTTTTTCTTTTTACTTTTCGTAGCATGTATGTAAAGTGGCTATCTAGCAAAGCACATTTAATCACTATAAATCAACGTTATTGTGTTACTGTGTTGTAACCCTCTCATAAAAAAATAACGAAGAAGGCTTCTTTCGTGGATATACAAAGAGTGTAAAACCTTTTTCTGGAAATAGTTGATGTAAAACTGACACTAATTCACCAGGTCGTTTGCTAGTTAGAACGAAAATGTATTAAACGTTTAAATTTCAACTCTGTTAATTACCAAAATTGGTTATCAACTGCCCTGATTTCAACCTTGATAGGACAGTACGCGTCATGCCTAAGTAATTGGACAGTACGCGCCATCACATCATCACGATCTTGGAATTTCCGGTGGGGGTAAGAGGCGGAATGAGTTTGCGGAATGGCATGTGGCATGGCTTGCGGAATAACATAATTATGCGGATTGTAATGTACGCAGAGTGACCCAAAGAAATCAATTAAACTGAAAAGAGCGCGCGCCCTTTTTGGCGCCAATCAATTTGCAAACGCGGCCGCTGTTTTAATGTTGCGGGCTCGACATACGATGACAATTTTCCGCACAGCCACAAAGATTCTTCTTGCCTTTATTAGTCGGGCTGCATGGCAGCAACGATACTACATCACGAAAGTCGGCCATTGAAGGAAGGATGTTTTGGAAGGTTACGCTCCCTTAATCTACTTTAATCTTTTCTGCAAAACATGTTTGCACGATTAACTTAACAGTTTCTTTTTACCTATATTTGTATTCGAAACCACGTGAGAAGTGCTTCTTTTTCAGACGGTGGGTTACGTGATCGTGACATAATTTTCAGAGATGAAACGGATCTTGTAATTTGTTCCCTTGGCTGCTTGGTTAAGATTCCGGTACACGAAGGTAACAGCTGGCGGAGAAGGGCGAGTTCGAATCTTGGCAATTGAGTATGTGTCTTTTTTTCTTTTTTTTTCTCCCTTCCTACCGTTTTAGCATTTTTCACGATCAACGCACACACTCACACAAACAAGGAAGGTGCGAAGACACGCGGAAAGGCCGAAAGGAGACAGAGAGCAGTTCGCTTCACTCGATTTCTAGATTACTGATTATTGTTTGACTCGCGGCGTTCATTTAGTCTCAATTATGATCTGATTCGTCAACCGTATTAATTAATAATCCCTAGAATTGTAGCTAGCGTGACTTCACGTTCAACAACCGTTCTTTTGCCTCTAGCGTTTTGACATTTGACTATATTATAATGGTGGGCAGAAAGAGAGAAAGTATTGTCGGGAACACCAAAAATATATTAAGTATTAATTAAGTATCACGAATGCAGTAAAGCTTATCGCTACTTTCTACTCTGCCTTGTTGGTTTGAGCTAGCAGTAATAAATGGGCCAGCAGAGCAGTTGCTCTCCCAAATTGGCGTCAAAAAAAGGCGCGGCAAAGACGCGCGCACGCATTTCAGTTTAATTTCTTTCTTTGCGCCATTTTCCATACATTGCGCCATTCACCGTGGAATTTCTTGTGTTTTGAGTTTAAAAAGAGCCTTATATATCACAAATTTTGTTAAAGTTTTAATTGACTGGTAACAGAACTTCGTGTCGTCCAATTCGTTCTGTAATCATACTCGTGATTAAACAAATCGAACTCCCGCTACGCAGTCGTCCGATTTTGTTAATCACCTGTAAGATTACAGACCGAATTGGACTCCACTCACTCAGTTACCATTTACTAATCATTTGAGTGATTAACAAAATCGGGCGATCGCGTAAAGTGCCTATGTATATTAATTAAAGGAAGGTGACGTTAAACAGGACGATTCGATTCGCTACACTGTCCAAGTCGTAAACTAAAGATAGATAGATAGATAGATAGATAGATAGATAGATAGATAGATAGATAGATAGATAGTTTATTAAAACTGCATCGCAGCCGAAGGCTGAATTACGCAATTATTTACAAAAACTTAACAATACTTGAAAATTACAAATGAATCCTAGACAATAAGTCGAAAACTAATTTTTAAGATTATATTAAAAATTCTATACAACATATTCATATTGAAATATGTTAACATATAAAGCATGAATATAAGTGGGATAAAACTACAGCCCGGACTATTTCGACATCGCAAATATAAAAGTATTACTTGTTCTGTTCGTGCAAAGCTTTGGCATATTAAAAGGGTGCTGTCGTCTTAGGTTATAGCGTGAGTTGTCATAGTCTGGTGGAGGGAGCGCCTTCAATTTATGGTTTGGATCACTGACAATGTTATCAAAAAGCCTGCTACATAGTAAGTAATAATGCTCCAAAATGGGTGTTAACCCCACCTCTGTTGCCGAGTTGCACTTTCGTGAGGTTATTATTGATATTGCTCTTTTCTCGAGCCGTACTAGCTCTTTCTTTAAGTACTGGGGGAGACCGTTGAAAAAGACAGGTGCTGCATAATCAATAACAGATCTCACGCACGATACGTAGAACAGTGCTAGATCTTGTTTCGGAACTCCCGCTCTCTTCAACTGAGTTAGGAAATAGAGTCTCTTGCTAGCCTTTTTGGTTATCTCAGTTACATGGTCGTTCCATGTTAGATCGTTCGCTATTGTAAGGCCTAGTAGCTTTGAACTAGTCACTAACTCTACCTCCTTTCCTTCAATGATGACGGGATCAAAGACTCTTTGCTCTTTAGCAAAGGAGATCCTGAGTTCTTTGCACTTTTCTCATAGGCTGAAACCGAGTTTCTTTACCGTGCCTTTCACTGGGTTTGAAATGGCTTTTGAATGCTCACTTTTTAGACTGCTTGCAGTCCGCCTTTTCTCTTGAAATCCGTCTAGTTCTTGATCTCATCCAGCGCGATTACAAACCACGATGTTATTATATAGGGGTCTATTTTTTCTTCTCGATCGGGCTTACGCCTCGTTTCCCGCGGCAAGCGACTTCGCCGCTCGCGTGATTAGGTTTTGCGTGCAGTAATGCAAAGAAAAATAAGAGACTGCTCGCAGTCTAACTTTTTTTCAATGTCGTTCCAGATTTTCTTATAGGCTGATTTTATTTCGTACTGCCGGATAAAATGTCAACAGCACAACTGGAGTTCAAATAAGCTAAAGGCTTAGTTCATATAATTCGGAACAAATGACTTTAAAAAAAATATGTATGTGTTGAATAGGTCCGTGCACACTTCGGCCAATCTAATTTTTCATTTTTCCAACAAAAACGGAAAAAGGAAATATATCATATTTGCATATTTCAAAGTACAGAAAAAAAGAGAAAAAAAGAAAATGGTCGGGAAAATCGATCATTTTTTTCATTTTTCTAATTTTGAAGTTAAATTCAAAAATACAGAAAATACTGTTAACGGCTAAAAGCGATATTTTGCTATTTTTATTTTCTTGATATTGTTAGAAAAGTGAGAAAAATAAAATAATCTCCGAGTCTTAGATCATTTTTCGATTTTTCCGTTTTTCCCCAAAAATCGAAAAACAGAAAAATGAAAAAATAGAAAAATGGCATACCTATCGCCTAATTTTCCATAATCCCGTTTCAACAAGAAAAATGAAAAAAATGACAAGTGTTGCGAATAATTTTTTCCATTTTTTCAATAAATAGAAAACAAACAAACAAAAACGGACAATTTTTCATCTTTTGTTTTAATGAAAAATAGCAAAGAAAAAGGATAAATCATGAACATTTACCAATAAAGAAAAGAAAAACCTAATCCACTTTAGACTCACTAGTTTTGTTAGACGATTTACACAGGGTCGACGGAGACGTGGGATGGGGAGGGCGGGTGAGGGCCCTTTCTTTCTCGGAATGCGAACGTAGTTTCATTCACTTTTGAATTAACTGATTCCTTTACCTCATTACTTATGACTCACTCTGTGACCTGTTCTAACACTGCGTCACCATAAAGTGTTCCTGTTCCATTCAAACTGTAGAACGTTTCCCCATACTTGTCGCATGGGTTTCCCGACATTAGCGATCTTTGGTCTCGTCTTTCCAGGGCTGAGTTGCTTAAAAGGTGGATAACGCTATCCGCTGGATAAATAACTATCCAGTAGATAACGCAATTGGTTTCCCTAAAATACATAAAAAATTATCAGGCCGCTGGGTAGTGGCCTATCCGGTGGATAGTCGCTATCCAACGTTTAAACAAATGTATGAGCAAATGTATGGGGCCAGATCATTAAGATGTTCTCTCCCGCGAGTGTATACTAGCCGCCTCGTTATGTTTCAATATATTTTATTTTTATTTTATATTCAATATACTTTACTCTTGCAATCCTAAAACACCCGTTCTGCGGCAAGATCCGTTATTTCGGCAGGCTAAGCAGTCTACTTTTGAGCATCTATTTCATTTAAAAGCGTCTGACCTCTTCACTGGCGTGCTCTTTATTTATTTTGTGCATGTGACTGTTCAACGACCTTCTTCTTAACTCCTTCCCCTTAATCTCTCTCACGAACCGCTTTTTTTT
>CALNXI010000497.1:0-59199 GCA_942486025.1 Porites evermanni | reverse complement strand
CCCCCCCCCCCCCCCCCCCCCCCGGACTGACCCCTGCGCATAAGCAATTTTTTTTACCTTGGATGGCAAATTCCCGGGGTTGGGGACTATTGAGCTGTCAAATCCCCCGGGGTAGGGACTAAAAAAGAGGGCAAATGCCCCGTCCTCCGTCAACACTGGAACATTTTTCATTGATCGCACAGTCGAATGGTGCCATTTTAAGCATTTTAATGTGCGACTTTTTGTTTCAATTAACGTCTTCCTTTGTAATAGCGCTAGGATTCTAACTAAGACTTCAAGCCGCGACGACATGCACCAGTGTATGGTTTTAGTATTGATATAAAATTATTGACACTAAAGTTAATAGAGCGCTGTAAAGTTATATGTTATGAATAGTTTTATAGATGTGAAAGGATGTTCTTCAAATAATATGAACAGAAATTTGGTTCAATGACCAAAAAACGTTGATTTACATCGATAGCTCCAATTTCGCTATGTAATTCTGGCTTAATATGCAATGAAGAAACGCGTGCATAAAATCGAGAACATGCCTTTACAACCCTCTTCAATTTATTCCTGTCCTTGATAGATGAGCCAATCTGCTTTTTTTCCAGTAAAGCCTTCCGTGTAGTTATATTCTGATAGGAAACCGCGTGCGTGTAAAAACCTCGGAATTGGCCCCGGGATTGGCGAATGCCGGCCCCGAGCAGTGCAAAATTTGCAAATGCCCCACCCCAGGGACTGACAAGGCGTGCAAATGCCCCGCAGTAGCCCGGGGGGGGGGGGGCCTGGGCGCAGGTGGAATTGACTGATGCATTACCTGTGTTTTCACAATTCCAGAGAAATTTGACATTTATTTTATCGGCTTAACCCTTGATAAATGTCGAAAAGAATGCAATATTCTTTAAAATTATTCTGGTACAAGGTTTTTTTCCACTGAAAATTAAAATTACTCTATTTTCTGATGGATTCTGTCTTAAAAAACCATTAATCCTTTTGTTTTCTCCTAATTTGAAATTGAAAGCAATACAAATTGCAATTAGGCATCTGCACATTTATCAGCAATTTCTTATGTCTCTTGTGATTACTTCTGATTAGTATTCCTTTTCTGGACATATTAAGAAGGTTTTCAGAAGATGAAAAACAGACAAAGAAAAAAATAAAGTGCACTCCACCTCAGTCCATCCCAATGTCCAGTCCAGATTTTACAAATGAAACGCTTAATGCCAACAGAACGGCTAATGACTGAAGTTTATTATAACAAGACGACGCCCGAAGAAGTTTACGTGGGATGTTGGCTTAAGTAAGAATTATGTTGAATGGCATTGGAAAGTTGAGTAGTATATCAACAACAAATGTGTGAATGAGAGACACAGATGTTCTGTGTAAGGACTAGTACACTAGAAGATGAGTTACACAAGGGTTAACGTTCCTTTGCTACTCAAAACAAAACTTACATCAATATCTTAAATAGTACCACCATATATGTTAAGAGTATGGGGTAGTTCACAAAAATCTGCATTCCCCCTTTACTAATGTCTTCAAAAAATGCGCTTTCATATTCAGCAATAGCATGTAATGTATCAGACTTCCAGTAAGTACAGGTGCTCTAAGGAAAAATTCAGGGAGCCCCCAAACATTTAAGCTGGGGTCCCCGGGCCTCGCAGTTGGTCGCCCAAGTTAATAAATCAGTGGGCAGTTAGCCAATTATTAAGAATTAAAGAAATTATTTTCTAAACAAGTAAAACAGAACTTTGTGAATTTACTTTTGTTTTAACTCTTTTATTTTCATGAAAAATCACATCCTTTGAACTCCCGAGCGTGCGAAAAAAAAACCGAATGTTGTCATATGGACTATGATACCCATCGAAGTTTTTGCGCCATATGCCATATGAGAAACAAGGGCAAAACGTAGGCTCGATTTCCGCCGTCTCCCGGGTCCGGTCTTTGATCCACCGCTTCCTTCGGGGGATGACTGCGGGCTCATTTTCCCCCACAGCGGCTGGTGATCGAGCCTTGGCAAAACGTCGCCCAATATTTCATGTTTTCTAAATGGAAAAGTAAGATCCTGGTCTGTTTAAGTATTTTCTTTGTATATTATTGGTGAAATGTTCAGGACAAATGAGATTTTTGTGGATTCAGTAGCCAGCTAGCTCTACTTTAACCTTAGCTTTTGCGTATTTACCGTAAATGCTCGAATTAGCGCCCGGGGAGCTTGCTCAATTTTCTAAGGCGAGAGGGGGCGCTAATTCGAAAGTGGGGCGCTTATTTCGTTTATCAATTTTTGGCCTCAAAATGACACTTTCTTTATTTCTAGTTACGCCAAAACTGTAACATATAGCAACAAGATGCGGGCGATTGGGAGAAAAGTTTTACGAGGAACTTAATTTAAGTGAAGCACCTATGTGCTCACATGGATATCGTACCGAGTACTGAACCTCGTTTTTTCTCGGGGGAGGGGGGGGGGGGCGCTAATTCCCCATTTTAAGCCTTAGGGGGGGGGCTAATTCGAAGCGGCGCGCTCATTTGAAGCTGGGCGCTAATTCGAGCATTTACGGTATTTTTACGCGGGAAGACGAAGTCAGCCAGCGTTTTAAATTCGGGAGCGCATTCCTTTCGTCGTCTTGGGAGTCAAAAATTGCCTTGTTTTTTTAAGTTTCCCGTATCCCGAGCCCGTCCCGAAAAAATTGTGTGATTTTTATTGGCTGCAACTTCGAATCACGTGCAAGTCAGGTTGGATTGCAGAAGCAGAAAAAAGATACTGCGTCAGCAAACAGTGGTCAGCAAAGAAGGGAAAAGTAAGCTTACAGGAGGGTCTGGATGGGGTTAACTGCCAACTGACAAATGGCCAAAATTTTAACTGACGACTGACAAATAGCCGAAAATTTAACTGACAACTGACATTTGCCTTGGGTTTTACTGTCAGCTGACAAAGGACCTGATTGTTCTTTATTTTCCACAAAACCCGTTTTTAAGGCCTTAAAATAGCATTGTTCCACTCTTTTCATCAGACAATGTGATCAAATGTGCGTTTTTAAGGGTAATCTTAGCAGCAAGACGCTTAAATGTCATATTTCGTTAATGATTTTACTGTAAAACTCATGTGTGTCATGTACCATCTGTTGTAAATGACATATGATCTCAAATTTACGCTCCTCTGAATGGCTGCTCGGAACTGGGGCGTTACAAAGGCAATTGCAAGTCTTTACTGAGATGATTCAAGAACGGTTTTTCTTGGTCGTCTTACNGTTTTTGGGGGGGGGGGGGGGGGGGGGGCGCTAATTCCCCATTTTAAGCCTTAGGAGGGGTGCTAATTCGAAGCGGCGCGCTCATTTGAAGCTGGGCGCTAATTCGAGCATTTACGGTATTTTTACGCGGGAAGACGAAGTCAGCCAGCGTTTTAAATTCGGGAGCGCATTCCTTTCGTCGTCTTGGGAGTCAAAAATTGCCTTGTTTTTTTAAGTTTCCCGTATCCCGAGCCCGTCCCGAAAAAATTGTGTGATTTTTATTGGCTGCAACTTCGAATCACGTGCAAGTCAGGTTGGATTGCAGAAGCAGAAAAAAGATACTGCGTCAGCAAACAGTGGTCAGCAAAGAAGGGAAAAGTAAGCTTACAGGAGGGTCTGGATGGGGTTAACTGCCAACTGACAAATGGCCAAAATTTTAACTGACGACTGACAAATAGCCGAAAATTTAACTGACAACTGACATTTGCCTTGGGTTTTACTGTCAGCTGACAAAGGACCTGATTGTTCTTTATTTTCCACAAAACCCGTTTTTAAGGCCTTAAAATAGCATTGTTCCACTCTTTTCATCAGACAATGTGATCAAATGTGCGTTTTTAAGGGTAATCTTAGCAGCAAGACGCTTAAATGTCATATTTCGTTAATGATTTTACTGTAAAACTCATGTGTGTCATGTACCATCTGTTGTAAATGACATATGATCTCAAATTTACGCTCCTCTGAATGGCTGCTCGGAACTGGGGCGTTACAAAGGCAATTGCAAGTCTTTACTGAGATGATTCAAGAACGGTTTTTCTTGGTCGTCTTACGATCTTCATCCCAATATTATACCTGCCAACTTTTTCTGAGTCAAATGCGTAATTAAGATTTTCACCTTGTTCTGACTGAGGTTTGCGGAAACTTTCTGGCGACTACCGAAGATTTCTGACGAATTTCCAAAGACTTCCGAACGTTGCCAAAAATTAAATGTCCGCAGATGTTCCCGAAGACGTTTGAGCACTTCCAAAGCTACATAAAAGACGATACTTTTAGGGTGCTTTGATATGATTTCGTTAGAATACAAAAAAGGACACAAAGTCATCATGTGTTAAGAACAATTTGTCCGGATTGTGAGTCAGGCGTGAGAATTGTCCTTGATGCGTGATATCGATGTCTTTAGTCCACAGGCGTAAGACTCACGCATAATGCGTATACAATATTCTGAAGGGATAAACTAGTTTGATTGGCTTAATGGTTCGCAATGTTTTACTCTGGCCAGCAAAAACGTTCGAGTGGATGGGAGTAACAGGAGACTTGAGAAAAGGAGGGCCAATTGAAATGCTTACAACATGTAGAATAGCAAAACTGATAAATATTAAGGTACTATGGCATCAGTTTTCGTATTTAATGTTTAATTTTCAAAAATATAAAAATAAGTTTCATAGTTAATCTTTAATAACCATTTAACTGACAACTGACAAGAAGCCTAAAATTTAACTGACAACTGACAACTGACCGAAATTTTAACTGACAACTGACATTTGTATCCCCCCATCCAGACCCTCTTAGAGCGTGGAGGAGGACGAAGACTCAAGGCTGTGCTCTAGATCTAACGGCGCAAGACTTGGCCTCGGGCGCCTGAAAATATTGTCTAGGTGGCCCAGCCGGGCGACTTGCTGGTGTTGGTTTCTTGTTTCTGCTGATAAAAAGCTAAGAATGTCTAGAATTTATTACTTGCGAAATCGTAGCTCGCTCGGTGGTTTCGAGGCCTAAAAAGAACGCTCCGCTCGCTAAGAAACTCTTGAGGTCGACTTGTAAGTAGAAATAAGTAGCATGTCTATCAAAAAGCTTTAAGAAATTTCATGTTGTTAAATCAGGTAGCGGGCACGCGTTGATGTTCAAAGGTCTTTTCAGGTGAATTCACATGTAACATAATCGTTGACCATGAACGTGACAAGCTGCACAGTTTTCGATAGTAACAGCTTTTCATAATAACATTGAAATTTTTTCTTCAAATTGGGATGGTTCATTAGTTAGTTTTTCAAAAAAAATTGTTACTTTTGCTCTGACAGGCATAAAGTACGGTCGGCGACGCAAAACAATAGTTTTGTATTTTTAGAAATCGCTGAATAAACACGGGAGTCGGTCTTTTATGTTAATTAAATATTTTTACCTTTTTTACTGCTGGGTCTGCGAGGCTAAAACTGGGGCTAGCTGGGGTGCCCGGGCCTCCAAGTTGGTCGCCCAAATTAATAAATCAGTGAGCCGTTAGTTAATTGTTAAAAATTAAACATTATTTTCTAAACAAGTCAAGCACAATTTTGTGTTTTTTTTTTTTTTTTTTTTTTTTTTTCATGAAAAATCACATCCTTTGACCTCCTAAGCGTGTCAAAAAAAAAAAAATCCCGCATGTTGTCATATGAAAGTACACCGCCGAACATTTCATGTTTTTTAAATGGAAAAGTAAGATTCTGGTCTGTTAATGCATTTTTAAGAACAATTTTTGGTGAAAAAATAAGGGCACTATTCTTTTTACTAATCATTTTGATTAAGGTTTAAAAGAAAATTCGCTTTAGATTGACTGAGAATCGGTGGAGCTTTCCGGGAAAACAGCTATGATTTCAACGAAACCGCGGCCGCCCCAAAACTATTATCTCTTGAATAGATCACCTTGTTGGAAAGTCGTCGTTTAAGCGCGGAGCAGAAGTATTTTCTTTCTATATTATCGGTGAAATGTTCAGCACAAATGAGCTTTTTGTGGATTTGGTGGCAGCTAGCTGCGTTAACATAAAAACATAAAAAGAGTGACTCCCGTGTTTATTCAGCGAATTTTTGAAATACAAAACTATAGTTTCGCGTCGCCCGACCGTACTTTACGCCTGTCAGAGCAAAAGTAACAATTTCATTTGAAAAAAGTTAATGTTACTTTGAAAAGCTGTTAAAATCGAAAACTGTGCAGCTTGTCACGTTAGTCAAGGATTCTGTTGCATGTGAATTCACAAGGAACTACCTGTGAACATCAACGCGGGGCGACTGCCCGATTTAACAGCATTTTCTTAAAGCATTTTGATAGACATGCTACATACAAGTCGACCTCAAGAGAATCTTAGCGAGCGGAGCGTTCTCTTCAGGCCGCGAAGCGACCGAGCAAGCTACGATTTCGCAAGTAACAAATTTTAGACATTGTAGATTTTTGACGGTAAATCAAGAAAACAACACCGGCATGTCGCCGGGCTGGGCGTCCTGGACAATATTTTCAGTCGCCCGAGGCCAAGTTTTGCGTCGTCAGAGCAAACTCTTTGTCCTTATCTATGCAGTAAGCTCACTTTTTCTCACTGTTCTTTGCTGACGAAGTATCTGTTTTCTGCTTGTGCAATACAACCTGACTTGCACATGATTCGAAGTTGCAGCCAATAAAAACCACACAATTTTTCGGGACGGACACGGGATACGAGAAAGTTAAAAAACAAGCCAATTTTTGACTCCCAAGAAAAATACGAAAGGAATGCGCTCCCGAATTGACGCTGGCTGACTACGCCATCCAGCGTAACTAAGCAGGAAGGTAAGGAAACTGAGTGAATCAAGTTTCAGGTCAGTTTTCGTTCCACTATAATAATCCTAAATGGAAACTAATTCACTCAGTTCCCTAACTCCAATCACTAAACTCTGAGTCATTCGGTGTTCGTCGTTCGATCTGCAAAATACCTCTACCGTAGCCTTACTGATATCTTGGATTTGCTCCTAACAAAAGCGTCTTATCATTTATTGCTTAAGCTGGAAGAGAGAAGTATCTCCATGTTTCCAATCACAGACAAAAGAGTGCTCCTACTAAAAGACCCTTCAGTTAAATTAAGAAACATAACTTACCCAGCTTCATGAGGCAGAAGCACTGAACCGTTTTAGGTCGGTATCCAAGTCCTTCTAACTGTCCTTTCTCTAATGGGACTACTGATGTCACTTGGCAATTTAATTTGACTTCTCAGCAGTAAAGCCTCCAAAACTTGCTCATTCGCAATATTTCTGCTGTTAACCGATAAAAAAAACCCGTGTATAAAGCCCGTGTAAACCTTGGTCACTGAGGCATCGGTGACAACACGAACAAATGTGCAAAGACGTCTGGGAATATACGTCATCTATTATTTTGGTCACGACACTATGAAATTGGTCACGAAATCATGCAAAATGCCTGAGACATAAAAAAAAAAATTTGACTTTTCACGAGAATATTCTACCCATCGTCGAGGCTTTAGCCCACACCTAACAGACATCATACTCCAACACAGTATGAAATTATTTATTTCTCTTTATCAATTCTTAATTCTTAACGCACAACCCTAACTGCAGCTGTAACTTATCTATGGTGAGATTATTAAAAATCTAAAAATTATCTACCCCTATAAGCGAGGATCTCAGTGGGGTAGACCGTTCCGTAACAGCCAAAAAAAATATTTGTTAGGGGAAAAAATTTTTTAATCATGAAACCTTTAAATTAGTTCGCACAATTTGTCATGTAGGGAGCGTCAAGAATGAGTTTTCCCCGGGGAAGGAAATACTCCCCTATATAAGCCATAAAATTATGTGACGCCCCATCGGGTAATGTTTTTGGTCCTTTTTGGTCTGAAAACATGTTATACTTTGCCCATTTTGGTCTGGAATCGGGTATGGTTTTCAAGAAAACTACGGGAGAGTATGAACGTATTTATCATTTCAGTTTTAAATGAATAAGATTGAAGTAGAAATATGCTAATTCGAAATGCATTTGACGAAATCTTTTGTTTGCACTTAAGTCTAAGATTGAAATGGTGACATAATTTCTGCCTAAAGGCCAGGTCTAAATTTTAGAGGTCTGGCATAAAAACATGCAGGCGTGGCAAATGACATATTCTTGTCTGAAACTGGGTCAGCATTTGGAAAATAGGGCGGCTAACCCTCACCAAGAATTCCCACCCGGGGACTTTTCGTGTCTTCTCTCGTGTCTGATGGACCCATGGCCAATTTCAGCCTTTCTTATCCTTGGAAGGTCCTTAGAAGCCCTAGCCTGTTCAAAGGCCCTCTATTTTCTCTTCAAAGTCCTTCGAGCGCGCATGATAAAAAAATAAAAACCGCGGGGGATTTATTGACCGCCAGCGCAAGAGGGTAGTAGTAGGGGAAGAAAAGAATAGAGGCGCTCGCTTTTCGCCCTGCGCTCACGCTTGAGCACTCGCCGATGTTTCGAAAAGAATGAAAAGAAAAATAAAACCTTGTCTGTGTACAGGCCGTGAGAGGCCTAAGCCGATGGAATGGAATCGTTTGAACTTTCCTCTTCAATTTAAACCTTTTACTGCAAGTAGAAAGTTAAAATATTAACAGAATATTTGCCTTAAGCCCACTGACTCCCTCCTAAACGAGACGACAAGCATAGCTAAACATCCCTGTCTCTTTTCAACTGTTCAACACATCTGGCCATAGGCCATACTATCAACGATCACGTTCTCTTATCTTCAAGCTTCTGTTTCTTAACGATCGATCGCAAAATTTGTTGTGAATTTTATTTTCTGTCGTTTTAAACGGGAACACTTCTTAAGTGGGCATGCCTCGGAAATATGGTGTATGTCCTCTTCTTCTTCTGTTTTCCCTCTTTTCCTCTTTATTTCTTTGTTTCTTTTTCTTTTTTTATGGTTGGGGGGGGGGGGGGGGGGGGGCTAGGGCGTTTTTTTTAGTTTTTGTTTTTTTTTTTCCACCCGCCTGTGAAAACAACTTTCCTATCACATCTGTTAAGAAAGGGAAGAGGGAACAGCAAAACATTTTGGATATGGTTTTCTTTTCAAAAAATTTTATTCTGTTTTTTGTTTTTTTTTTTGTTTTTTTTTTTTTTATGTTTTGTTGTTAATTTTTTTTTTTTTTTTTTTTTTTTTTTTTTTGTAATGGGATCTTTTTTTTGGGGGCCTGTCTTTTTTTTTTTTTTTTTTTTTTTTTTTTTTTTTTTTTTTTTTTTTTTGTTTTTTTTTTTTTTTTTTTTTTTTGTTTTTTTTGGGGGGGGGGGGGGGGGGGGAGGGGGCTAAGGCGTTTTTTTTAGTTTATGATTTTTATTTGACCACCAGCTGTTGAAACAACTTTACTATCACATCTAGTAAGGAAAGGAAGACGGAACAGGCAAACATTTTGGATCATGTTGTCCTTTCATAAAAAGATAAAAGCCTCGTATCTCAGAGAGTCAGTGTCCTTGGCCTCTTCTTCTAATTAGTCTATCATGTTCCTGCTTCTGAGTTCCTTCTCCACTGTTTTCTTCATTCCCAAAGGAAAGTGCGCCTGCACATCACTCCAACACATGGCCAGCAGCCTGACGCTTGTGACGTCATCTTTAGTCAGCTTATTTAAAACCTCTTTTAAGCTGCTGGTACTCCAGTGATTTCCCTTGTGTTCGTTTTGTAGATGACGAAGAAAGACCTCGACAGGTGCTGAAAATATTAAAAGATCAGTTATCAATCAGAGAATGGAAAGTCGATCGCTCACGGGACCATCGCCTTCAAACCTCTGAGGGGTTGTTGTTGTTATTGTTATTTGTTCGTTTTTGTTTTTGTGCCCCATAAGGTCGAAACATTGATAAGGGTCAATAAAAAATAAGTTTATTTTCACCAAATAATGACCTTTTTTTTTGAAAACGTTTCGCTCCCTACTTGACCCTGGTAAAATTCTGTTGACAAATGGCGCCGGTATTAACACCGGTTCCGGTCTTCAAACACTCAGAACCTTTTTAGTAGACTTTCAAAACGTTTATTAAGTAAACAGCCTGTTACAAATACATTGAAAAAGTACAGTCAACTCTCTGGCTCGAAGTAGGGCACCTTTTAGCCTGCGGACATATATTACGTATTTCCTGTCGTCGTGTCTCTCCACCCGGGTGGAGAGAAGCGACGACCAGAAATACGTAATATGTGTCCGCAGACTAAGCACCTTTGGGACTGGCACTAAGTGTCCGTCTTAGAGAGATGTTCGTCTTATAGAGAGTCAAATAAAGGGAGTAAGATAGGCTGGGACCAACAATAGAGGTCTGCTTTTTCCGAGGTTTCTGTTTAGAAAGAGTCTACCGTAACAACCTGAGCTTAAAGTGTTTTGCTTAGCGTTTGCAAATTTCTCTCGTTCACGGTTGAGCTCACGTGTAACTTTTAATCTCGTACCCAGATCTCTCACCTATCTAGCGAGAGTGACATCGACATACATGTAGGGATCTAGCAACGAGACGAATTTTGAGAAGCAGCAAAAGTGCGTTCTTCGCGAATTCTGCTGAAAAGACTAAATTCTTCCTAACCGAGTACTCCCTCGGGTGTTCAGGCTATATTACCTTCAACAGAATTCACTGCTTTCGCGTCTTCCTCCATTTTTCTCTGTTTCATGACCTTCACCGCCTTCTCGGCCGTCAGCAGTGCCCAGTGAAGAATGTCGAATATCATGCACTCTGTCTCAGGGTTACGTTTACTGTTGTCTCTTGTGTAGTTGTGCACAAAGAATGTGTGATCCGATGAACTTCCGGTAGCCGCTGATGCTTGGCGGAGGGCGTTTTCACACTCCTGTTGTGAATTCAGTTTGTCACGGTGCGTGACAACGGTGATCGGGGCGAGTCCTAATGTGGGAAGGAAAAAAATGCTAATGTTGGATGATAGAAGCGAGACTTTCATCACCTACTTATATTCTTAGACTGAGGAAAAGTGACTCCAACTAATTTCTGATCATACCATAAAATGGGTCAAACTTGAGCGTTCGACCCCAATGGCCGCTAAAAAGCCAGGGCAGACCTGGGGGTGGTTTCATAAAAACATATTGCTAATCCAAGGATAACATTTTAACCCATTATTGTACCATTTCGTGCTATCAGAACTAGATCTAGGTGTAAGGTTTGCAGTATTAAGCTTCAGTTACAAGTTCCTAGCCTGAGTATCAGGCCTTCCTACGGGGCTAGGGGAGAAGAGATTTTTCCCCTTTTCCCCAGAAACGCCTGATACTCAGGCTAACAAGTTCCTAGCTAAAAAGACAAAAAATCTTACTTAAACTTTGGCTTAACCCTTAGTTACACTTAACCATCTTAGTAGAGACCTCGTTCAGGGTAACAAAAATTGGCTTTTCGCCCAGCTTCCACTTGTAAAATCCTACCTTGTGAACCTCTGGTGTTTAGTAGACTGTTCACAGTCCTCTATTTTTCCGTATATGGGTTGCCATCTTGCATGAGTGTCAAAACTACTTAGGGGACGAGGGCGGTTTGGGAGGAAGCAAGAAAAACCTAGAGCTATAATCCCCGACGCCCGCCCCCTCGGTACATTTGAAGATCAAGATGGCCGCCAGTAACGGAAAGACGCGCTGTATCTCGACGATCTCACGAAAAAATAGGGGACTGTGAACAGTTTATGTGTTTATTTAATCGCACACTATAGAATATGATATCATACTGTATTTTATGACCCACGGACATTGCTATAATGCGTTCTGTTTGTTAAGGAAATTGAGGTGATTTCAACTAAAAAACATTCTCGGGGGTGGGGGGGGGACTCCGCATATGAAAGGGGTGGGGATGCTCGTCGGAAATTTTGAATTAAACCCCTAAAGGAGACCGATCTGGGCCTTGCCCAAGCTTTTTTGACCCCTGAAAGAGACCATGTTAAAACACAGATAAATTATATATTTTTATATTTTTTCGCGTGCAACCCTAGATAAGACCTTCACGGCTAAATCTGATGGCGTTTAGCCCAGAACACCCTAAGTGACACCAAAATCCGAAATTTACACCCCTAAGCGAGACGACAAGCATCCCCACCCCTTTCATATGCGGAGTCCACCCCCGGGAAAACATTATGCACATATATATTAAGGTATTCAACACTAACTGGAGAGTATAATGGTAAAAGCAGGAGGAGACAGTTTACCAGTTTTGCACAAAAATTCCCGGAATGGACTTAAGTACTTCTCCAAAGTTCCTTTCCTCAGCCGCGGATCATTTGCCATGACAACGATAATTATCCCATGAAGTCGGTTGGCAAAAGTGGGACGTGCATGACGGTTCACGGATGCTGCTCTGGCTCCGTCTTCTGGTGAACGGATCACGTTATCTCCAGGCTGAATCTTCCCGTGCAAAATGTTTTGAAATTCCACGATCTCATTAGCGTTGTAGTTGAAGAAACCACGAGTATCCACCAAGCGGAAAAACAATTCAGGGAGATAATCTTGAAGAGTGATTGTACCTTCCTGACCAGTGCTGCTGTCAGGAGCCGATCCCTTTTCTGTTTGTCTCACAGTGCGTTCACATGTGTTGATAAAACAGCTTTTACCGGATCCAGTTGCTCCGAAGACGCCAATCCTGAGTTGGGTTACGTCATCTAGTTCCAACCCCTCGAAACTATCCAGCCCGGTTTTGTTGCCAAATTTGTAATTGAACAATTCATGTCGTCGAAGACAAAGTTCCTTCTCCAAACGCATGCGTTTTTCTTCCTCTTGTCTTCTTCTTTCTTCCTCTTGGGCTTTTTCTAGTTTCCTTTGTCGCTCATACTCTGCCCTTTTCCTGTCTTCTTCTTTTCTTCTCTCTTCTTCGATGCGCAGTCTTTCTTCTAGCTCCCTCTGCCTGCGTTCGTGTTCTAGCCGTTCAAGTTCTCTCTGCCGCGCTCTTTCTCTTTCTATCGCTGTGTTGTCAACGTAGGTGTAATGTGTTTCATGGCTAGAACCACCACCCTAAAGAAAAAACGAAAGTTTTGGTTATATTCCCATCAAAATGAATCAGCTAACTACTGCCTGAGATTTTTCATCCTAGGAGAAGTGTCCCCCCGGGGAAAAAAAAGTGATCCAAACGTCGGCTACCTGAGGACGGAAGTGAAATCACATCAAAATTATCCTCGGAAGCTCAAAATTGACTGTAAGTGGCTTAGACAGTGCTGCGTAATAAAAGTGTGACAAAACTTTCTTTTGTAAGGAATGGTTGATATTACTTTATTGTCGTTTCTAGAATTTCGGCTGTCTTTAGCTCACGCGGAAGCAAACGAGACAGTGAAACTGAAAATGGAAAGACTAATTAAAAGAAGCAGTGATTCAAGGAAGAAAGTTGGGGCGGATTTGTATCATTAAATATATAATTAAGCTTTCCTAGAATTAAAAATATGCTAGCAAGTAAATCCAAGGTGATTCAACGTCACATTTGCAACTGGTAATGAACAGACACAAGGCGAAATGGATTTAGACGCCGATTATCTTCCTCTGAAAGTCAGAATATGCCTGAATGTATGTTTTAATTATCGATCAGTTAGCTGGATCAGATAAGTGCAGGCATGTGACACTAAAAGAAATACAAACAGGAAGATTTAATCCATCTACTTACCCCCATTGTTTAACTGCACCCGGGTCCAACTGCTGCAGTCTTCCCCACCAAAACAAAAAACTGCTTTAAATTAGCATCAGGAACGGTAATTCGCCTCGGCGATGACCTTGCGTTTTCCATGAATTTGCACTTCTTTAAATAGGCCCGAAACTGATCTCATCAATTTTCTGGGAAAAACCCCACGTGCTTACTGGGCAAGAAAAGCACGACGCATGCTTAGAAGGCCAGGTCATATTTCTTGCATATCGATCTCAGATCGTTTGTTTTCCAGCCGTTCCAGTTCTCTTGCCGTGCTCTTTCACTTTTTATCGCTGTGTTATCAACGTAGGTGTAATGAGCCTTTCATGGCTTGAGCCACCCTGAAGGGAAGCTTGAGTTAAACCCATTACGTCATAACTCATTCTGTATAAAGTACTTATGACGCCTTTCTCAGTTTTCATGGCGGTGTGTGTGCATAATTATTGCATAAAATTATGCAATAATTTTCCACACCTGCCAGACCTGCCAAAGGTGCTGAAAGTTTTCTCATTTGTCTCATCAAAATGAATCATCTGACTCCTGGGATTTGTTTTCGTTAATCACTGTTATCGAGTACTATAATCAGTACGTGTACAGCGACACGGAAGATAGGGAAATTCACATATTTCGGTCTGAAACACTGCGAGTTTGGGGTTGGGAAGTATTCCCTCCGACCCAAATTTTCTGGGAGTACCCTTCCAGCAGGACAGTTCTAGGCGAAACACATCAGACTCAGGAGCTAAAATCGACTTTCACAGACACACTGGTTGCTGACAAAAAGTCATAAAGTATTTTGTAAGGAGTGATCGATACTACTTTACTTTCGTCTTTAGAATTGTCTCTCTTATGCAACAGTATGCGGAAGCGAGCGATAAAGTGAAAGCAAAATAAAAGTAGTGATTTGAGGAGGAAATTGGAGAGGAATTGTACCAGTAGTGCATAATTTAGGTCTCATAGAAATGAGTAATTGCTAGCAAGTGAATCAAAGGTGATTCATCGTCACAATTTCAGCTAGAAAACTGAAGAACTAATGAACGCGCAAAGGTATCTGGATGCGAACGCCAATTAGGGACCGGTCATTATTTATGTAGATGGGGGGCGGGGGCGGGGGGGGGGGGGGGGTTAGTGAGGAGAAGATTGAAGAAATAGAATGATATAAGAGAAGAAATGGATGATAAAAAAAAGTAAGAACTAAAAAGAAAGATAAAAGGTGTACACACACAAAAATAAAAAAAAAAAAAATAAGAAAGCAAAAAAGGGCGAAAGGTGAAGGCGGGGAGGACGACAAGGGGGGTGGGTTGTTTTTTTAGGGGGGGGGGGGGGGGGGGGGGGGGGGGGGGGTCTGACTGCTTATTACAAGTTTGACTAGGCAAAAAGTAAATAGAAACAGGCGCCAATAATGGGCTCCTGATGGTAATGATTCTCCTGATGAGTATTAGACTGCGAGCAGTCTCTCTTTTTCTTCAGATTTAGTTAAGGGAGTGCAAGCGCGCCCAAGCGTTGAGCGGCGAAGCCGCGAGACGCGAGAAACAAGGCCTCTCCTGTCTCGCGCCTTCAGTCACGCGCGTGGTCATTTGCGGGTCTCGGACGTTTTACTCGACGGACCAAGAAAAAAGAGAGACTGCTCGTAGTCTAGCTGGGTATGGGCCCCTGATAACAAAAAGAAGATAATATCAAGAAAAACAGAGGTACTCATCATCAGGGGACATTTACAACAAGAGATAGAAACCCTTTGTAGAGGTACCAAAATTGTTCGGGTGCGGTAGCACTTTATTTACTCGAAAGTTCACTGCGGTGGTTACGTATGATGCAGTAATTGCAGTAATTGAGAATTTTCCGGCGTTCATTTTACATCCAGCGTGTGAATTACCGTATTTATTCGATTAACCACCCTGGGCGCTTAGTAAATTTTCACCATTTTCAGCAAGTAAAGTACCGTAAAATTCCGAAAATAAGCCCCAGGGCTTATATTTTTCAAAGGCCCCTTTTGAGGGGCTTATTTTTGGAGGGGCTTATATTCGGAGGGGCTTATCTACGGAAGGAAACTCGCGTTTCAAAATCGATTGGGCTAGCCTTATAGTTGGAAGTAAATTTACCGTTCTTGCTTTGTTTTACTTTGTATTGGAGGGACATTTTCCAAGTACAAGCCCCCGGGGGGCTTATATTTGGAGGGGCGATTTAACGGAGGGTTTTTTTGTGTTACCAGTTTGGGGGGCTTATATTTGGAGGGGCTTGTAGATGGAGGAGCTTATTTTCGGAATTTTACGGTATGTTGATTTTGCAACAAAACAATAAATGCTAATAACAAAACGCGAAGAAGTAACAAAGCAAGGTTTCTGTAAAATACTCTGAAGAAAACTCCGTCCTTATTAGAATTTATTCACTCAAGTGGGTGGGGTAGGGGTGAGCGCTTATTTGAGTTTGATTGGGAGGACGAGGGGGTGGGCGCTTATTAACTTTTTCTGCCTTTAGGATGGGCGCTTATTCGAGGTGGGCGCTAATTCGAGGTTGGGCGCTTATTCGAATAAATACGGTATCTTTAAATGGAAAATGACTAGTCATATCAATCTCTATTGCCATTAATTATTATAAATTTCGCACATGGTAAATCAGAGAAATAGTGTAACCTCTTTTTAACAGAAAGAGAAAGTGTTTTGACAACAAATTGATATACGTCAACATTTCAGTTAAGATGTGTTATTTCGTATTTATATGAAATGTCTGTCTTGAGTTCCTATGTAGTACTCTAAAGCTTCCGTTTGAAACAAAGCCTCTTTCATTCTTGTTTCCTGATAAGTGTGTATGCAAACAAGCTGCTGACGACCAAACGAAAGGTCTACAAAATAAACGATATTTGTATCTAGTTTCTGAAAAACTTTCAACTTTTTTTGCCGAAGAAAAAAATCAGCGTTTGCACTAAAATTTTCAGCTATTCACGACATTTGAGTTTCCTAGAAAACTTAATTCAGAGTTGTTACCTATAACAACAAAGAGAATGCAAATTTTCACAGTTATCCTTTCTTTGTCGCTAAGACGTCACTTTACCTTTAGGAATTGTGAGTCGCGAAACTGAAAATAGCAAGCCCAGAAGTGTACGTTTTGCAGCCTTCGTATGTTAACGGTCATAGGCCAAAAAAGGTGAAAACTAGATTTGCCACTCTTAATTTCATGCTCAAAAGTGAAAGACAAGTCAGGACTGAAATGGATGGCAGTTTTTGCCATGACAGCTACTTTCTCCTGCCATGATTGAAGAGTTGTAATTGAAAGTAAACTGCAGGGAATTACTCTGACATTACCGCGGAAAGTGAAAGTGAAGCCGGAAGACCCTTTCTAACTGGGCAAAAACTGGTCCTCAACCCTCCCCTGTTATCATGATTCGAAAGTGAAAGCCGGAAGTGAGCGGAAGTAAGAAATTTCCGTGCCCCTCACATACAAGACCCATACTAGTGAGATTTGCAAAGCAAAACCAGCCAAATTAATATTTCAGTTTTACATTCTCCCATCTAAATCCTCATTTTGTGTCTAAACCTAAAAAATGATAGAAAAAAATCAGCAACAAGGAACTAAGCTCACACACGTGTTAATCGTCCTTTCTTGGAAAATAAGGAACACTTTGCGGCTGGTGCGGGGGCTGGTGAAACATTGGGGACGGCTTGTACATAGAGAAATACGGTCTTGTCAGAATGAAATCCAATCCAGCATGAAACATGTGAGCTGCTCCCATGGAAAGGAATTATTCAACAACTTTCGATAGTTTTCTTGTACTCCGCTAAGAGTCCCGTACTCCTTAGAGTTCCGGCTTTGCTCCGTTTCAAGTCACTGAATGGGTTATGCAACGATATGAAAATTAAAATAACTATTCGTACTAGTAGCTAGAATAAATACCGACGAATCATACAAAGTGAAGCGCAAGTAAACATTCATAGACCCAAACCCGATCACTAAAGAAACCGCCCTCCCAAACTCCCAGCCAACTGCTAATGCCAAAATTAAGAAGAAAGATTAACAGCAAACTTTGAATTTTACAATGTACAAAATAGTGTCGGACATTTGGGTCTCAGCTGAGGTTGCCTTCCGACTTCTACCGTATACATTTTCTTGGGAGCTACTTATACTGAGTAAACGTTCTTGAAAATAAGTTTCAGAAGATTCGCCCCATTTCAGGATCCTCTTGCAGAGACTTCTAAAGACTGCGATTGAACCGATGGCGAAAAAAACCACACTTCTATTCATTCAACGGTTCCCATTGGATAGCCTTGCGTTTTCTCACAAGAAATCACCTGTAACTTATACAGTCGGAGTTCTTTTACACCCCTGAACCGATGTATTCAAAATAGAGTAGACTAGAATAGACTTTATCGCCCTTTGGGGTTTTATTACTTGGGCGCGCTCAGGTAAAGTTTTAGGGATCGGGCAAACTTCACAGAGATTTCCTTATTTGGTTGGCTTCAAAAGTTGGTAACCTATGGAGACAGCGGCGAAAACATTAATTGCTTAAAAAGTGAATTCCAAGTCACTCACTTTGTTAAATGTGGGCGAACTCTCCTGTAGTTGAATAGTCCATTTTACAGTTACAGGTGAAAACAAGACTGGAGTTGACCCATGCATGCTGTTCTTATGCTAACTAGTATGTTTTAACATAATTCTCATAAAGAAAGGAAGGTTTTTTTGCATTTGGTACTTCTACTCGGCTTCTTACACCTGGGGGGTAACAGAGGGCAGTCCATTCCGTTGAATTTGTTTCTAGTGAGATCAGTCAAGCAACAAGCTCATTTCATTTCTGAACTGGTAACTTTGGTTAAGTCTCCACGATCAAGGATCGAGATGCCAGTAGCTCTCAACTTACTTTTAAGCAGTACTGTAACTTAGATGTGCAGTTTTTTTTTAAGGGAAAGAGAGATCTTGTAAATAACGGATAATGCATTAAAAGACGAAGCATTACTAATGATAATGTACATTTTTTTGTAGTAATAATACAAAGTTCAGTCCTTAATCAATACACATCAATGGTTTATTGTTTGTCAAAAGGCTACATTCAAACATTCATTTTGGTCGGTAAAGTGACTTAAAAGGGCAGTCAGGGACCGGCCATTATTTATCGCCGGGGGTGGGGGGAGGGTCACTTGATATTTAGGAGAATAAAAGGGGGAATCAGTGATGACTGAGAACCTAAAACGGGGGATCACTGGCAACTTTGGAAGGATTCATTGAGAAAACTACTCAAATTTGCTTGGAAAATGAAGAGATGGGGGGGGGGGATCACGAAAGTCATGTTATTAGGGGGATCACTTCAGTGAACTAACATTTAAAGGGGGATCGGCTAAATTTCACCTTGTTTGGTCCCAAATCCTTCCCCCTTCCCCTCCCCTTCCCCCAGGCGATAAATAATGACCGTTCCCTAAGAGGATTTTATGGTTATGGAAAAATTCGAGAAATTTTTTTGTGTTTTATTCATATGTGAAAGAAAATGTATTTGCAGCAGTTGAAATAAGATATGTGCGGGGAAGGGGTAGGTACCATTTTTCAATGAAATGCTTACAAAAGGGTACATTTGCTGTGAAAGGGGTTGGATATCTGAGCGGATCCTCCCACTGTAAAGATTTGTTGAGTGCCCTTCCTTCCCCCTCCCTCGTGACTACTATACACTGTACACTACACAACTACGAATTCATAACACTTCTTCAATGCATCGATATGCATGCCGTTTTTTTAGACAATTCCATGGAACGTCAACGTTTTTATATGCAACCCTTAACCACTACTGTTTCACCATCTATAATCGTAGACATATAGTAAGAAAAAAGCAAGAGAAGAAAACATTTTGTAAAATGTTCTTTTTTCAAAAGAAGTAAAAAGGAGAGCCTTATAACGCAGCGGGTCAGTGTCCCAGGTTTCTTCAATCTATCATGTTTCTGCTTTTGAGTTCCTTCTCCACTGTCTTCTTCATTCCCAAAGAAAAGTGCGCCTGCACATCACTCCAACACATGGCTAGCAGCCTGACGTTTGTGACGTCATCTTTAGTCAGCTTATTCAAAACCTCTTTTGAGCTGCTGGCACTCCAATGATTTTCCATGTGTTCTTTTCCCAGATTACGAAGAAAGACCTCGACAGATTCTGAAAGTATTGAGAGATTAGTTAAGATAGGAAGTTGATCCCTCAAGGGTTCACCCCGCCAAACGTCTTAGGCATTTGTGTTGTTGTTGTTGTTGTTTGTTTTTGGTTTTGTCTAGTGAGATTCAATGTCCCATAACCTCAAAACATTGATATATAAGGGTGAATAAAAAAAATAGTTAATTTTCTCTAAATAAGCGAACTTCTTTTCGTTAGTTAAATTCGGTTGACAAATGGTATTAGCAGTAAAAACCGTAATTTGTACAGGACAATTCGATTCCGTTTTTAGACGTCCTTGTAAAGGCTGCCGAACATGACTGCTGGTATGACTTCCATCTACTGGGGGAAAAAAAACATTCACAGGCCTATACACCAAATGGGATTCGTTCAGGACGGCTAAAAAATTCGAGACCACCGTTCCCTACGAATTTTTCGCATTTTACTTCTCAAGTTGGGATATTCTTTGTTGATGAAAGGAAAACTAAAATTCTCGGATTAGAACACGCGATGGAGAGAGGAATCATAAATTTTCTCAATTTCGTAATACGTCAAATTTCATCTATAATTTTTGGAAATAATCTCAAGCCCTTGTAATTTCGATAAAACTCAAGTTCCCCAAGGGTGACCGAACAGATACAAATTTTATGGCGCAGCTTACAATACATTTCTAGAGATCTAAATTTACCCTGGATAGCCTAAAAAGTGTTTTGAATACATTAGAAGGAAACTGTCGTTGGGTGCCCCTGTCATGCCCTGTAAACAGCGTGTGGATATTGTTGTGAAATTTTCAACATGACTGTCATTTGATTGAGTTCGATTGTCAATCTTTAAAGTGGGTACGTTTTGGAGCCATAGCTGACCTTGATTGTTACCTACATCAGAGTTCCTGTTCACTTGTTACTTCTTCGGAATTCTGATGAAAATAGCGCAGCCCTAACCGAATTTCCTAGGAGTACTGCCTCGGTTATCGGCTGTATCGGGTCTTAAAGTTATATGTTACCTTCAACAGAATTCAATGCCTTCTCGTCTTCCTCCATTTCTCTCTGTTTCATGACCTTCACTGCCTTCTCGGCCGTCAGCAGTGCGCAGTGAAGAATGTCGAATATCATGCACTCTGTCTCCGGATTACGTTTACTGTTGTCTTTTGTGTAGTTGCGTACAAAGAATGTGTGATCCGATGAACTTCCGGTAGCCGCTGATGCTTGGGGGAGGGCGTTTTCGCACTCCTCTTGTGATTTCAGTTTGTCATGGTGCGTCACAACGGTGATCGGGGTGATTACTAATGTGGGAAGTAAAAAGAATGCTAATGTTAGATATGTTTGGAAGCGAGAATTTCCTTTAAGCAGCCTTAACACCTACTAATATCTTTAGAAAAAGAAGTAGTTACTTTATAGTAGAAAAGTATTAGTTTGTTTTCTGAAACATACCATGAATTGCATGAGTCAGACTTGAGCGTACGACCTGTTGCCATCTGAAAGCCAGGCTGGACCAAAGCGCAGTTTCCAAAAAGCCAGTTACAACTAATTTTTGGTTTACATTTTATTCTATAGTTGTGCCATTTCATGTTGTCACTGGATCTGCGTGTAAGGTTTGAAGTATCAAGCCTGTTACACTCTCATAGGCAAAACTGAAGTTACTTAAACTTTAAGTTAAACTTAACCATTTTCCGAGGGGCCGAATTCAGGCTAATGAAAATTGACTTTTTTCATCAAGCTCTCATTGTGTAATATCCTGCCTTGTAAATTTCTTGTGTTTAGACTGAATCACATGTCAATAGGATTTGATATACTGTTTAATGATTCGATCACAACAGACTTTATGCATGTTCTGTTCCTGAGCTGATAACAACTGAAAAAAGCATTATGCACTTATATATAATGATATAAGGTATTCAGAAACAACTGTTGAGTAAATGGTAAAAGCAGGAGGAGGCAGTTTACTAGTTTTGAACAAAATTTCCCTTACTGGAGTTACGTACTTCTCCAGAATTCCTCCTGTCAGCCTAGGATCATTCGCCATGACAACAATAATTATCCCATGAAGTCGGTTAGCAAAAGGGGGACATGGATGATGGTTCACGGATGCGGCGCTGGCTCCGTCTTCTGGCAAACGGATCACGTTATCTCCAGGCTGAATCTTCGCGTGCAAAATGTTTTGAAATTCCACGATCTCGTTAGCGCTGTAGTTGAAGAAACCACGAGTATCCACCAAGCGGAAAAACAATTCTGGGAGATAGTCTTGAAGAGTGATTGTCCCTTCTTGACCAGTGCTGCTGTCAGGAGCCGATCCCTTTTCTGTTTGTCTCACAGTGCGTTCACACGTGTTGATAAAACAGCTTTTACCGGATCCAGTTGCTCCGAAGAGGCCTATCCTGAGTTGGGTTACGTCATCTATTCCAAACCCCCAAAAACTACCCAGCCAGGTTTTGTTGCCAAATTTGTAATTGAACATTTCATGTCGTCGAAGACAAAGTTCCTTCTCCAAACGCATGCGTTTCTCTTCCTCTTTTCTTCTCCTTTCTTCCTCTTGTGCCTTCTCTAGGTTCCTTTGCCGCTCATACTCTGCCCTTTTCCTCTCCTCTTCTTTTCTTCTCTCTTCTTCGATGCGCTGTCTTTCTTCATGCGCCCTCTGCCTGCGTTCCTGTTCTAGCCGTTCAACAATTTTTCTCTCCCGCTCTCTTTCTCTCTCTCTTTCTCTTCTTTCTCTATCAGCGCTTTGTATTTTAATCATATCGTTCACCCCCTTTTCGAGGGCGGCCTAAAGGAAAAAACGAAAGCTTTTTAATTCATATTTTTTTCCATCAAAATGAATCAGCTCTGACTGCTGAGATTTTTCGTCCTTGGAGAGGTGTTCCCCGGAATTTCGAAAGTGAAAGTGATCCAAGCGTAGACTAATATATAGATTTAGCCAGGCCTAAAAGCGAAGCTCCTATTAACTGGAATTTATAATTCAAATCAAACAATAAACTTGTATTCCACACATCAGTTAACTTAAGAGCACATTCATGTGACTTTTGAGGGAAAGACTACGTGATTTTCGAGAAAAATAATTTGCAAACAGTCCAAGCTAAGAGTGAACTTCATCTTACATCGAGTTGATAGCCTTTATATGTACACCCAAAAAATAGCAATCATCTTCGATCACATTTAAGAGCCATAATGGCTCTTGATCACAGTAGATTAGGCCTGGAAAACACCTGCGCCGTTTTCATCATACAGACCTCGGACAGAATGCAGTGTTTCACAATTTTGCAATACAAATTGCACTCATTCAATATTCAGGACGATCAAAGCACGTGTGGGCTTTTAGCGAAATCGTCAAAAAAATTTCCAAAATCACCTATACGGCTAGCCAGTTCTCACTTTTGACAAGTCGACTGTTTAAATTAAGATTAATATAGTTATACGCTTCAACACAATAAAGAATTTATTATAAAGATCTGTAATCTTCAAAAGCGTTTGATACGCGCGGCATTTTGACTACTCTTGCAAGCGATGTTCATGAGCGACTGAAAACAAACGGCACAGCGATTAAAATTGCAAAAGAGACTACTTACAATCAATAAAGAAAGGGAAAATAATTCGGTGAAACATATACAGAGACAACAATTTTCATTCACGAAGACAAGTATTACACATGTAAAGTGTCTCTGAAAATCCTTGTTTACGTTTTAAGCCGGCTTCCCGGTGTTTGCTTTTTTCAAAGACGAACTCGAGGCAAGAAAATCGCTCAAAGCTTTCTTTTACAGCCAGAATTGTAACCAAATATTCTTTGGAACGTTTTCTTTCTATTTGCGGTGAGAAAATGTCTAAAGGCTTTTTAAAGTTCCATAAGCTGATAATCAAACCTGATACTCGGTCACTCTCGGTCAGATCATTGTCTCAAATCTTACAAACGTGCATAAACCAAATAGCCGCGTAAACTACGCTCGACTTCATTAAATTAGATATAAAAAACAAACAAATACAATAATTACTCAGGCTTACCTTTTGAGATGCACTGAAAACTATCAAGTAAGGCCAGAACCGCTTCAGACTTTTCAACCGTCTTACGCATCAAGCAAGGTGAAAAACGAAAACGATGCCATCCGAATCGGATTTCCGACTTTGCCAAAGCGACGTATTTCTCAACCAAAAACCCAATAAACAAACTAGCCATGAATAACAGAAGACTCTTGATAGCAGCTGAATTTCACTTTGTACATTTAGTGGAAAAAGACAGTTAAAAACATCACAAAGTTGACACAAAACTCTGTCAGCTTCAGCTGTCAAAGTAAACAAGTTTCAAGATGCTGCATAAATTTTCCGCGTGAACTCACCTGTCAAATTTTGACCAATCAGAGTATAAAAATTGGACGTAGAGCGTGACCAACGCGTGACCTTGGTGAGAAAAGTCAAAAGCAACTAGCATGTCCTCCCTGCCTATAAAAACTGGCTTAATTCTTAGCTTCCGAGGTCAGTTTGAAATCAAAATTTTAATTGTGCGGCACATATAAAACACAACATAATTCATATGAATTGAAAAATTAAACTTGAGCCTGCAATCATTTGAAAACTAGTAACTTGTCAGCGGATAACTTTAAAAAGATACTCGACCTCGATGGGTCGACACCTGAGCCCGCGATATGATCAGGTGATACTGGTCAGCGGATACCCTGTTTTGACAGCTGTCAATTGATCACAAGATTGATGTGCAATATGTCTGCAATATCAGTCTTCCTGTGCTCCCAAACTAGAAAGTGTGATTGAACATTGGTTGCCCTGTGGTGCGGACGGACGGGCGGGCTGAGGGCGGTGTACGGTCACGTGATTACCAAATTTTCTGGGATGGGTAGATTTACTTACCCATGGTGCTCCGCAGGCGCGCTTCGCGCGCCAGAGCTCCGCTAAAAAATGACTGTAAGGAACTTACAAAGCATAATAAAAGTGTCTCAAAATATTTTGTAAGCCGGGAATGGTTGAAATTACTTTATTCTCGTTTTTGGAATTTCGGCTGCCCTAGCTTATTGCCGGAAGCAAGCTTAAGCGAGATAGTGAAACTGAAAATGAAAAGACTAAAGATGGAGTGATTCAAGGAAGAAATTGAGGGCGGATTTGTATCAGTAAATATATAATTTAGCTTTCATAGAAATGAAAATTTGCTAGCATGTACATCCGAGGTGATTCAACGTCACATTTGCTACTGGTAACGAACAGAAACAAGGTGAAATGGATTTAGACGTCGATTATCTGTTTCTGAAAGTGTATATGCCTCAATGCATGTTTATCCGCTAGAAGGAACGAGTAAATGCATGTATGTGACAAAAAATACAAATATTACGAGCAGGTAGATTCAATACTTCCATCTACCTACCCCCGTTCTTTAACTGCACCCGAGTCCAACTGCTGCAGTCTACCGCTCCAACACAAAAAACTGCTTTAAATTATCATCAGGAACGGTAATTCCCCTTTTCGATGACCTTGCGTTTTCCATGAATTTGCTCTTCTTTAAAAGGCCGGAAACTAATCTTATCAATTTTCTGGGAAAAATCCCACGCGCTTTACCACGGGCGGTCCAACCTCACATTACGAGGAAACTGGGCGTAAAAAAGGGAGGGAGTACCTCCCCCGGGACCAAAACACAGTGGAATACATCGCAGGTAAGTCATTTCTATTTATTTTATTGGAAGAAAAATTAGATTTAACGTTATTTAGCGTTCGTAGATCTCAGATTTTTATTTCTCACACGTCTCTTATTTTCAACGTTTGCCCAAAACGCGACACCGGCGCGTCCAGTACAAAGGTCACGCGTCACCTATTACTTTACACCCTTTCCTCGTGATGAGCACGTGGGTTTGGGCAGCCTGTCCTTGCGCTAACAGGACTTTCCCAAAGGTTGCGCCGCGTGGGAAAAGAACGCACGACGCATGCCTAGAAGGCCAGGTCATATCTCTTGCCTAACGAGGGAGAGTTTTTATTTTTATTTTCGATTTTATATGATGTTGTATGATGCGTAAAAGACGCGACGCTCTCAAACCCGACATCAATAGAAGTTTAGGGTTCGTCAGAAACGCGAGAAATGAGTGAAGGCATTGTAGAGTCCGTGTCAAAGTAAATTGTTTATTTTATTCGTCTCACATTAAAGAAAAGTAGTAAAGTAGTAAGTAAATTGATAATGAAAGTTCATTAACTAGCATCACGTTGACCCACCAGTGCATTACCTTGGTCCCAGAGGTTTTTCTTGAACTTTTTCTTCGCGAAATTTTACCTTCTCGCTGCTTCGCAGCTCGCTCTCTCTTTGGCGAAGAAAAATTTCAAGAAAAACCTCTGGGATCAGGGTACGAGTGCATAGGTAAAAAGTGATGCAACGTTCTAAAGTATAAGTATGTTAGGTACCAGAGTCTAATTTGGCTCCCTTAAATCAGGGCCAATACAGTCCAATTAGCTAGGGCTGATTTGGTCCCAGGGCTGAAATGGGCCCTACCGTGGGCTGGAATAGCCTTTTGATTGATTTTTTTTTGGCCTAAATTGTGCTCAAATGGCTTCAGGAAGGGCTGAATTAGACTCTGGCCTGCAGGGCTGAATTGACACTTTGGGGCTGAAACAGATCTTTTTAATTTTTAGTGTTTCTCTTTCTGAATCTGGAATATTGGAAAACCAGAGACGTTTCCCTAGCCGTCGCTTCTTACCCTAACATCAGCAAGCGTTTTCTTCATAAAGTTTTCCAGACATTTCTTAAGGCACTGACATAAAGTTTTTTTTCACTAATCAATCAAGACCTGTTTATTGTAACTAAACAGTGATGTGTTTAGGAGAGTCTGATCATAGGCATCCTGCATCCAGTTCCTGTGTTTATTTGTTTCGTTTTGTTTTGTATATAAAGTGTGGGCTTCCACTGAACATCGTAAAAGCAAACTTTAGGACAGTAATCCGGAATCAGAATACTGAATGGAATAAACTCTTAACTAGAAATCACTGCATTCATTGCATTAAATGAAATATCTAAATATCTGCTTGAAATAAGATGTTTATATGTAAGTAACGTTTAAGAGTTCAAAAATTACGCTTGAAGAGATTTGTAGCAAAACTTGAGTATTCTCATTCCGGAATACGACCAATGGAAAGCACCCAAAGTTCATACTCTAACCAACCACAACGCCACCTGAAACTTGAAGGAACCAATCGCATTTCGACGTCAGGTAAATTCATGTCAAGGTTGTCAAGCGCGGGAAAAACGCACAGTTGCAAACAATAGCCCACATTCGATATATTTAATTCTAACATGAAGCTGTGATTTTGTTATTTTACTGCGCTTTTCACAAAAATGGGAACTCTAACACATGCAAATTAAAAATGTTGCTGCAAACTAAAAATTTTACCTGCAAATTAAAAATGTTGCTGCAAATTAAAAATAGTACATGCAAATTAAAAATTGTACACGCAAACTAAAAATATTACAAACATGAAACATGAATGGGCCGACTGCTGTAAGGCCAGGTCGCACGACTCGGACCAGGTCGTCATCACTCATACTGCGCGCGCAGGACTTTTTATTTTTAATTTGCAGCACAATTTTTAGTTTGCATGTACTATATTTAATTTGCAGATGATATTTTTAGTTTGCATGTACAATTTTTAATTTACATGTACTATTTTTAATGTGCAGCAACATATTTAATTTGCAGGTAAACTTTTTAGTTTCCAGCAACATTTTTAATTTGCATGTGTGACCCTTCTGGGCCACCGTAGCTTTTGAACTTCAGCATTCACATGTTTGTGAAAAGCGCAGTAAAAACTTATTTCTACTCTTTAAGTTTCATTAGAGAGAGAGTAATTGGCAAATTTAAACAATGTTGGCTAACTGCGGAGACACACTCTCTTAAAAATCTGAATAAAGTTTAAAAAGACGGCCGTATAATTGCAAGGAACTACTTTGGTTTCCCATGCCTTGAAAACTTGGCCTTCCTAAGGGATCATGTTTCTGTTCTTTAGTTCTTTCTCCACCATTCTCCTCATTCCAAAAGGAAAATGAGCCTGCACGTCACTCCAACACATGGCCAGCAGACTGACGCTTGTGACGTCAGCCTTAGACAGCTCGTTTAACACTGCCTTCACGCTGTTGGAACCCCACTGGTACTCATTTTGCAGAAAACGAAGGAACATCTGAACAGAAGCTGTTATAGAAAGAAAGCAGAAAAGATATTTAGCTTGAGTCTGAGTTGAAACTGTATCAGCTACATTGTTGAAGCGCTCTAATGGTTCAACAATGCTGGATGGTAGAAATATGATGGTTTTTTTTATTTAAGCCTTGTGAATACAGGAGAACATTTTTTCCATTCGGTGACACAGTGATACACCTAGTCATGGCATAGACCAAACTTCGAACTTTCAAGAGACGAACCAATCTTAGTGAAAAAAAGACTCTTAAAATAACAGCGTCGATTTTACAATTTTCAAATTAACATTAAGTAACTACGCTGCGTAGGATTTTCAATCTTCCTTACACAAGCTTAGTAAAAGTTCGACGTCTGGCTCAGTTAAGTTCGTCTGAATGAGTTTGACGGATAGAACGTCTGAAGATCGTCTCCGCGTCAAACGTCCATCTTCATATGCGACAAACTAAACTAATAAATTAAAATTGCATGATAATGTATACTTAGTACGATAATGATATACTTATGATAATGTATACTTAGCCTCGTTGGGGAGAAAATTTACCAACCGCTTTTTGGTCTGATTCAGTTGATTGGTTCGACGCGTCCTAAGTTCGACGTCTGACCCTACAGACGATCTTAAGTTCATTTAGGTCGACCCATATCAGGGTTTGGTTGGTCTCATGAAAAGTTCAACTTTTGGCTTAGGCTTTAGTGACCTTAAGCCAGGTTTTCACTAGCGTATAACCATAAGCATAAGCACGCGCAGAATGGCATATTTGACTCAATTCTCCATACCAGCTCCACTCAACCCAATGATAAACAAGATGGCGAACGGAGTGTCCACCATATTGCTTTTCATATGTTCGCACGAGGTCTGGGTCAAAGTGATTGGTCCACGGCCTTGTGCTAATGCTTGTGCTAATGTCAACCCAGTTTTCACTTGTCAAAGCTACGACATAACCATAAGCACAAGCACAAAGAACGACCTTGTCCGTTTTTCTTGTGCTTATGCCCTGCTTATGACGACTCAGTTTTCACTTGCTTACACATATGTGATTATGCTTATGTCGACCAGTTTTCACTTGCTTACACATGTGCTTATGCTTATACTTATGCGCTAGTGAAAACCAGGCTTTAGCTCTTACGAGTCCCCTGCGGCTCAGTGGTAGAGCATCTGGACTAGTAAACATAACCAGAGGGCAAAGGTTCGACTCTTGTTGTGACTACTGGGAATTCTTCTTAGGAGGCGCCTGTGACACTGAGTCCCGTTTCAAACGTCGCGCTACTCACCGTTGCGAACTAAGTTGATCGTATTATTGACTTAAGCATGGCAGGAGCGCGACGCTTGAAACCAAGTCGGGCTACTGCCGTGTACTTGGTTTCAAACGTCGCGCTACTGCCGTGCCGAACTCAATTCATAAATTATAAATATATTACCTGACAACACATTTAAAAGTTTGCTAAACTGTTCCTTTATTTTTGTGTTTTGTTTTCGCAAATAGCCGTTCTATTCGAAAGAATTAATTTTGACGTCTGAAACCAAGTCGTGGTTGTGTCCGGGTGCTGGAGTCGAGCTACAGTCGAGCCAACTTAGCACGGCAGTAGCACGACGTTTGAAACAGGCCTGACTGAAACACATTTTTCCAATATTAACTCTGTACAACAGAAAAATCGAGCACAAACGTTTTATCACATTTACAGCTCATCCCACTTTGTCCAGCGACATCCAACAACGCCTAATAAGGGGCTCAAGCATCATTATTTGATAATGTTCAGTGGTGGATCCAGGGAGGGGCCCGGGGGGGCCGGTCCCCCTCTTAATTTTAGACCAAACTAAGGCCCGAAGGGACGAAAAAATTTTTTTGGGGGGGGAGACCATCCCCCCCTTGTCCAAGGGTCTGAATGACCAGGCTCCCTCCCTCCCTTATCTCAAGGTCCGGATCCGCCACTGATGTTGGACCAGCATTAATTTGAAATCGCCTCGACAGAAAACTCTGCATGAAGGAGTTTGAGAGTCCAGTAAATACGTAAAGCGCGAACCAGACTATTGAGACAGAAACGAGGTTATATAAGATTCTGGAAAAAAGCCCACATGCCACACGTCTAACCCAACACTTTGTTCTAAAGTACTAGTCATGGAGGTATGTATGGTCCGCATTAATTTGGAAAAATTAGCATAACCTGAAAAAACGAGGTAAATATACCACCACTAGTCACCTCCACTACGGTGAATAATTGTTTTGTATCTGTGCCTGACCCGTCTCAATTAGTTGATGCTACTTTGCGGGCCAGCACTATCTTACATATTATGTACAGGAAATAAAAGTTTGTTGATTACCGTCCGCGGAGTCCGGCGCAACTTGTCCGCTGACATTAGTTCCTTCAAGCGCGCGCATCATCTCATCCTCTTCTTCGTTTCTCTGTTTCTGTTTCATGATCTTCACAGCTCTCTCAGCCGTCAACAGCGCGTAGTGTAGAATGTCGAAGGTCATGCGCTCTGTTTCTGGATTGCATGTGATGTTGTCTTTACAGTAGTTAGACACAAAGAAAGTGTGACTGGGTGAACTGCCAGTAGCCGCTGAAGCTTCGTAAAGGGCATTTTCACAATCCTCTTCTGTCCTCAGTTTGTCACGGTGCGTAACAACAGTGATGGGTGCTATTCCTTTTGTGGGAGCAAAAAGAAATGAATAGATTGGTAAAGGATTGTGAAAGGAGACAAAGCAGAACTTCAAGGGTTCAAGCAATAAAACTGGTCTCTCACAACAGATACTGATATGATTTTTGCGGGTCTATCAGTCTCCCTAGTCTAATAGTTTTTTTTAAAATGGAATAGTTCCTTTTCTTAAGCTTCAGAGCCCTGTGCTCTTGTTCTTGGTCACACATCTTAGGAATATATATAACGATCTCAGGCGCAATTTGAAACTGAATATCATCCTCCCAACCATACCTATGCCTTACACTAACAAATAACATTTTGTAAGCTGAGGTCAGCAACAGGGCCGTTTATAAAATCCTGAACCTATACAAGCTGCTTTTGTCATGACAGCCTTTTTTTGCACAGCTACAAGCCTACAGTATACCCCTTCTCTGGCTAACAAAGAAAGTCTTTACAATCTAAGTGAGGGCTTCACAGCCACAACCATAACCTCTAATAAAAGGATATCACATGATAAATTGTTAACTCTTGCTGATAATTCTTTTCCTTAATTCTTTAATTTGGGCGAAATTAATATAAAGGCCCTTCAGGCACGAGTTGATCACGTGATCAGCTTTCGGTAAACACGAAAACAGTTAACTTTTGAAAACTTTTGTTAGCACAACCTGAAAGAGCATATTAAAATTAGGTAACCTGAGAATTTCAGCTTTATATCTCCTAGTAATTGAGACGGCCGCCGATCAAAATGAGAGAAACAACTTTTGCCACCCAGTCACGCTTGCATTGTTTTCCGCGGAGAAACCCTTGCAAATTTTGCATTTGTCAAAACTGTCATGAAATATTTCCTTAATCATTACGGCGTTCAGATCTCCTTTTAATTCTTCATAACAGGCAATTTGAGCCCTTAAATGCGTAAGGAAAAGATTAAACGTCAGTTTAAAAATTTTAGAATTGACAAGGATTTGTATGGAAAACTACTTTGCCGGTTTCTGTCTGCATTGGTGTCCTATTGATTATCAGCATTAGAAAACAATTTACCAGTTCTACGCAGAATATCTCGAACTGGTTTTAGGTAATCCTTTAAGGCACCCTCCTTCAGTCGCGGGTCATTCGCCTTGGCAACAATGATGATACCATGCAGTCGATTGGCAAATGGGGCACATGTGTGAAGGTCCATAGCTGGAACATCTTCTTGGTCTTCTTTAGGACGGACCACATTATCCCCGGGTTGTATCTTTCCATGCAAGATGTTCTTAAATTCCACGGTTTCGTTAGCGTTGTAGTTGAAGAAACCACGTGTATCAACCAAGTGGAAGAATAACTCAGGGAGATAATCTTGAAGAGTGATGGTCCCTTCTTGCCCTGTGGTGCTGTCAGGAGCTGTACCCTTATCCGTTTGCCTCACAGCTCGTTCACACGTGTTGATAAAGCAGCTCTTGCCCGATCCGGTGGGTCCAAACACACCGATTCTGAGTTGTGTCACATCATCTATTGCCAGGCCTTTGAAACTATCTAGTTTAATCTTGTTACCAAATTTGTAGTCAAACAGCTCAGCTCGACGGAGGCACAATTCGTTCTCCAAACGCAAGCGCTTTTCTTCCTCTTCTCTCTTCCTCGCTTCTTCTTCTTCTACCTCTCGTTGCCGCTGTTGCTGATACTCCGCTCGCCTTCTCTCTTCCTCTCGTCGTTTTTCTTCCTGTATGCGCAGCCTTTCTTGAGCCTCCCTTTGTCTCCGTTCATTTTCCAGCCTTCTCTGTTCCAACTGCCTTGCTTCCTCTCTTTGACTCTCTGTGTTGTCCACGTAAGTATACTGCGTTTCATGGCTTGAACTACCCTACATAAAAAAAAGAAAATGGAAGTTTTTAACCTGCATCAAGCGGTCTGACTGCTTATTACAAGGGTCATTACAGGTGTGAACGGGTTTTTAGCCGCGGCAGGATTAGCTCAGTCGATTTTACAGGGCCGGACCATTACTCAGGGTCAACTGAGAAATGAAGGTACTCCCTTTGCACTGCAAGCGGCTCGACCTTCGCGTGGTTCGGGTGCCACCTAAAATGGCGGCCCCGTCTCCAGTAGGAGACGTAAAAATAGTGTCCCAAATTAGCACTTTCGTGCTAAATCCATCGGCCCTCAAAGAAAGCCCTTTTTTTCTAAAAAGCAAATCAGCACGAAAAAAGATGGCGTTGATACTTTTCTAGTGTGGAACCATTTTACAAAATAAAAACAAGGTGCTTAAAAATTATGACGATCGAGGACGGTTCTAAACTGAAAATTAACAAATGGTCTTACTATTCTCTGTTTTACATGATTGCTTCAGACGCTTTCAATATTTAAAGCGCACAGAAAATCAATTCACCAAATCAGTTTAGCCGTTGTGAGCGTGAGATTTCATTATGAACTCAATGCCTGGTCGGCTCTTGATTGAGTTATAACACGTTGACTGCGAGAGTCGCGTGTTAACTATGACAATGGGCACCCAACGACTGCTTTCTGTAAAATGTCTGTTCGCAGAAGCAAATGTTGCCTTGAATTTTCTATTGCTTGGGGACGGCTACAAGTTTCTAGATGACCGTTCAATTCATGTACAATTTTCGAAACTTTCGTAAAAAATTCCCTACAATTTTCTAAAGCTTAATTTTTCACATTTCACTCCCCAAGAAATGCTGTTTTTCATAGAAAAAGTAAACCTAAAATTTTCGGATTCAAAAATGTGATTGAGAGAAGAATCAGAAAACTTCTCACTTTCGTAAAAGGATAAATTGCAGCGAAAATTTTCGGTAAAATAAGTCTGAAGCCCTGTACAGCCCCCGAAATGATCCCCAACCCTGAAATGATCCCCAAATCGACCCCGAAATGATCTCCATTTCTCTTCACGTCGACCCCGAAATCACGCCCAGTTAATTCTTGGAATGGAACTTGTATTCCGTCACGCAGTTATTACAAATCTGTTGCAGCGTTTACGTTCTTAAATCGCGTTTAACATTTCCCTACAAATTGAAAACGTTACAGTCAAGAACAGAATTTTTCCTTCCTCCGTTCCCATGAGACCCCGCGCGCGCCTCAACCTAATCCCCAATCTTCTCTCATCCCAAACAAACACTTAACTAGCGTCTGGGTACGAGTCTGACTCCAGAAGACTTTAGCAGCGACTGACCAAACAAAGTGAAATAGAGTTTAGTTGCGATATTTCGACTGGCCAATACTAGTCTTCATCAGGTTTATTGAGATATCACGAATTCACAGAAATATATATAAAGTAAAATTATGACCGGAAATTACGCAATATGACGTGGTATGATGGCTACTTTAAAAGACGATATAACAAAAAAATAAAAGATATACTATGTATATAGTTACAGTTCATCATGTTTATTGATGCCCAGAGGCTCAATTGTCTTAGCTTTATGGATAAGATGGGCTTTACGTGCTTTCCTGAAAGAATCACGCCCATTTTTAAGTTTTTCAATAGGAATCAAAAGCATATGATTGTCGGAATGATTACTGGTTAGAAAGTGTTCTGAAACTGCAGTATGGATGTAATTACCAGTAGGGTTTCACCTGTAGAATGAAAAGTGTAATCGCGGCTACGACAAAACCTTTCTTAAGATCCAAATACAACGAGCTTCCGACATTCTTCGCACTGACGCACTTACAAACAAACCCAAGACTCAGACTGAAACCTGCTAAAGTCTTCTTGACTGTAACGTTTTCAATTTGATCTGTTTTGACTGATCACGATCTTTTTGGATCCGACGTTGAGCAAGATTGATTGTACACTGTATTTGCATTGTTTTTTTTTTACTTTAATTAAACATTTCGCTGCACTGAGTTTATGTGATTTTTTTAGCGCTTTTGTCATCTAATCGCCTTTATGTATACTTTTGCATCTTCAACATCATTTTAAGATTTTAAACAGTGTTAAAACACCATTTTTAAAACTCAATATCCAAGGCATGCAGTTTTAACATCATTTTAAGAATTTAACATCTATGCAGTTTTCTCTATAACCCGGGCTATAATCACCTAAGTAATAATTTTAAAAAAATGTTGTGTTTCTTGATATTATCAGTTGCAGTTCATGGTTTTCGTAAAAATATACTAGACTTTGTGTATTTTTTTGATAATAATATTCTTGTTTAATCCAGTTCAAAGTGTAATCCCAAATTAATGTCATGTGGGCAAGTGAAGATTATTAGTGAAGCTTAAGTTATAATGTTGTGCATTTTGCACGATCCATAGTTCTAGGATATCATTCCATTCCTAAAATTAAATGGGGATCATTTCGGGGTCGACGTGAAGAGAAATGGGGATCATTTCGGAATCAATTTGGGGATCATTTCAGGGTTGGGGATCATTTCGGGGTCGGGATCGTTTCGGGGGCTGTACAGCCCTTGCAATTTCGAAAAGACTCCAGGTCCCCTAGGATGACCGAACAGATACAAATTTTATAGCGCCGCTTAGAATGTATTTCTAGAGTTCTAAAACTACTCTGGATAGGCCGAAAAGTGTTTTCAACGTCTTTAGGAGAAAATCGCTGATGGGTGCCCCTGAATGTAATCCTAATTCCAATGTAAAGAGCAGTCCCTATACCCACTTATCGTGGAGTCTCGAAAAGTTAATCGATCAAGTGCCTGTCCGGATGGATAACCATGATTTAACCAAACGTAAATAAGCGTCTTATCATCCTTTCTCAAAACCTCTTAAAAACGACCACTTCTTAACTACTACAGATTTTTAGTGCTGTCGAGGTTGCAAAACCTTTTATACCGTGTACCGAACCTCTATGTAACGAAGTACTCGGTATAACAAACAATTTTCTTCAGCCCGGCTAAAATTTCAATAAAATGTATGAAACAGAACCTCCATATAACGAAATCCTCGTTATAACGAACGCACAATCCAGAAGAGCAGTCATAAAATATACCTCGATATAACCGGACTAAATGTCAACATGTGATAAAAGATGAACGCCAAACATACTAAAAAGGATAAAATTTACGTGCACAGTAGTTTTAAGCGGTTTTTGTTTGCCTGTCTGTGAGTTTTTAGTGCCGTAGCTATATACAGCTCAGCACTGAGGCGTAAAAAGCAAATTAAAATTCCTTAAATCGAGGTGTTCGATATAAAGAACCCTCGACATAGCGAACAAATTTCCCCAGTCCGGTCACTTGGCACTTCGTTAAATCGAGGTTCCACTGCAGCTTAGTCACGAAACTGAAATTAAGCAAGCGAGCGACCGGAAGTATTTGTAAGGTTTTTTAATTATCCCATTAGGTACGAAACTTCCATTTGCCACCTTAGATTACCTTTAAGATAAATCAGATAGTGCATAGTCATCCCTTGACCTTCATCCTCTTAATTTCATGCTCAAAAGTGAAAGACAAGCCCGGAAGTGAATGGCAGTTATTGCAGGGGATTATTCAACCCCCCCCCCCCACCCACCTCTCCCCCATGTCACTAACATTAAAAAGCGAAAGTGAAGCCGGAAGGCGTTAACTGATCCTCAACCCTCCCCAAGTAGATTTGAAAGTGAAAGCCGGAAGCGAGCCGGTCAATAATTTCCCTGCCCTTAAATACTAGCGAATCGAGATACTCTGCAAAGAAAAACTACTCGAATTCATCATCGGCGTATATTTCGATTTAAATTCTTATTTTGAGCATAAACCTTTGAAAATGAAAGAAAACAGAAAACAACAAAGAACTAAGCTCGTGCGCGTGTAAGGCCTACTTCTCGGAAAATACGGAACACTTGGTGTCTCAAAACTTTAAGTAGTGCTTTGTAAATCACAGAGAAAAAGAAACTTATCAGGATTAAATCCAATCCAGTGTGAATCCAGTGAGCTGAGTGTTCCCATGGAAAGGACTTTTCAAACCCTTTCGATTGCGTTTTTGCTCTCGCTACGAGTCCTTCGTTCCGTTTCAACTCAAAATGGTTTTGCAATGATTTTGAAAATGAAAACCACGAGCTGTACACGGGTTACCTACCGGCAGTAACGTGCTGTACAAAGAAAAGTTCGTGAAGCTGAAAAGAAACTCGTTCATAGAGCTAAACAATGAAAATTCCGGCTTCTGTGACAACATGTAGAAGTCACCAGTAAAGTAAGCTATTTTAACAGAAGTCACTAAATGAGACTGTCTTAGATAGTTGGGACGCGGCTAAGGCTATAAGCTTACGCTGTTTAAACGCTCTTGAAAAGTAAAGTTTGGCAGACTCACCCCCATTTTCAAGATCCTATCTTCGCAGCGACTTATGAAGGCAGTGTGAATAAATGGCGAAGTGGACCGCACAACTATTCATTCACAAATAGGGAATTCTCCCACTGGATAACCTTGCGTTTTCTAAGAAAGAGATCACGTGTCATTGTTGTTGGGGTTAGTTTCTTTGATTATATATTTTTTGGTGTTTGTTTTCAATCTTTTTCTGGGAAATTGTTACACAATTGACAGGCTGTAATATATGTGACAGTTCAAGTGGTCGCTGTTGTGTGTTAATAATCCGAGCGTGACGTACGCAAGCTTTCTCGGAAAGATTGCGAGGTTATTCATTGGCTTGACTGTTGATTTAGAAGACGGAAGACACTGAGAAGACCTGTACATTTGAAGGCGAAAGGGAAACGACAAAACCGAGAAAAATCAACTAAACAAGCAGAGACAATGTCAAAGCAACTAAGAATTCATCTTTTTAACTGTGACCATACATATAAGCTAAATATCGTCGAAGATTGGTTGAACGCCGTCACAAATCCATCTGACGTAGTGTCCCACTACTTTTCGCTTTCTGGGATGAATCAGTTAAGTGATAAAGACATCCCGGAGCTTGAGATGGACGTAGCAGTGTTTGTTGTGCATGCACATGAATCTCGGCTCTCCATCAACGAAGAGAACGCTGGTATTGGATACGCTAAGCTTTACCGAGCTTTGCTACAGAAAACAGGTAAAGAATAACCAGTAAAAACATAGTCCTATGCTATGCAAATAGGAGGAAGTTTACTATCTAGTTTATATTGAAAGTTTTTATACACGGAAATCTTAGTGAAACTGAGCCAAAATTTAGCTTGCCGGAAGTGTCTCAGATGCGAAAGTGGTTAATTTGTCAGGGGGGAGAGGGGCTTTGTTTTTCGACTAGTCGGGATGGGGGAAACTTATAACAGACCATGTTTGACCTGAGGAACATACTTGCGAATATTGTATCCGTAAAGGGGTCGTTTGTCGGCCAATGTATTGTTGGTTTACGCATGACGTCACTAATATTCAAACTAAAAAACTATCGATCCTACCGAGATTTTACTTTCACGATGCAGTAGAACAGCTGAAAACTAATTTTCATACTAATTTTCTTTTCAAAAAGTTCTTGGTTTTGTGATAGAGTACGCTTGAATTTCTAAGCTTTTGCGTGACGTGGCATTTACATGACGGCCAAGAGAGCTGTCATGTAGGTTAAAAAAATGACCTATTTCAGGAAATTTTGCTATCTAAACAGTTCATGTATTAGAAAAAGAATTATTTTAATGTTTATGAGTTTCTCGAAGCATAAATTCACGCTTTTGTAGCAAAACTCGGTAACAGATGTTTCCTTTGGTTTCCGTCCGCCATGTTGGAGCTCATCCAGGTGAGCACCAGCATGGCGTCTCCATACAAATCTCTATAAGTTTGGGTAAAACACTTCTTCAAATATCTCGTGTACGAAATATTCCTCTGACCTGAATCTTGGCGAAGGTCTTTGTATATGTACCTCCTTTCATTTCCCAGATTCTGGACTTTATCTATTGAACGGTTTTGATTTTTATTTTGATCCATTTTGAATGACGTGACACTGAAAACCAGCAATAACGAACTGGTGCCAGATTGAACTACAAATTAATAGCGGAGCTCCCGCGCGCGCGAAGCGCACGCGCAGCGGAGCACCATGGGTAAGAAAATTTGGTAAACTATCCATCCCAGAAAATTTGGTTATGACGTAGCGTACGCCCGCCCGTCCGTACACACACTTCATGTAAGCCGATGACAAATGTCACAATAGATCTTGCACAACTTGACTAGCCTCTTAGTTATGTAAGCCATCCGTATGAGTACGATTAGATTGACAGCTGTCAAAATCAGACATCCGCTGACAATTATCACGTGACCGTCTCGCGGGCTCAGATAAAAGACCAGTCGTTTTGCCCCTATATATAAGCTGATATAATATGTCACACTTACCAATTCAACATAAAAACGAAAACTACGCCGGGCAAGGCTGTCAGTTGGCTGACAGTCGTTTTAAGCTACATTTGCAAGCCGAATTAAGGTCAATTGACAGCTGTCAAAATGGGACATGTGCAGACCACTATCAGAAAACTAAAAACGAGGACTCAGGTTCGCTCAGGTACACGATCTGGCATTTTCCACTATATGCCGGACGGAAATGTCCTACTCACACTCGTAGTCTGTTAATTCAAATATTCGCCATTCTAATGAAGGTTAATTGACCGCTGTCAAACTAGAGTATATGCTGACCATCATCACCTGAGTGGATCGCGGGCTCATTTTTCTATCTATTGAGGTCACCTAGTGTTTAAAGTTTTGCGCTGATATTTTATTTGATCTCGGGCTCAATTCGAAGCCCCATAGCTTTATAGAAAATCTATCCATCCTAGAAAATTAGGCAATCACGTGACCGTACACCGACCACCCGACCTTCCGTCCGTCCACACCACAGGCATACCAATGTTTAATCTCACACTTTCTAGCTAGTTTGGGAGCCTGCAACCTGATATTGTACATCCATGTTTTGATTAATTGACAGCTGTCAAAACAGTGTTTCTGCTGACCAGTATCGCCTGACCGCATCGCGGGCTCAGGTATCGACCCTCTGAGTTCGAGTAATATTTTGAAGGCATCCGCTGACAAGTTGATACTTTTCAAATGATCGCAGGCTCAAGTTCAATTTTTTTAAAATGCATATGAAGTAAGTCGTGTTTCATGAGCCGTACTTTTAAAATGTTGATTTCGAACTGATCTCGGACACGAAAACTCAACCGGCTTTTACATTTACATGCAGGGAAGGCAATCGCTTTTGACTTTTCTCACTGTCACGCGTTGATCACGCTCTACGTCCAACTTTTATGTTCTGATTGGTCAAAATTTGACAGGTGAGTTTATGCGGAAAATTTATGCAGCGTCTGGAGACTTGCTACCGATAGCTGGAGCTGCGAGAGTTTTGTGTCATCTTGTGATGTTTTAAACTGTCTTTTTCTACTTGGTGTACAAAATGAAATACAGCTGCTATCAAGATTGTTCTGTAATTCGTGGTTGGTTTGTTTATTGCGCTTTTTGTTGACAAATGCACCGCTTGTCAAAGTCATTGGAAATCCGATTTCGGATGGCATCGTTTTCAAAAATGAGCTTACTCACTTGCCCTTGCTAGAGGCGTAAGAAGGTTGAAAAGTCTCAAGCGATTCTGGAACACTTGATGACCTTCAGAAGCAGCATCTCGACTGGTAAGCCTGAGCCATTATTGTTTTTGATGTGTTTTTTTTTTCGGTTTCCTGAAGTCGAGCGTATGGTTCATGCGGCTTAAATTAAAACACGAGCAATGATCTAACCTACAATAGTATCAGGTTTAAAAAGCCTTTAGACATTTTTTGACCCGCAAATTCAAAGAAAAGGTTCCGAAGATTATTTAGTTATGATTTTGGCTTTAAACAGAAAGCTGTGAGCGATTTTCTTGCCTCGAGTTCATCTTGAAAAAGAGCGAACACCGGGAAGCCGGCTTAAAACATAAATGAGCTTATGCTTGCCTAACTCATTATTTTCTGAGACACTTTACTCTCAATACTTCTCTTCGTGAATGAAAATTATTGTCTCTGTACATGTTTCACCGAATTAAACTTATTTTATTGATTGTTAGTAGTCCGGCGTCTCGCAATTTTCATCGCTGCACCGGTTGTTTCCAGTCGAACATAAACATCGCATGTAGGAATACTCAAAACGCCGCGCGTAAATATCACTCGCTTTTAAAGATTACACATAGCAGAATCATACGCAGTTTAATGAGTAAAGGGAAATAAAACCTAAACATAACAATTTCTCTATCATGTTGAAGCGTAAATAGTAACTCTATTAATCGCACTGCAAATTTGGTGCCTGTCAAAAGTGAGAACCCGTCCGGCTGGCCGAAAAGTGATTTTGCATATCACATATATATAGGACCAGATTTTTCTAACAGAAAACGTTTTATAATTCAATGCTATAATTTGTTGTGCAAAGGAAGCGCGTGCTTTGATCGACGTGGATATTGAATGAGTGCAAATTCTCTTGCAAAATTGTGAAAAACTGCAGAATTATAGGTTTAAATAGGGTAAAAAAGAACAAATTCTGTCCGAGATCTGTGTACTGTTTACCTGAGACGTGATGAGAGAAAGTATGTTTAAAGGGCTGGTTTACACGCCACCAGATTCGTCGCCAAGATTTACTAGTAAACTAAACTTGTCGAACACAAAAAATCCGGCCTGATTTTTATTTTGGCTTCTCTTCGAAAGTAGCTTATTAAGCTACTTTCGATATATTGAAATTCAGCTTGATAGCGAGTCTTAGAGGACACAAACAAAGAAAATGAATAAACATGAATAATCATGGTTTATTCATTTTTTTTGTTTGTGTCCTCTAAGACTCGTTGTCATGCTGAATTTTAATATATCGAAAGTTGCCTAATCGTGGCGCATGTGTTTCTTAAAATTATATTTCGGGGTTGCCCAATTATCCATAGTCTCTCTAACGGAGCAATGTTGGAGAGACTGGTGAATGCCACATTATGATGCTACAGCTAGTACAAATACAATATAGGTCTATTTGTTTTCCAGGCTTAATCCACAGTGATCGAACATGATTGCTATTTTTCGGTGTACAAATAACTTGATGTAAAATTTGTTTCACTCTTGGACGGTCAAATTCTGATTTTTCTCTAAAATCACTCAGCCTTTGCCTCAAAAGTCAAATGAATGTGCCCTGATCTGTCGATTACAAGTGTATTGTTTGATTTAAATTATGAATTTATTAACGGGAGCTTCGCTTTTAGCCCTGGCTAAATCTATATATTATACATCCTTTACAGGCAATAGAGTTATGATCGTTATTGGTGGAGACGATAATTACAAGAACGAAGACGAGGAAGACAAAGAGTTCATTTCACGATGGGCCAAAAGAAAGATATCTTCGCAGTTTACCGAAGAATTCTTGGATGGAAGAAAAAGTTTTATCTTCTCTTGGGACGCGAAACACAGAAAAATTCACGAGAAAGCACTGGTGCATTTCTTTGACCCGGACAAGAAAGGACAGACTTTTAAATATCATCCTCCACAACGGGAGGCTGTCCCAAAACCTACAATGTCAAAGGGAAGTGGATCCCCGTCTCAAGTGGATCCTCCTACAACTTCAACGTTGAATCAGTCAGTAGTAGCAAGGCAATCTTCCATGGAAGGGACGCAAATTCCTCCTTACGGCCAAAGTGATCAAAGTTACAAAACTGGAGGAATTGGCGGAGCAGGTATCGGAAGCCAATGGGCTGGGCCTCAAAGGCCTATAGGATCAACAATGGCTCTAAACCGTTTGAACTCATCACACGAAAACGTCGCCTCTAAGGGAGGGACACAGATTCCCCCAGGGGAGAAAGCTCCAGAATTCAGTACTGGAGGCACTGGTAGACCGGCTAACATCCAAAGCCCGGAGACTAAACCTGGGGGAACAACGTCGTTTACAACACCGTCACTGGAACCTAAGGGAGGTTAGCAAATTTTGCAGTCAGCATTTATCAACCGTTAAGTTTTAACCAATTTCGACTGCTTATGTACTTTTAAAGCAATTTTCCGCGGAATTTCAACAAGACATCTTTAAATTGAAAATCTTTTACATCAATGATAGGTAACAACTTATCATGAAAGAAACATAGAACATTAAGAGTTTTGATATAGTGCTCGGGCTGGCTGGAGGGCGACGATGTGAAGCGAGATCATTATATACACGAGTGAGTGCCTTGCCCGGAGATTGCAGAGGCTTCAGAATAGGCGTACAAGGGTGCAGATTATGAGGGTCGATTATATCAACTGCAGAAACGAATGTGGTCAATTAGAAATTGCTATGGAAGCTCTAGTTAGAATCTGTCTTGCCCAACAAAGTGGAAAAACAAAAATAAAGTAATGTTTAAAATTCTTCATGGCTTGGCGCACCAGCCAGACTATCAAATATCTTTACAGAAGCCCACGCAACAACCGGTGATTAAAATCTTAGAAATTTAGTTAAAAATTATGGTTGCCTTTCTTTTTCGCCAAAGAGATTCAAAAAAACAGTCTAAGTTACAATGGAGCCAAGATATGGAATGATTTAGCACAGTAGATCCGAAGTTGGGAGGCCCTCGCGTCATTTACAAATTAACGCTAGAATCAAATCCAATCGGTCTTAATTAGAACATAGAAGGAGTAGTATTTTGATTTATTATCATAAGTAATATAAAAGTTTAACTTAGATTCTATAACTCTCTTTTAGAGTACTTAATGTATAGCCGGAATATAAAGTTTGCAATAATTGTATCGTGTACTTTACATTGCACAATTTCATACTTTGTGCTTACTATACCATTAGTTTTCTAGTTTTGCAAGCCCCTACTGAAAACCAGTTGATCTAGGCTAGCGTGTTTAAATAACATTAATCTTATCTCTTATCTTACCGCCAGGCTTTGAAACTCTTGTCAGTTCGAGCGTTAAACATGGAAGAGAACAAGTAGTTCAATAAGTTTCAAATGGAAAGTACTTTCGAGTAGTGCATTTTTGAACAAACAGATACTGACAAGATACTGCTGCCCTTAGTTGTCCTTCCCTTTTCTCCTTTTACCATCATGCTTTAGCACATTGAAGGTGTCACTGTGTTTCCTTTTACCTTCAGGCTTGGCACTTCTCGGTTGTAGCGTTTCCGAGGAAGCCATAAACGCTGTAAAACAAGTTCTTGAAAGCATTCGCCGTGAACTGAATCTTCATTCACAGTTGCCAGTTATAAACCTTACAACTGCCAAACAAGTTAAGCAGTACTTGGAAAGACACTCGCTCCAGTTCTGTGTTTTGGTGGTCGATGGGGAAACAGTAAAAGACGCCTATGAGAATCTACCTGCACGAAAAGTTGAATATGTAGACCTTCTGAGAACTGCAGTGGAGAGAGTTGGTAAGAAAAGTGTTAATTCCAAATGTGAAAATATCGTAGGATTTATAAAGACCTGATCAGCAAAAATGAAAAGTAGACATATTAAATTCTGCAAGCAGAATACTGCAATGCTGATCATACTACGTGAAAATTAACTCTGCAAGACATCAACACGACACCAAAAGAACTCAGACAGAGCGGGATTGTAGCCATAGAAAGCTGTTTCGCCCTCTTTGGGCGAAACGTTGCTACTTTTCAAATGATCGCAGGCTCAAGTTCAATTTTTTTTGAATTGCATATAAAATAAGTCGTGTTCATGAGCCGCACTTTTAAAATTTTGATTTCAAACTGATCTCGGACGCGAAAATTCAACCGGCTTTTTCATGCAGGGAGGGCAATCGCTTTTGACCTTTCTCACGTTGAATACGCTCTACGTCCAATTTTTATGCTCTGATTGGTCAAAATTTGACAGGTGAGTTTATGCGGAAAATTTATGCAGCGTCCGGAGACTTGCTTACTGGTACCTGAAGCTGAAAGGCTTTGTGTCTTCTTGTGATGTTTTTAACTGTCTTTTTCTACTTGATGTACTAAATGAAATAGAGCTGCTAACAAGATTGTTCTGTGTAATTCATGGCTGGTTTGTTTATTGCGCTTTTGGTTGAGAAATGCACCGCTTGTCAAAGTCATTGGAAATCCGATTTCGGATGGCATAGTTTTCAAAAATGAGCTTAGTCACTTGCCCTTGCTCGAGGCGTACAAAGAGGGTTGGAAAGTCTCAAGCGATTCTGGCCTGACTTGATGACCTTCAGGAGCAGGATCTCGACTGGTAAGCCTGAGCAATTATTGTCTTTGATGTGTTTTTTTGGTTTCGGTTTCCTGGCGTAGTTTATGCGGCTTAAGTTTATACATGAGTAGTTTATAACCTACAATAGTATGAGGTTTAAAAAGCCTTTAGACATTTTTTGACCGCAAATTAAATGAAAAAAAACGTTCCGAAGAATATTTAGTTATGATTTTGGCTGTAATAAGAAAGCTCTGAGCGATTTTCTTGCCTCGAGTTCATCTTGAAAAAGAGCAAACACCGGGAAGCCGGTTTAAGACATAAATAAGCTTATGCTTACCTGATTCATGATTTTCAGAGACACTTTACCATCAATACTTGTCTTCATGAATGAAAATTATTGTCTCTGTACATGTTTCACCGGCCTATATTTATTTTATGGATTGCTAGTGGTCCCTCTCGCAATTTTCATCGCTGCACCGGTTGTTTTCAGTAGTGCATAAACATCGCATGCAGGAATACTCAAAACGCCGCGCGTAAATATCACTCGCTTTAAAAGATTAAACATAACAAAACCATTAACAGTTTCATAAATAAAGGGAAATAAACCCTAAACATAGCAAATTCTCTATCATGTTGAAGCTTAAATGGTAACTCTATTATTCGCACTGCAAATTTGGTGCTTGTCAAAAGTGGGAACTCGTCCGGCTGGCCGAAAAGGTGATTTTGAGAATTTTTTTATCGTTTTCACTAAAAGCCCATACTTATTACCCTGCATATCACATAGGACCAGATTTTTCTAACTGAAAAGTCCCGGCGGTATGGATTCTCTTCATGAAAACGTTTTATAATGTGGTCAACGCTATAATTTGTTGTGCAGAGGAAGTTCGTACATCGATCGTCCTAGATATTGAATGAGTCCAATTTGTCTTGCAAAACTGTGAAAAACCGCAGAATTATAGGTTTAAAGAGGGCAAAAAAAAAAATCAAATTCTGTCCGAGGTCTGTATGATAAAAAAAAAACAGCGCCTCATAGTACGTTTTATCTCAGACGTGATGAAAAAAAGTATGTTTAAAAGGCTGGTTTACACAAGTAAATCTTGGCGACAAATCTGGTGGCGTAAAGTAAGCTTGTCGAACAAAAAAAATCCGGCCTGATATTTTATTGTGGCTTCCCTTTTAGACAGAGGAATGGAACGTGTAAATTGGGCGTGCCAAAAAATGGCTTAAAAGGGGATAGGCGAAAACATGGAGGGTCAACAGAAACATTCCTTCAAGTTTTTCAGTGACAGCATCTGTGATAACACGAATATCTGAAGTTGCCAACGGTCTCTCTCGCAGTTCTTTCCTTGCGACGTCAGCTATACAGGCACTTTCTGTTCTCTGCTTGTGGTCATTCATTCATTTTTCCAAACCTTTCACCACCCATCCTGCATGGATCCAAGTCACCTCTTCAAACGTCTGGCCGGTGGATGGACTCTAACCAGCAGCTCTGGGAAAAGGGTGTACAGCAGGCAGCTTACAGATAGTTTGGACTCTAAAATTAAACCGATCATTCTCGGGTTCTAGCATCTTTTTTAATGCTTAAAGGGTATGTCGTCGAAACATGATGTCTCGGACGCATCTATCATAACTTTCAGCTGTCTTTTCTGTTTGTGAACGAATGTTGTTTTTAAGAAAACTGATTTCAGTCTTTCTTTCGTTTTCCCATCAATTTTGATGTGACATTTAGTTGAGCTTAAATGTAGTATCCGGCCTATCTCTTGAGTTGTTCAGTAAGCACACGTGTAGTCGAAGCGCTTGGCGGCGGATTTTCTTTTCACTACACTGCACAAAATGTTATTGACTGTGCTGCCGCAACACCATCTTTATTCCCTGAAGTCTTAGATTATCGGTATCAGAATTAAGCCGCCCTCCAAGAGATCTCCATTTGGGCCTTGCGTCCAATTATCTTTGGATGCGCCATCGCTCGCTAATCAATCCTTTAATGTTCTAGAGCCCCCTCCTTTCTGAATCTCGGGTAATGTCAGCTCTTTTTCAGCTTCTGCCATACTGGTTTACTTTTATCAGATCTAGGATAAATACTGACCTTGTGTACCGACCTATTTCCTAAACGACAGCTGAAGGGTTAAGCTTCTAACTGCCTTAAGTCCCCTTTTCTGGGTTACCCAGTCGACAGGATATTGGTCAGTTTCATTTACCTTGGAAACTTTTTTATTTATTGAAAATATATCTATTATGAAAAATCTGACCGATTTCTGTAAAACGGTGGAAACCGGTCTGGATCAGCGCCTGTTTATATCTCTGAATAACTAATACATATGCCAAAAAACTCTTAGAATTGGTTAAGACTGGTATTGACTGTCTTTCAATGTGAATGCAGCTAATTGTTTTTGAGCATCATCAGAGTTTCTAAAAGCTTTCCTGGAAAAGAGGTACCACTGGAAGCCCTACCTGAAAATTGGCATTGGTGCTCGACAGGACTGATAGAGTTCTGTTTCTTCTTCTTCTTCTTCTTCTTCTTATTATTATTATTATTATTATTACTATTATTGTTATTATTATTTATCTCTTTTCGGGGGGGGGGTCATTTAGGCTAACAGGGAGCACCCCAAACAATTTGTAATGAACAGAGGGTAATTACTTATCAAGGAGCTTCCCATATAATTCCACCAGAATGACCGGAAAGATAAAGTAATCAAAAGATATAAAATTAATTATTTTCTTTGGTTTGTTTAACCTCGTTAGATTCTTATTATGCAATAGCATGTTAATTTATTTAATAATGTTTTACCTCTTTTCATAGCTACAAAGGTGGTTATTTTGGTTTGCGGTAGCCTATCTTTGCCTAAGGAGGACGAAGAGATAATCCATCAAAAAATATACCGTACGTTCGAGGAAAAGGACAAAGGATTCATAGCTTGGTTGAAGGATGGGGTACTATCGGTAGACACTGATGTCTTAGTGCAGCTTCTGAAACGCCCCGTAACCATGTCGTTTGGGATGCCACCAAGCAGCCCTCGTGGTGTTGCTCAAGGACAAAGCAATGTCCCTGTGCACTCCTTTGATCAACGACGTCACATGGAACAGCCACCAGAAAGAAAACAGGGATATGAGTGGGAAAATTATGATATGCAGAAGCGACGAGAGTCCTATCCTGTTGCAACTCCAACCTATAATACCAAGCAAAATCGTTTGATAGGAAAATTGGTGCTGAAGAGCAAACTACGCTTTGGCCGCGTATCACTCGAACCAGCAGATGTAAAATTTTTGAGCAATGAATTTCGGGGAATCCCTGAAGACATTAAACAACATCTTCTAGAAACAAACAAACACATCGATGAAAGCAGGGTTAAAATCATGTTGGTCCCAAGTTATAACGCGCAGTTAGTTTACATTGGTGACCAAGAAATAGAGATGGCCGACAATGACTTACTATTGTTAAAAACTCGTGTTATCAATGGTTTGGTATCTTTTCATGAGAATGACATTGAGGCTCGATATCCTAAAGATTGGCAAGTACCTGTGTACATCCTTGAAGACCTGAAAAAGAAAGGATCTAACGGCAAGCTCTTTATTTTTTCGGACGAAGAAGGAAATATAAAATGCCACATAAAGAGCGCAAAAAAGGATACAGCAGCTGGGGCAAAAAGTAAGGCTCTGGCTATTTTTACGTCGATTTATACGTCGACAAAAGAATTAGCAAGTAAAACAAAATATAATTAGCCAAATTTAAAAGACGGTGGCTTTGTCAAAGCTGTCGAGATTGATTGTTTGCGGCGGAGTTTGACACAAAAAGTTAGTCAAAGGAATCTGAAACTACGGCACGTTTAAATAAGAGCTGGAGCGGTCATGAACGCTTTGGAAAATAGCCCGGCTAAATAGACTAAATAGGGTCTAACGTGAAGTCGTGAAGGCTTCGATTCATACACTGCAATACAAATGACCACTCGGCATCTTATGAGTTTTGGGACTACCAGGTCTGAGAGAGTTTTTTTGATCTGACTGTTTTGAAACATTGAAGGGTTTAAACTTAGTTTATTTGTATTTAAAGCTATGTGCCTGGCGGGGGGAAACGCTTCACTAGAGAGAAATGACATTCTGTGGAGATTGTACAAAAATTTGGTTGCAAGTGAATTATCGTTTTTAAGTGACAAATAAAAAAAGGAATGCAAAGCAGCTCACCTGCAGTTCAGCATAAATACATATATATAGCGATAGGTTTATTTTGGTTTGTGGAGTCGTGTTTCCTTATAGCTTGGTTATGTAGAGCGTTTTCACATGACGTAACCGTGGCATGTTGGTCTTCCAAACAAATACTGTGCGAGTTGAACCCTTTTCTTCAGGAATATATATAGGCTTTCTTTTGTTACCAATAAATTAGCATTAGATGCTGGCCACGTGAGTGAAAACACTCAATATACATGTAAGAATAATAATCATGAACTAAAACCGATAATTTTAGACAGTCATGGTATCATTAATTCTCTCGATAATTTTTTATGTATTATTGTGAATAAACTTGTTTCATGCAGCTGATGTCACTTGGTATTTAGCGTGAATGTAATTTCATACTTTTGCAGCTATATATCACAAAAAGTACAACCTTAAACCACGGTAGCTACCCTAAGTAGCTGATGGATTTATGGGAATACGGTTATAATAGCATTTCAAAAAGAAAGTTTCCTTACAATCGCGTTCATTTTCACAAGGCCCTTGAGGAGACAAGTCATTCAGTTTCGTGCAAGGTTCAAATGGTTTCCACATCTTTTGGCAACAGGGAATTTAAGATACCACGACGGCGACGGCCACGAAAACGTCACATAAAAAGTGATTTTGCGTTCTTTTAATCTATATTTTGTCAAATGCAAGCGAACTCTTTTTGAGCCGAATTCCCAAGAACCATATTCAAGTTCAGAAAGAGAATTAGAAAAATGTAGCCGTCGTTTGTTTACGTCCTCCATAAAACGTGAAATTAGGCATTTTCCCTTCGTAGTCATGCAGTGACGGCAAAGAAATGTACAAAAAAGCGTGATGCACGCACAGAGTTGTTGTTTTGCCAACTCAACCTATTGGTTTTTTGACGTTCTCGTTGTCGTCGCCGTCGCTTAACCCGTGCGTATATGACCTCTCAGTGGGTGTAAATCAACTTCAGGTTTCATCAACCGGCGCTTAGGCCCGGTTCAGACGCAGAACTCAGGGGCACCCGCCTAATGGAGATGTGCAGCTGGATGGGGTCGCATTTTCACGATTGGAGTGACGTTAATGGGGTCGCATTTTCAATAAAGTTACTAGAATGGGGTCGCAAATATTCGAATTTTGGGGGTAAGTAGGGAATCAAAATGGGAAGATTCTCAGTTAACAAGATCAGAAAATTGTTGTTTATTAAATTAAACAATAAGCTTGCATTGACCGCGTTACATCCCGTTCTTGAAACCACAACTTAAATATTAAGCAGTTACTCAATAGCACAAAACCACGGGTCCAGAACAAAGTCCACCGAAACATCAGTGCTACGGCGTTTACTTTTTCACTGGATTGTTATCGTCCATCGAAGATAATACAACGTGGATCTTCTTTTGCATTAGCGAGCGTTTGATCTCTTTTGCTTGGGACTTGTCTGCTTTGAATGTGACATTTACAGGAACATTTATAGCAGAGCTCCACACGCGCGCGTGGGCGGAGCCCCATAGCTAAGGTAATCTACCCATCCCAGAAAATTTGCTAATCACGTCACCGTACACCGAACGAACGAACGAACGACCGTCCGTCCGCCCTACAGGGAAACCAATGTTTACTCTCACACATTACAAGCCGCAAGGTCGATTTTCGTGCACGCATCAGGGGTCCTTAATTTCCATGGAAATACCCACAAACTGGACTCAAGTAACTACAAGGCGTTAGTCTTGGCACATTTCCTTGCGCACCTCAGGTGTGCACATTAATCGCTTTCTGTCAGTTCATCTGTCAATAAACTCATTTTAGGACAGGATACAAATTTGCGTCAAATATCAAAGCTTGTCTTCTGCGCGCCGAATTTATACCATCGGAGCGAGATATTTTAACTCAGCTATGGTTCTCGTCAAAATCGCTTAATAAAAATAATTTAATTCATGGTTGGTGTTAAAAGAGGGTCTTGTTGCAAGTCTTGGAAAAAAAGAAATATTTTTTCGTTACTTAAGCGAAAGGCAAAATCTATCGCTTTATGAGGGTCGAATTCGAACCCTCCAAAGTAATATTCACTACGTTACCTGGTAAGTTACATATTGTCACCGAAATGTTTTCAAAAGTTCAACGTGGAAAAGAGTTCTGGATGTTATTTCGCATTATGTCCGAAGAACAGAAACTGTGTTCGCCGATATAAGGAAAGAGAGAACTTCATTATTTAAAAGGTATAGAGGAACAGCTTGTTATGGCTCTCGCATGCGGAATTCGAGCACATCGGTGAAGCCGGTTTGACGACACAGAAATCGTGGTTCCAGGAAAAAGCAAACTGAGGAAAATATTTACTTGCCTTTGGTATTGTGTATATCCTCGATCACTATACAATAACGCGCAAATATTATAATTCAAAGAGCATTTACAAAACGCGCCAAAAGAGCTGTGATCGCGCCAAAATGCTCGAACCATCTAACAGAGTGTAAAAAGGGAGCTGGTAGGCAACACACGACTTTTACCTCGTGCCAAAATGCTGCTTGTTCCAAAACTTGTCTTCTCTGGTGGGTATATTATATTCTGGGTTCTACTCTTTGAATGAGTAAATGTGAACTTTGCCGCTTGTTTCATACTGAGATGTCATGACACGCATATTGATTTTCTGCGGTTATTGTTTCTGGTCGGCATGATTTGCCCTCTGATGCAAGAGCACTTTCTTCGACCTCTTTTGAAACGTGAATCTCTTCCTTTGCAGCTAAATAAGAGTTTTAGGTTGTTTATTCTTCTCCAAAGTGCATCCTGGATCTGAATAGCTAAAGGCGATATTCTTTTGTCCGTGTGAATGTGATGGTTTCCTTCAATTTTTGTCACGCTGGGCCCAGCTCGTTTAGTATTTCTGCATGCAGGATGTTAAATTTTCACCGAAAGTGATTTGCAGGTCCAAATTTCGAAGAATGGATTATAGGAACGCATTTTGTGAACGGAGATATTTTTTAAGTAAAAAGAACTCGGATCCTTAAATCGATCGTGTTTTAGCTAGCCAATTGCAGTTTTCATATTCTGTGTTAGTTTGGATGATTCAGTGGATTATTCTCTCCGCTCCCTCTTGGCTTACCGGCGGCACGCCCAAGTTTAAGAGGTGAAGAGAGATTTTTTGCAAGGGTAAAAAACTCGTAGCCTGAATAGACCATGTTTTAGTAGCTAGCCAATAGCAGTTTTCATACGCTGTTTTAGTTTGGTTATTCCCTCCTCTCCCTCTTGGCTTACAGGCGGCGCGCCCAAGTTTAAGAGGTGAAGAGAGATTTTTTGCAAGGGTAAAAAACTCGTAGCCTGAATAGACCATGTTTTAGTAGCTAGCCAATTCCAGTTTTTATACGATGTGTTAGTTTGGATAATTCAGTAGATTATTCTCTCCACTCCCTCTTGGCTTACAGGCGGCGCGCCCAAGTTTAAGAGGTGAAGGGAGATTTTTTTTAAAGTGAACAGTACATAGCTAAAATCGATCGTGTTTTAGCTAGTAAATGCAGTTTTACATTGCTTTAGTTTGAATAATTCGGTAGATTTTTCTCTCCTCTTTCTAATGGCTTACAGGCAGCGCGCCCATACTTAATTAAGCGGTGATAAAGTATAAAGTAAGTCACAGCTTGAATCGATCGTGTTTTACATATCGTTAGTGTATATAATTCAGTAGATTTTTATTTCCTCTCCCTTTTAAGTCTTTAGCTCTTATGCGATGCGTCCAATCTTACGACAAGTAGTTTTGTTTTTAAAAGTGAAATTTAGTAATTGTAATGTTTTTCTGATCTATGGCTCTCAGTCTGGATAATATTGAGCGTGATGCCTGTGTTTGATGTTCACCGGACGGCAATACTTTAATTTCGACAGTTTAAGGTAAAATATTAAGATAATGTCTAAATCGTTTGTGAACTGTCATAGTTTTTTTTGCGCAAATATCTCTCTTCGATCAAATGTGACAATTAGGCCAGATTTATACTAGCGATGTAAAAATTTGCTCCATCTATGTTGAAACCGAACAAACCTCGCGGGTATCCGCTTTGGCGCGTGATCTCCCTGAGAGATTATTGAGTTGTTGTTTCATTGTTTATTCATCAAGATCTCAGTTGTAATGATTTTTCGGTAGTATTGTTTTTATTTATTGTTTATTGAGTGGGTCGGCTAAAATTAAAGACGAAGAGTGAAGCTCCCGGGAGTGAATGCAGAATTTTTGAAGTTTATTTGATATTATGCTTTCGACAGTGCACGTGAATAGCAACTACGTTGGGTGTCCACTTAAGATAAACTGGATTAAGTAACAAAGATGAAAGATTGCTCAATAAAACGAACATTGTTGACAGCTTTAAGATAGGCTCAGGGTCTCTTAATGTAATATAACCCTTGATTCAAAACAATAGACTTGGCGCCTCGCCCTTTAGAAATATGCGAAGATCGCGACGTTGAACGTCGCAATCCCCCGAAAATCGAGCCTGGGGCTTGTAATGTTTCCAGCCAGTCTGGGAGCCCAGACGAAAACTAATTGCACATCAATGTTGTGATCAATTGACAGCTGACAAAACAGGGTATCCGTTGACCAGTATCACCTGACCGTATCGCGGGCTCAAGTGTCGACCCATCGAGGTCGAGTATTTTTTTGAAGTTATCCGTTGACAAATTACCAGTTTCAAATGATCGCAGCCTCAAGTTTATTTTTTCCAATGATTCATATGAAATATGTTGTGTTTNCAAAACAGGGTATCCGTTGACCAGTATCACCTGACCGTATCGCGGGCTCAAGTGTCGACCCATCGAGGTCGAGTATTTTTTTGAAGTTATCCGTTGACAAATTACCAGTTTCAAATGATCGCAGCCTCAAGTTTATTTTTTCCAATGATTCATATGAAATATGTTGTGTTTATGTCACTATTGCCCCGCACTATTAAGATTTTGATTTCAAACTGACCTCGGACGCGAAAATTCAGCCAGTTTTTTCAAAATACAGGCGGGAAGACCTTTTCTTACCATGGACACGCGTTGGTCACGCTCTGCATCCAATTTTTATGCTCTGATTGGTCAAAATTTGACAGGTGAGTTCATGCGGAAAATTTATGCAGCATCTTGAAAGTTGTTTACTTTGACAGCTTGTGCTGAAGCGTACAGAGTTGTCTTGGTTTCCAATGACATTACACAGCCACTCTGCAACTCAACACAGGTAACCTTCGATCCCGCAATACCAGATCCTGATGTATCACCGTGCTTGCCCTATATAAGTCCTATTGAGCCGCTATGAACAAGATGACGTGACCATTTTTTTACCTGGCTGCAGAGTTGCTGTCCCGTTAAGCTGCAGTGCAGTTTTCCTCCTCTTTAAAATAAGGAAGAAACAAGCGAAGAACTGCTTAATTTTCCTATCGGCATTGACCTTTTAGGCCCTGATCCAACAAACAGCAAAACTAAAGCCGAAAAGAACTCTCAAGTTGCGCGTTTCGCAAATTTGTCGGAAGACTAGCCTGAATTTCATCCGATTACTTCGAGTCGTTATTACTCTCTCAGTAACGTATGAATCGACTGGCTGTTCGGCCGTCCAGTAACGCCACTACTCCTTTGCTTTAATTCATGCAAAACGCTAAACACGATTTTCAAGTGGCAAACCAAGAAATATCGTTTTGAAATGTCTGCATGATACAGAATGGCTCTGACTTTTTTCGATCGTAATTCGTGTTTAACGTTCAAACTATCAACTGCATCCAGCCGGTTGTAATTCTTTAATCAAACTCGGTTGCAATCACCCGATCACGCAATGAAATAAATACACACACGGAACACTTAGTTAAAAAAACACAACGATTTGCTTTAATTGAAAAGAGGCTATCTGGTCCTTAACGAAGAAAATGGAAAACAAGGAAAGAAGAAACAAAAGCTAATAGAATCATTACACTTGACGGTGAAAATAGCTAGAATGTCGAATTACAACGTTGATCTCGGAAACTTCGCATAAACAAAATCACTGCCGAAACCATGCACAAAGCGGCCCTAAATAAAAACCTACCGTCACTCTTCGCAATAATTCTTCATTCGCAGTTCAATTTAGCATTTCAGTTTCGAAGACGTGGGCAATTTTGCTGTTTACGATAAAGATTATCGAAATGTTGGAACTCCACGCAAGCAAGCAAGGGATGTGATCCACTGCATATCAAGCAACAATACCGCTAAAACTTCTCATAATTATTCATAATTATGCGAATGTTTAGACAATCAACCAATCAAAATCACTACCCGGTTTTCGGGTAGTGATGACGTCACTGGACGGCATTAAAGGCCGGTCGATTCAGACGTTGCTGAGAGGAGAAAACGACTCGAAGAAATCGGATGAAATTCAGGCTATCGGAAGACCAGCTGCAAAAATTTTTGGCCGAAAGACTCACTGGGAACAAAAAAGTCACTAATTGGACATTAGCGCAACATTTAAAGGTAAAGTTTCAGTTTTTATTATTGTTTTTAAATTTGTTATTGCCCCCACAGGGATTTCGCCCAGAAGGCGAAATCCCGAGAAAGCACAGAACAAACACAGAACATCCCGAAGGGACCTCTTAGGTAGATTTTGTGACATTTATTGTGCAGTCATACTTCGTTACGTGTTATCAGTGACATTCTGTGGAGCAGTTGTTATGAAAGTTATGGACCAAAAGACACTCGTTAAGCGCAGATGAAGTTATAAGGTGCGTACTGTGTATATATAAACACTTGGAGAGTTTGTCAGACACGAGTTCACAAATCTTTGACTGGAAACCTTGCCAGACACTCTTTCTCTCTCTTTGACCGGAATAAGACTCGGCCCCAAACAAGCAAGACGAGTGAGTAACAGCTAGCTTATCACTAGAAGAACGATGAACGATTACAGAAATTCACCGACAATCAAATTCTGTGCTGACTTATTCCCTGCTCACAGATGTCCTTCCGCTATAAACTATAAAATAGGACTAGAATCCGCGAGAGTGAATTGATCAAACGTCCTTTTAATTTCTAAGGCTTACTTTCCGGCAAATAAAATGAACTGAACGTAAAAAGGGGAAGTGAAATAGCGAAAAATTCAACTTCTAATTAAATATTTTCTTATGGTTTAGAATAAACTATTCTCGAAACTGAGAATATTTTGATCAAAGCTGCCGGAGTGTAAATCGAACTGAAACTATGCATGGAACCTTTCGTTTCCTGTATTTATCTCACCCATTGTATGGAATATTTGCGAAAATCTTCATTATGAATCGGTATATTTCAAAGAGCTACACAATTAACGAGCAAATACTATTGACCGACAATATACAGAGCGGGGGCAGCTGCAGTGTCAACTATTAGTAATGGTAACAGGATTGAGTGGAGTCCAATTCGGTCTGTAATCATACGAGTGATTAACGAAATCGGACGACCGCGTAGCGGGAGTCCGATTTGTTTAATCACGAGTATATTATTATATATTATTACATTATATATTAGGCTCCTTGTTTTAAATCAAAACACAAGAAATTCCGATATTTTTTTCTAGCAGTGAAAAAAAAGCCATTTAAGCGCGCGCGTGATGGCTCGCTCGTCTCACCCTCGTACCCAGCGTCTTCGTTCCCCTTGACCAGCGGTCGGGAAACAGCGACCCTGGAAAGATCAGGAGGGAGTCATAAACTAAGGCCTGGGCACTAGAGCAGATATTGGCGAATGAAAATCCGATGTGTCTGGCCATCGTGACGTCACGTTCAAGCCCGCCCGGGAAGGTTTGAAAGAAGGTAAACAAAATGCTTGTCGTGAAAAGTTCACGGTCCAATTTCTCAGTAACAGTAGAGCAAATCATTTCAACCACTAAAGCGAAGCTATAGATGTTATCATTTAAAGTATCAATAACGGAATTTTAACCTGAAAACAAAAAACACACTGGCCACAAGACTCAAAAGTGTTGACAAACGCTCCTACCGATCGATAAAAATCATCACCAAGATCATCTTTAATGGCCTGTAACTCAGAAACGCCACAATACTGCGCTTGGGGACAAAAACATAAGTTACATAGGTCAAAACTCTTTCTCATTTTTGAAAAATTAAATCTCATAACAATTTCATAAAAATGATCAGTGGCTTTAAACACTACTTTCCGCAGGTACCTTGCGAGTCAGCCGCGAAGGGCAAGAGAAATAAGCCAGTTAATCCAACAATAAAGCTCTCGAATTGAAACGAGTAATACGATTAATTCGAGGGTATCTTTTTATGTCAATGTTTGGACTTGAGAGGGGCTTGAATACAGTTTAAGTCTACAAATTGCCTAAGAAATATGTTACACCCATACTACGTTTATAGCCAGTTGGGCTGACGCAAGATTCTACAGGAGCCTTCCACTGAAAACAATACCTTCAAGAAAAAATCAGAATCAAAACAATGGCGTTTATAAATAGGTGGAAAATATCTCAGAATTGGGAACAGAACGCTAAGGCTAGTGACTCGGCGATTTGAACATTTTCACTTCGAACCTGGACAGCGACATTGAAGCTTACTTGAAAACGGCTTACGACCTGAAGAGACAGTTCTTGAAGGTACCAAATCGTGTATCAATGAGAGGACAAATATTCTGTCAAGGTTCAGCTATACCGTTCAATCTTTCCCCCCAAAAAAATGGTAATAAGGACGCCTTTAAAACTGGTCAATAAACGCTCGAAATGTGGAGTAACGTTTCCATGGGGGTCCGCATATTCCAACTATCAGTGCAGATTCAAGCATTTCACCTAAACTACATTGTACATGCTTGGATTGCCGAAGCTATTCGGGTGTAAGTTTTTCGTTGGTAAATAATAATTGCTCCTCAGAGGTAAGTATATAAGGAAACTATTTCCCAAGTCTGTTGTTATGTGGGAGTATATCTACCTCACTTGAAATTATGCTTCTAGAGCTGATACCCAAGTATCCCAGCAACAAAATACTTATAGTGTAAATCTTTTATTAACACTTTTTCTTTACTTTCCATGGAACTATGCAAGATAATCTTACTAAATAAAAGAAAAAGTCAGGAAAAATGTCTAGACAGGTCATATGACTTAAGACAGTACAAGAGGCACTAGAGCTGGACAAAAATAATCAAATTAAACAAAACATTTTGGGTTGTAGTTTCAGGTCACTAAAAAATACAACTGGAAATCTGTCTGCATTCTCAGGCTAAAGCTTCCAGTTATGAATTGACTTGAAGGCTATGGCGGTTAAAACACATTATTCATTATTTTTCTTCTAAAATCCTGTCTGTGAGCAGTTTCACCAAAATAATTTCTAGGTATAAATCCTCATCACATTGTCAATAACAACAAAAAGAACAAGTAGATGATCAAATGTTATGTTCTGGAGTGACCATAAATGTGTTGATCGAACGATGATGTAGAGGCCAAGAGAATAAGTAATAATGAGAGGCCTGCCAGTCTAGTCTCCAATTCTGTTTACATGTAAGAGATGTAAGCTTGGAAACGTCGTTGGTCTAAGTAGTGTTAATCCTGTAGAAAAAACAGAAAATGATTAGCATTACCAATACACCTTTCTAGTCCATACCACCATAGATACTACTGAAAACCTGTTTAAGATTTATATACTGTTGTATATAGTTAGATAGACTGATTAGTTACTCTTAGTGACAAAGTAAGCGAGTAAAGGATGCAGTGTTTAAATGCATCAGTCAATTGAAACCCTTCTCCCCCTCCCCCCCTCCCCCCAAACCTCTGGCGCATAGCGGGGATTTAATGCAGCCAATGTCAGGATTTAACACATATTTAACAACATACTGGCCCTGTGTGCAGTGGAATTAACAAAATTCCTGCTTCAGCCAATAAAATAACACCTGATGCATTCATTTAACAAGCTGTTAACCGCCCCCTAATTTACATAATGTAACGTCTGCTTGACCTGTCATGTTATTAGCCAATAAGCGTTTACCACACGGGAATCATATTTTAATGTCTCTTTTGAAATAAATTTTAGGGAAAAGAAAATTTTTAAGTACGTCAATGTTCAGGTGGTGCTTCCTAAAAAGAATTTTTAAATGTGTTGTTTTTGTGATGAAATACTGCTAGCTGGAGCTGCCGTACCTTTATTTAACAGCTAAAAATAATAAAGAATTTACAGGTTAAAGCTCGTTGACTTCGTTCTGTGCCGAAAGCAGTGAAAAAAAAAAATTAGGCTGACACAGCATATTTACGAACTGAAAGGTGTTGTGAAAGCGAAGATCGCTCAGAATAATTCGCAGGTTTCTGAAGGAGGAATTACCGTCAATCAAGGTCAAGATTCCATTCATGAATTGATTATTTGACAAGGGAACCCGTTTGTCGTTTCTCTAACTTGTAGCCAGTATCAAATTGCATTCAAATGATCGGTGAATTTTTGACTGCAACTTTTTAGTATACGATGAGATGGAAAATATGAAATTTCTATTTAGGCATTCCTCAAATTCAAGAAAACTGAGGCGGCAGAAATTTTATAACAAACTCGCGTGTGAATTCACTGCTCATTACGCAAGCAAAAATGCAGCCTGAAATCAACCGGATGGCGGCATTTTGGCCAATTGGAGCAGCGCAAATCATCCGCATTGTTTCCTATCCAATCAGAAAAAAGTCCAGATTCTGGCTTTTTTACA
>CALNXI010000496.1:211917-234417 GCA_942486025.1 Porites evermanni | reverse complement strand
AAATCTAAAAAAATCGGTACCGTTTTCAACCCATAACGAAGAAACCTTTCGAGCCGAAAACTCATATAAATAAAGGTGTTTAGGTGCTATAATACCTCGTTGAAATTTTGGAAACGTCATGTGAAAACCGAGAATAACACTTGATGTACAGTCTCAAGAGAATGGCCCATTTGAGGACGTCGCACGGTCGGATATTAAGAACGTGGTAATAACAAAACGTTCAAACACACTTGATAATAGGCTAAAGATACGTTCTAGTCTTGGTGCAATATGTTGCAGCTTTTGTTCGTTTGAAACTTGAAAGACAGGTTTCACCTTGAGACGAAACTTTAAGGTAAAAAGAAGTGTTTCTTCAAATAAGCGCTCCGCTTCGAATTAGCGCCTTCCACCACTTCGCCTCAAGAAGTAAAATAAGCACCCCGCGGGGCGCTTAATTAATCTTTCTAGTATCATATTGATTTGATATAATTCGAGACTACTTTTAAGTTCCAAGTGTCTACAATGGCAGAATTACAAAAATAGTCCAAAAAATACGCACCTTTAAAATGAGGCCCAACGGTGTAAAGCTCTTCTTGGGAAAATGCGTTTTACATAAGATAAAAAAATGATTTTTAATATCAACCGACTTCACATTTAGCCTCGTTCTAAAAGAGAGGCTTGGATCAAGACGAAAGTGGCACCCTTTGTTCGCTCGGGGTATTTAAAAAACGTATATCCATGTCTCTTTTTCCGTTTCATTGCGAAGAAAATTTTCTTAGAAAAGGGTTTCGCTGAGAACACAAAGTAATAACGAGTAAAGAGAGTTCAGGAGTAATTTCAACAGACGGGATCCTCGGTTTTATAAAGGAAAACCATTTTCAAAACTGCGAAGACGTGGAAAAACGGACATAATTCAGTGTGCGTGTTCTTGTTTTTTGCCGAACAACTCGCGGCTAAAAGTTTTACTTAATCAACGACCAGCTGTCTTATAAACCCCCTTAGAAATGTTTTAATCACAAATAATGCATTAAACATTTTGTATTTAGGAAATTGACCACATGTAGCGAATTGCGAAAAGTGTCTTCCTCGATATGCAAATTTACACCATTTACTAGCAAATGCCAGACATGGTACATTAATATAGCTAAAACTTTTAACAAAAAAGAATGGTCATATTTTTTCTAAGTACATCGTGCGGGCCGCCAAATGCAATTTGAACTCGGCGTGAGTTTGATATACAGTCAAATTATCCTGATGATTCTTTATGATGGTGGAAGGGCATTGGTTATTGATAAAAAAAACGTATCCGACCACTGTGTTGCTTAGAAGGAAAACATTAATTATTCGATGTATTTAACGGCTAAGGAAGGTTTTAAACACATTAAAGACTCAGTCTGTAGTGGTAATAATATAAATTTTAAGGTAATATTAGAATTTCAGAATTTATTTTTCTAAAGCAGCTGTTTTCTAACCAGAAAGAAAAAGAACCATGTCTATATATTTTCAGTTTGACAGCAAAAAATAGTCAACCGACGAAGACAAAATTCGATTATTTTATGCCATAACATCAAATTGATTTTTTATGAATACCCTCGCCTGGTGTGTCATGTAAATAGTGTGTGTACTTGAAGTCTTTATTTTATTCTCTCGTGAAAGACAAAAGCAAACAGAACTTTGCTGATCAATTCCACTAAATTAACATATTTCACCATGGATATCACGCCAGGTGATGGCTTTGGTCGCAGTATATTATCTAAGGTTCCCGATCCCCAAGCATTGTTTCCTCTCCCCGGTGGATCATTGTTGAAATTTCACCGATTTTTTTTTTGTTCCATCGCCTCAGGTATGCCTCAGCGGTGAATTTGACTCAGTCACTGTTGTCTTAAATTGACTGAAGAATTTTCTGATCGAGATTCGTAGTCATGTCTAAAGAGAGTTACTTAATGATGATAGTCTTTGTTGGCTGTTTGGCCGCTGTTGTCTACAAACAACACGAAGGAATCGACATCAAATCGCTCTGGGGAAGGTTGCTTCAAAGACTGGTAGCAATACACGGCGAAATACCCTGTCAAGAAGGAAGCGAAGACGATTATTGTGTGAAATCAAATTTCGAGGAAGTTTCGAAAGATGAACCATCGACTAATGCTCAGGATATAAATTCAAAACATAGTGATGAAAGTAAAGTTTTCTTTGAGTCAGATGCAACAGCAACTTTCACAAAAGAACAGCCAAATACAAGGCAAAATGGAAACATTGTTTCAGAAGAAAAGAAAACGTCAAACAATAATGAAAACAACACTAAGTGGGGCCATATGAAAAAACTGGGCGAGCATGGCTCAGTTATCATTGAGGGAGAAATTGAAGAACTTAGTTTTGTTCCTAATGGCAAAGATTTCTATGAACACTTTCTACGAAAACGAAGGCCTTTGATTATGCGAGAAGCTATAAAGAACTGGCCCGCGGTGAAACATTGGGCAAACGAAAGTTATCTACAAGCAAAATACGGCGATGTCATCTTCGATATTCAGCTAACTAAAAAATATGAAGGAGAATTCCCCGCAAAGAGAACTATGAATCTCACCGAATTTCTTCGAATTTACAAAAGCAAACAGGTCTATTTAGATTGCCCGTTTCCCCACAGTGATATGATCCAGGATATATTTGTACCATATTGTTTGCAGTGCGAAGAAATCATGGAAAGTATTGCCAGTACGCATTTGCTTTTTAGCAGCGGAAATACAAGCTCCAGCTGCCATATGGATGGTTATGAAAATCTGTTAAGTGTTATCGCGGGGAAAAAGGAAGTTTTGGTGGCAGATCCGAAGTTTGTGGAATATTTTTATCCACGCAACCACACGACTGTCAATATTGAATCACCGATCGACCCTGAAGCAGTTGATTTGAAGAAGTTTCCTAAACTTGCTGAAATTCCCTTCCACAAGGTAAGCCGATGAAGAGTCAAACTACGTTTTTTTTGACAATCATAAATATTTTAGCAACCTACGGAAAATAGAGTTACTATTATTTCTGAGGGTACACAAGAGAAGTAAAAACAGTGGTAATAAATATATAACCAGCAGGGTTCAATGCAATTTAATTTGTGCGGCTGTGACTGTAACGTTACGTTTATCTCCGCTGTCGTGACCATTTATTAAGACCATTTATTAATTTTTCGCTGCTTCTCGGTACTACATGCAGTTATGCGCGTTTGCATTCTATATTTCTTACAAGTCAATACATGTAAATATTAACAAAGGAGGAATCTTCTCTCTTTCCCTTCATTAGCAAAGATAATTAAGTATAATGCTTGGTAACCATGGACAACGTTTTGTTCTATTGATACTGTCTATTTAATAAATGTAGAATAATCGTAAACCGTAACATAAAACCGTTATAGTTTCAAATTGGAAAGTTGAAGCTGGTGTTATAATTTGTATTGGTTACAAATAATCTCAAGATTATACTCATTCTCTCTTGATTATAACAATAGGAACTTGACAACAAATGTGTAACAGAGTAACCACAATAGACAACTCCGTGTACTAGGACAGTCCTGATCGTGCTCGGCAACTTTTGATCAACTTTTGGCGTTTGAGCACTTTTTGCCGTCCTACTAGCAACCTTGAGCAAGTTTTGCATTTCTGAGAAAATTGTCTTTTTTTTTTTGGAAAAATACAGGTTTAGGAGACATATCAAGCTCGAAAAAGTCAACCATTTCGTAGAAACTACAGTTTATGCGAATTTCATTTCATAAGAGGCCTCAAACGCAGTCAAAAAATCGCTCAATTATAGAGAAAATGAACAATCATACAATGTCGCAAAAATCTCTCTTTTATTATGAATAAATTAGCTAAGTAGGCTAAGTAAGCTTGGGTATGCTAAGTTTCAAGCTGTTCTCTTGACCGATGTTAGTATATCATGGTGAAGAACGAAAAAATAAAGCTTTTAGTTAACGTTTGGGTAAAAATAGCAAGAATTATAGATAGAAACGTTTTGGATTTTTGGCAATTTTTTAGCAACTTTTTGGCATTCCAGTAACTAACTTTCCAGCATTTTTCGAACACAATCGGTACAGGCCTAATCCTGGCGTATGATATTGCAGGCCTTCTCCGGGGCCCATGCATGGGACAAAGGGTGCGTGGAGGAAAAACTGTAATATGTAGTAAAATTAAAACCAGGGCACCTGACTGAGCAGCCCTAAGGATTAATTGCGGTATTGACCCAATCCTAAACAAGTAACTACACGTTCACCGGAAAAAAAGCTAATTACTATACTGTAATTTCAAACCCTATAAATCATTCGCAGTGCCTCACCCTATCTCCTGTCTATTAGGTATGAACAATGATCTAGACTCATTAGCGAAAGGACACTGAATTCAAAATTTGTGTTTTGAACTAAAGTATTTTAATATAGGCCGGATCACAAATTCTACACGAAGGTTTTGTTGTTGTGGTTTGTTTAGTTAATTAAAGCTGGCGCGAGAAAAAAGGAAAGAAGCGTCAGTAGACTTCATTTGGAAAAGATTTTTAAGTCCGCCTCCTCTACGCCAACGTCTCGATCACCTTCGCCTTCACGTCCTTCACCATACCAATTATTGGACCAGAGATATTGAAGAAATACTATACAGATGCTCTCACTTCTTAAAAAATCCATACTGTAGTCGGCGCCAAATTAGGGTTGATATCCACTCAGACTATTTCAAATCTGAAAGCCGAGCCAGTGGAAAAAGGTCGAAAGCTAAAACAAACTGATCGATCCATTTATTTTTGGCTTCTCTATCCACCCGTTTCGGTAATCAATGTACGTAGGGGTAGACCACATTATTGGTAAAACGCTAACAAGAGCATCAACACACTAATGCAAACCATCAGCTAAAGCTATGCCCATGAACTTTCACTTTGTTACGTTTGTAATGGAAGTAAACCACTGATGTAAGGTCACGTTTCATTTCAAAGCACACCGTTTTCTACAGACTGATTAGCCAGTTTTCACGAATGTCCAGTTTTTACTTCCATTCGAACCCTCAAAAATTGATCCCAAACTGTCTCGATAAAGCTTTCAAAGCATTTGTTCAAAACTTCACTAACTTCAGAACGGCTATTGGAGGAACAGGTTTTTGTGAACGATTTTGGAAGAAAATCCCAGTGCAATGAAAAAAGATCAGACCTTAAAAAAATAAAATAGGCCACGATTTCATTAGGTTAGTTTAGGTTGCTATGACAGCTCCGATGTCAATATCTCATTTGTCATGACATATTCGTTCATCTTCTGAAACAGTTATTGTAGTAAAATTTTCCGTCGCTTCTCTTGACATTCTTGAGCATTCAATAAATGTAAACAAAAGGGGACTCCCCTCTTAAGTAAACAATGAGCGTGAAAGTATTAACCGTAACTATGAGTCATGTTCTATTACAAATGTATAAATAAAGATTTTTTTCAATTCTTGATCAATTAATTGATTTGGATAAACAATGAATTGGACTGCGCGCTATAAAGCAATTAATTATAAGCTTCATTCTCATTCCCAGTTTTCCAGACGCGCTCTCGGCATCAGGCCACCGCAATATCTCTTAGAACGCCTGGAGCATTTTGAATTCTTTGTCTCTGGATTGTTTTTTTTCGTGCGATCTCCTGTCTCAGCTGTGTCTCCGCTCCCAGCATAACGTAATCAAAGAGGATCGCTCACCCGCATTATTTGGAAACACAGGTTTCTTTACTTGGGATTGGTCGTCAAGTACTTTCCAAGGAGATTATTTGGTTGCAAAAGTATTCCTAGTCGATAAAACAACGATCGACCGCTAATTAAAGACAGGTGACAAATACGGAAAATGAGCGCGGCAATCGTTTATTAGACTAGACAATCTTTTAATTTATTTTCATATTTTGCTGAACAAGTTCGGTATAATATTAGAGTTGTCCAACTGTAATCCCCACACACCCTTTTTTCGTGGCAGATTTGGCTAACGCTGTAGTCTGCCAAAATGTCAAAAGTAATTTTTACAGTTTTTGCTCTGGCGGTGTTGTTGTCGATGGATGTGTTAATCATACCACACAGGATGGTAGGTGCTCATGAGGATGTTGTGCCTTTACCAAGCGAAAACGCGCCAGACAAGAGCACCTTCGAAGGAACATCCGTTATCATTAAAGATGGTGATGACAATGAGAGAAAACTGGAGGAGAAAATACTCTTTGATGACGCATCTTCTAAAGAAGAAACTGTTTTTGAAGCAATGTATGAACTTAAAGGTCATCTGATGAAGCTGGGAGAGCAAAGCCCAGTTATCCTTGGTGAGGTAGAGGATATGACTTATGTTCCAAGTGGGAGGGATTTTTACAGCCACTTCATAAAAAAGAGGAGGCCACTTGTGATGCGAGGTGCTGCTGCTGATTGGTCTGCTGTGAAATATTGGGCCAATGAAACATACATGAGGGAGCGATATGGCCATGTGGTCTTCGATGTAGAGTTTACAAAGCATTATGAGAGAATACCTCCCATGAAAAGAACAATGAACCTAAGCACATTCTTAGATATTTTCAAAACCAAGCAAGTTTATTTGGACTGCCCTTTTCCACAATCTGACATGACAAGCGATATAATGGTGCCTTATTGTCTTCAGTGCGAGGAGATAATGCCAAATATACAGAGTATTCACCTACTTTATAGCAGTGGTAACACAAGCTCTGCTCTGCACCATGATGGCTACCACAATCTGCTCACTATCATTTCTGGGACAAAAGAAGTTCTCGTAGCGAGTAGCGACAGTGCAGAAAAATTGTATGCTAATAATTATACAACTGTTCCTGGTTTGTCACCGGTCAATCCTGAGTCAGTAGATCTTAAAAAATTTCCCAACGTTTCCAAAGTTGCTTTTCATAAGGTGAGAAAAGCAATTTTCTTTTGTATTTCGTATCACATTGCACAACAAAATGATAGGGTAACGAGAGACTCATTAGTCTTTCATGGGTCAGTTCTTTGGAATGGAGTTGATAAAAATGACAAAATAACCAAATAAATTGTAATGGAATAAAAGCATGACTTACTGCCCAAGAGTATTTTATAAATTTACTGTACATGAATATGTATTTCATTTTTGAAAGTTCAACTGCCTTGACTTTCTGATAAAGAAGAAGTGACTCTATGCATTTCTTAGTAGATCACAGGGCATTGGATATTACTGGCATGTGTAAAGAAAAAAATTGGGGAAAGGAAGATACAACCAGACCATACAGAGATAAAACAATAGAAAATTTTCTTCCCAAAAGCAAACATGAATCATTTATAGAAATTGATATTTATAGATCAAAGCTTTTTGTTTATTTGAACTACATGAAATATTTTATAGTATATAATTATTGTAATATAATGTAGCTGACGTGGCTCAATTTTATCCTTTGTTTGAATTTTATTTCCCTTTGTTTTAAACTCATTATCATACATTACCATACCTAAGAGCAAAGGGAAATAAAATTTAAACCAAGTATAAAATTGAACGACAACATAGCCATGCGTGTATGACCACTACAACCTATTATTTGATTGCATGTGGTCATTTTATGCGTGATGGGATTATAACTGCATTAATTTTTCTCCTCAGGTATGACTTTCTGAAGTAAAAACAATCATGTGGTAGTCAGAGATAACTTTTTGGATTTCTTTAAATTTTAGGTTGTTTTGAATGCAGGTGACATTTTATACATCCCACAGCACTGGTGGCATCATGTTCGATCATTTGATTGTCCAAACATTGCAATCTCCCTGTGGTTTCATCCTTTTAAACAGACAGAAGATGATGATGAGCTTTTATCAGGCGAGGAAGAAGACGTAAGAAAAAGGATATTGTACCAACTTACTATTTACTTGCCTTATATTTGTGTCACCCCATGTAAAACCTGGTTCTCATATGCCACCGAGCTACCTGCCAGAACTGCCTGGGACACCTTTCCAATATGAGAGCAGAAGACGCCAGCAACAGAGGCCATGTCAGTCTTTACCGCCAGCACACAGGCAAAGTTGTCTCAAGTTCCACTTCTCAGGTACTTCGGCGGCATATGAAAACCAGGCTTAAAGTAATCCAGATTGTGGAAATCCGGAAATGTTTGCCTGTGGATTCCGGAATCTTGGTAATTTTTGCTTGTGGAATCTGGAATCCTGGGCTTTGGAATCCAGAATTAAGCTAAAGGAATCCAGAATCCTGGTCATGATTGGAATTCAGAATCCATGTTCCACTGACAAAGAATCCAGAATCCAGTACCTGGAATCCAGAATCCAAGACTATCGTGGATTTCCATATATGGGGCGCTTTGTGGGGTTTTGTGCGCATTGATGTAAACAGTTAAGCTAAGACCTTTTTCTAGACACTGTAGCAACTACTTTAAGTAGTTTACCTGGAAAAATCTTGTCTACATGACAACTTGTTCACCTAAAAAAACATTGTTAATATTATTGTCTTAGTATATCAAATTTTCCCTTCGTTAGTGTACTATGTATCATTTATTTGTGGATTTAGATTTTAAAAAAGTGTCTAACCTTATTACATGTAAACTATCATAGATACTAATAGACTGATACTAAGCAATTAAACATGTATCCTGATACCTATAGATACCCTTCTTGACAGATCTGTACTTAGCTTAGCATTCATTTCTTGGTTTTTCATGCTGCTAATCCGGGGCACCCAACAACTGTTTTCTGTAAAATATCTGTTCGGAGAAGGAAATGTTGCCAAGAATTTTCCATTGCTCCAGGACGGCTACAAATTTCATGTACAATTTTTGAAACTTGTCTAATAAATTCCCTACGATTAATTCTGAAGCTTTATTTTTCACATTTTACTCTCCAAGTAATGCTTGTTTTGTAGAAAAAAGAAACGTAAAATTTTGATTGAGACAGGAATCAGAAAAATTCCACATTCATATATGGTAAAATGATATACTGCATCTAAAATGTTTCGGAAAAATAATACTGAAGTCCTTGTAATTTCAGAAAGACGCACCCTTCCCTAGGATGTCCAAACTGATACAAATTTTAAAGCGTCGCTTAGAATGTATTTCTATAGATTGAAAACTACACTAGATAGCCTAAAAAAGGTTTTCAACTGATTTAGGAGGAAATCGTCATTGGGTGCCCGCCCCTGGCTAATGTGGTAAAAGGATTGGAAATTTCTTTAGTGACAATCATAGTTAATGTCCATTTTTTTTTATCAGACAAGTGACTTTGAAGATGTAGTGTACACCTCAAAATTGTTTGACAAAGTTGTTGAAACATATCCAGACACAATCAAGTGCCACTCACAGAACAAGCCAATCACCGAGGCCTTTCGTCCACATTCGGATGCCTTGGATACACCTGAGGAACCCATACATGAAGGCCTTTTTGTTACTCTGTCCAGTGGATACAAGAGTAAGGAAGTACTCTATAACTTATATGCATTTTGTGAAGATTTTTATTTCTTAGCTGAATACTTGTCATTGTGGATAGTAGAGCATTTTCAATTTTTGTTATAAGTACAAAGTTTTTCAAAAGGCCATCAAAAATATTTGATGAAAAAAAGTTCAATAGAAAAAAATATCCAGCTACAGTGTGGCTCCCTGTTTGTGCCATCCTTCAACAAAATTCCCCAAAAGTCCTCTGAAAAATCTGTGAGCAATCTCTATTTCGGAAATATTGTGGAAAGTCACCCATCAGCACCACTTTTGTGTTCTGTCAGGGCTCATGGCTCCCTTCTCTCGCCACTGAAAATAAAGAGCTTGCTTGCATGCTATCCTCTGAAGAGGTTATCCAAGCAGGGTTGTCACTAAGATTGAAGTTGCCAGGTACATATAACAAGTAGGCAGGGAATCAAACAGCTAGGGATTTCTTTTGGTTCCATTTTTCATTTATTTTTCAATGAAAGTAGCTGGGGGCTACATTCATAGTAGCTGGGGGAAATTCCCGCTAAGATCACAGTTTTTTTCTATTCCATGATTTTTTCTATTTCGCTAACTAAGGGCTTACACTAAAACAAAGACAAATGATTTAATTTTTTGAAACGAAAAGCTTCTTGTTTACAAGATCATCACCATTTTACAAATAGAAGTGATTATAAAGTAAGACACAACCTCACACACATTGAGACAAACTTAAAAACAAAAAAGCAGGCCGCCTTTTTTCAAGTTTACCTCAGTGTAATACGTTTTAATCTTCTACAGTTTGGCCCATATATGTTCGTTACTGTTCTTGAGCTGTATTTCTTTTGTGTTCCTCTAAATAATTTTGCCAAAGTTATTTCAATCAGGAGCCTCCTGTTTTAATATATCAGTGATTTTTGTGATCGTTTGGTGGGTCTTGAAGTTGCCTAAAATAGCGTGGTGACTTAAAGTGTGGCGCCTAGAACACTCGCAAACGCAAACTGAACCCAATAAGTTTTCAAAGAATTACATCTGCTAAGTTAACACTGAATAAAACGCTGTCTTTTTGCCTTGTTTCCCTCCACAGTGCCTAAGCTTGGTTTTGGTACAGCTGGTTTGTTTGAAGACACTAAGTCATCTGTTTTGTCAGCGTTAAATACTGGATACAGGTATTTTTTGTTGATAGTTAATTCCATCATATTATTTACCAATGTCTGGCCCAATGATATTTGCGATGTAGTAGTTGAGAAAAAAATAAATTAAATAGTTTACGAAGAAGTATCAAACTGGACCTCTGGCATTTAACTAAAAGATTAAACGCACGCATGAGAAACAATCCCGCGAAAGCGCGTGCGAACCCACCTTCGTGGCTTCGCCTGCTCTCTCGCGCTTCCCTCCACTGCCCCTCCCCAACAGAAAGCGCTAGCTACACAGGTTACTTTTTGAGGTCTGAAATCAACCCCTCCCCCCCTTCCGCCCAGCCTTCCTAGAGTTCTGAGTTAAGTACCGCTGAAAGCTGTTTTGGTGAGTGCCAGGTTCTAATCATTCAAAGCATTAAATGTTATAGAGGACAAATACGACTTAAAAGATTATGTAATCTTGTGTAAATATACAAAATTGATACATAAATAAAATGAAAAATCAACGAGCTAGACAGCGACACTATTACTTTCCCAATTCTACCACTGGGATTACCTTAAGTCGCAAGATTCTCGCAAAACACCGCTAACGCGAGAACCGATACCTCTTAAAATATAATTCGGTTTTCTTCTTTAAATGTAAATGGGCTTCTTTTTGAAGTGCATGGGTGTGCGCACATTTTAACTCTAGCATTAAACTGCTGCTTTTAAAACGTTTTCAGAATGATTGATTCTGCTCAAGCTTATAATGAAGAACACGTGGGCTTAGCTCTGAAGGAAAGTGGAGTACCAAGAGAAGAAGTTTTTATTGTTTCCAAAGTTCATCCTCGTTTTCTAGGATACGAAGAAACACTCAAATCTGTCGAAGAGTCCCTAAAAAAACTCCAGGTACAGATTTGATCTAGCTTCTTGAGGCCCGTTTACAAGCACAAGCGATTTTCGTGCGATGTTTGGGGCGATTGAAGGCGTAATTTCAAATCGGTGGCTGATTTTACCAAAAACCTGTCTTGGGGAATGTGTTGACAAGTTCTGCGGTAAATTCTGCATATAAATTCAAAGCGACGGGAAATAGAAAGAAAATGCAGTTAAATTGCCGGTGGAAACCGGCATTAGCTTAACATTCTTTATTGAGTAGCAGCCACAGATTTGTGTAACCATTTAATCCAGTCACACACTTGAGCGCGATCCGGCTTTTTTGAAGTCTCTCTTGCATTTTTATCCACCGCGTTCAAGTTGTGTAGCTGCACTGTTTTATCAAGCTTGCTTTTTCTTAAATGAATTCTCTTTCTCAGTTTGGAGTTTCCAGTATTTTGGGATCACTTTATTCTATGTTACTCGAAGCTGCTGCATTTCTTTATTTTTTGTCATCTTAGAGGCCTTTTAGTTTTGTCTTTCAACATTGCATTTCAAAGGTAGTTTCTGCTTTTTCCTTTTCCGAGTAGTTTAAAGGTAACAAGTCCCTTTGCATCCCCTTGCAAGTCCCCAACTCAATGCAGGTGTTTGACAGATTCGTTCTGTGTTCTCCTAAACCTTCTTTAGTATTTTTCGGACTTGGCCAATAAGCACATTCCATACTCCCGGTGGGGGATTCCTCTGGAATATTTGGCTGAGTGTGTGCGGTATGCTTAACTAAACGGCGTTATCCTATTTCAGAACCAAATAATTTATGTTATTTTCCCTACCCTATTTAGACCAGAATCCCTGTTCTCAAGAGGCACGTTGTTTAAGAACAATACCCAATTTCAGGCCATGGTCCCAGACAGCACCAAACCACACCCTTTTTCACACCTAAACGGCTTAATTCCATCCCCAGGAAGTGAGGCGACAAACACCGGACCCACTGAGATTTCACCTTGGCTAGAGCTAACATATTTGTCGATAATCTTGTGTTAACTGTTATAGGTCAGCTATATTGATCTGATGTTGATCCACTCCATGGATTGCGATGAGGGACCTGGTGCCCACTTGATTTGTCAGAAGGGAGAACCCAAAGGAACTTGGGAAGATTCATGGAAGGCTCTAGAATCACTGGTTGACAAAGGTAAAAACACCATGTTTTAAATAATTGTTTTCTTTTCGTCTTTCTGCACCACCCCCCCCGCCCCACCCCCTTAAATTTTCTTTTAGACTGAGTGCAATCTACTCAGTTCATTAAAGAGCATTTTCAATTCCATTTTGATAAAAAAAAATTTTCTTATCAGTCTCCCCACGTTAAGGTAATCCAAGCGATTGAGTGAAGAAATAAATTTTTAAAACCGTTAGCGATAAACGCGGATTTCTGCGTGCCAGCAAGTTTCTTTGTTACTATTAGCGGAGCACCATGGGTAAGAAAATTTGGTTATCTATGCATCCCAGAAATTTTGTTAGTCACGTGACCGTAGTCTACCCGCCCACCCGTGCGTCCTTCCGCACCACAGGCATACCAATGTAGAATAACTCAATCAACAGGTATGGCAACCCAAATGCAACTCCAGGTTTTTGGCGCGAAATCGCGTGGCCACCTGGACTTTTAGAGGGAAAATACGGCAACAAAGTCGAGGCTTTGTTTTACACTGACGTGGATAACAGGGAAAGAGCTAGAGCGAAAGATAAAAATCAAAGGAGACGAATTTTGTTGGAAAAACAACGTGAGAATTTTATATCGGCGGTCAGAAAATGAGAAATGCTAGCAGTCACCAAGCTGCAGCCAGCAAGTTAAAAATGAGCGGCAGTGAAAAAATAGCAAACAGGAACACACGCAACAAAATATTTTTTTCCATCAAATGCGTAACTGAGGGGTGGTACCAAATCCCAGTTCCCAGCCAAAGTTTGGTCCAAATCCCAATCAACACTCTGAAATCCCATTCTCAGTGTTTGCGAACTGATGCGCGTAATGAAGTAAATACTTTATTTCAATCACCATAGTTAACTGATCATCGGGGAACACTTACCAAATATAATCAGACACCATTTTGATCTCTGTCACACTCAAACATGCGCATGTTATTCATCCGATAGCAAACTGCTGAAGTAACCAGACCAGCTAACTGGGTGCAAAAAATAAGAAAAACTGGTATGACCCTATGTTTCTACTGAGGTCTACTGGTACAGAATATCATTTCTTTTATTTCAAAAAATAGACTCTTTTGAGCATTTGTATCAAATAATATAGTCGAAGATCGTGAAAGGAGAAAAACTCCTTTCCCATTTGAGAAACTGTTTAGCCCTTTCCAAGTGGTTAAATCCCAGCCCCAGTGCAGTAAATCCCATTTTTCCAGTACATAAAAGTTTAATCTCAGTTCTCATTTTACCCCCTCAGGGCCCTCTTTATATACTTTCGTGGTCTACTTTCAACTTTTTTCAAGCTGAAGCCACGGAAAACTTTTATTTAATGCGGATCATAATTATTCTCGCTGTTTATAAGCTCTTTTTGTTACGTAGGTGTAATCCGAAGTATTGGTGTCAGCAACTTTGAAGTTCAAGATCTACGGCGTCTACTGGAAATTGCTAGTATTCATCCGTCAGTCATTCAGAATCCTTTTGATGTCTTCAGTCAGGATCTCGAAACACGACAGTTCTGCGACAAAAATAATATTCGATACACGGGACACAGGTATACAAACCCTTTCTATCTCTATAAAGAGCTGATTCGTATAATCGCACTTAAGCTCTACCTTTTACTCTTTAAAGTAGATTTAAGAGAGAGAACTGCTATATCGTAATACAAGAAATTCCTAAGTACAGCTAACACAAATGTTACCAAGAAGTGAAAGAAGAAAGAGGCTATTCTGTTACATATTGCGCTTATTAAGTGAACATTTCGGGTAGCATCAAGGTGGCTCGATACGCCTTTACTGTAAAACACGAGTTGCAAAAATCAACCTTTGAAATTCAAACGCCAGTAGTCATAGGTTTGGTTTGTTCCCACTAGCATCGAGGGTCTCTCTTCTGTCCTTATACCAGTTCATGTGTCTCTATTAAAACAGCACTGAGGATTTGGAAATTCCAAGCAGACTCATAAACCTATTCAGGCTAGCCTGTGAACAAGCCCCCAGTCTTGTAAAGCAAATGACGAAGAGAAAGCTAGAAAGCCCGAGGAGATGAGGAGCGGAGGGGGCCTGTGCTACGTCCCACACCATGCCCCTCGGGAGCCTTTTCACCGCCTACTTCAGGTTAATAACCTGTAAGACTCTAGGCTCCTATACTGATTATCATATGTTTAAATTGATAATTTAACATTTATCCCTGAAGAGCCTTATATGGGATGGATGCGACGCTCCTCAACCGGAAGTAAGGCTCTTTACCGTTTCATATACCTTGACGCTACCACATTCGTTTTGCTAAGTGTCTTTACTTTTCTTATCCACACGATGCCAAAAAATTTTGGCGAAAAACAATGCTCAAGAATCAAAAAAGTCCACTTTCGGTTGACTTGCGTCGCTCAAAAACGCCGTTTCTTAAGCTCCCTATTTACACTTGCATAAAATTCGGCACACTAATATGTCAGGAGCCTTGGAAGTTTTTTGTGTTATTCTCTCAGTGTTTAAAATGATACTTGAGAAAGAAATCTGCGAGCTAAGCTCAAACTTTTACCTTCAATTAACAGCACACTTGGAGACTCGTGGAAAAGGGAAGGCATGCCTCTAAACCCCGTACTTTCCGATGAAGGTCTCCGAAAAATCGCCTCCAAATTCGACGCATCTATACCTCAGCTTGTATTAAAGTGGTGTCTGGAGAGTAATGTTATTTGTTTCCCACGTTCTCGCAACCCAAATCACATCCAGACAAACTTTCACTTGTCTCACGTGCGGCTAAACCAGCAAGACCTGGAGTATTTTGAAAGTCTGGATGGAAAAATAATCACTCCCGAAGATGGTCCACCGTTCGATTCTCGTGCAAAGCCGAGCAGTTCCGATCAGGAAATTGCCGAAGAAAGAAAAGCTGCAGATGAAGGCGCAAGTAATGAGGAGAAGAGTATCAATGGTAAAGTCGTCTTAGTAGAAAAGGTTGATCTTAAGGATTCAACATTGTACCTTAGCTCTGATGATCACTGGATTTACGCTTTTGACTCTGCAATGGGAAAATTGAAATGGAAGCATGGCACAGCTGATGAAGGCGGTTCAAAATGCGTCTTCAACTCAGACGGCAATATCGTGTACTGCGCAACAGACGACAATTCACTTCGTGCACTCGACGCCATCGACGGTTCCCTTATATGGAAATTTTCCACCGGCGGAGCCGTGACGTCTTCAACTCGACTTGGTGCGGATGGCGCTCTCTATTTCGGATGTTTGGACGGCTTTTTCTATGCTGTCAACCCTGACGGCTCTTTAAAGTGGAAGCGGAACTTGCGCGAAGAAATCTGGTCATCCCCAGCTCTTCTCGCAGGCGGCAAAGCTGTTTTCATTGGCTCGATGTCCGAGGGCTCAGCTAATGTCTTCTCGCTTAATGGTGAAACAGGGGAGATAATATGGTCGTACGAAACGGGTGGACCTATATTCTCTTCCCCAGCATTAAGCCACGATGGCAACTCTGTGTTTTTCTGCTCCTTTGACGCCAACTGTTATGCGTTTGCTGTCCAAAGTGGGGAGAAACTCTGGACATTCCAAGGGGATTCAAGCTTTCAGTCATCGCCGGTTGTTAGCAAAGCAGATGGCACTCTCTTTATTGGGTCAACAGAAGGGAACATTTATGCTCTGGATTCGACTTCTGGAAAAGAGAAATGGACACGGCAAGGTATACATTATTATTATTATTATTATTATTATTATTATTATTATTATTATTATTATTATTATTATTATTATTATTATTATTATTATTATTATCTTGTTTACCTTAATTTATACCATAATACAACATAATAGCCGAGCCCATTCCTAAGCGGTCAGTGTAAAACGCAGACTGCGGACTGCAGACTGCAGACTGCGGACCAGGGGTAAAAAATGCAGACTGCAGACTAAAAGTAAAACGCAGGCTGGGGTAAAATGCAGACCGAGCATAAACTGTAGTCGTGGAAGGGTTTAAGGGCAAAAAAATCCCGCAAATACATGTAAACGAACACTTACTTGATGACATCTGCTTTCACAAATCCATTCCTTTCTTCTCTGGAACGTCGTCGACGACCCGAAAACATAATCGCAATCCTGAACCTTTTTTCCATCCGAGAGACTTCACGCTTCAACTTTTGATGCGAAGTTTTCGATATACGTCACCAGGGACCTTGAACTGGTACAACACCACGATGTTTACGCTTAAATGAAAGCTGCTGACCCAAAATACTGTACAGGAATTATGGCGATAAAAACGGGAGTAAGTCATTCCAACAATAAAGAAAAGATGTTCTGCAAGAAATTTGGATGACCTTCTATGAAAGTATTGCAAATCAAGGTACGCAGACTTAAGCTGCTTGGATGTTCATTGAAACTTCTGGCGAATGTGCAATTCACTTCGACTAGGAAGCGAAGTGTGTAACTCATACAGGCTAGCTATTTCACCGATTTGAAGAAGAAGGAGCACAAATGTTTAAAAACGTCTACAGTCTTTATTCTAAATTTTACCCTAGCCTGCGTTTTACTCTTAGTCTGCAGTCTGCATTTTACACTCAGTCTGCATTTTACCCCTGGTCCGCAGTCTGCAGTCCGCAGTCTGCAGTCCGCAGTCTGCGTTTTACACTGACCGATTCCTGAGGCCTAGGGTTAGAATGGATGGAGAGTGTCTTTCTTACATGTGAGATGTTCCAAGTAGTGTAATCCTCTGTAGTTCACATTAATACTAGGAGTGTATTGAAAGAACAAAATTTGACTTGTACTCTGATTCCATGTAGAACATTATGTACATTCAGATTTTCTCGATTTAGGAAAGTAAGAGTCAGTGAAAGGAAGTTGTTCTTCTCCAAACCGGCTCGGGCATGTTCTTAGCATGTTCTTTATATACTGGCAAATTTCAGGCTGAACGTTCATATAAAAAAGTTCTTTCAAAGTAAGAGTGTAAACCTCGATAATAGTGGTAATAGTTTAAACAAGTACCCAGTTTTCAAGTTTTATGCCCTTTTGCAGTTACGTAGCTCATAATAGTAGCGGGTGATAAGAATCAGTTTGTTTCACTTAATTAATTTGCCTCAAAGGCAGTTAATTAAATCGTTGTTGTATTAAGTAGCCCCTGAGTTATTTAAGAGGCATGTGACGCTCGTATGCAAAAAATTGCAAAGTGATTAATTTCTTTCGCCAAAACGAAGCAAACGGGTATTTTTTTTCTACGTTTTCTTTTCTGTTTTTCTGTTTTATGATTTATTCTTTTCTTTGTTCACTGGGGTGTAAGGTTTTTGAATATTTAACAAGGCCGGTTTACACTTGGTATATATTTTTGTACGATTGATATGGCGATTTAAGAAAATCGCCAGTATTTCAACCAATTTTCAGATCGGATCCGGTAAGTACCAGGATTTTAGAGTAAGGGGCCCCTTCTTCACCCGTTCCGGCGCAGTGCTTACCCTGCGAGCAGAGTTTTCTTTCTGGCATGGCTTTTAATATTTACGTAGTCGTTCGTGCCGTTTGTCAGTCGTCCCGAGAGATAAAGAGAAACCAACTAGGCGACTCACAAGCGGCACGAACGACTACGTAAATACTAAAAGCCATGCCAGAAAGAAACCTCTGCTCGCACGGTGTCTCGGAAAGGAAAATGACGTATTGTCTTGTGTTAATGTTATTAAATTTCCTCCACTGTAAGTGTCGCTGCCTGCGTAGCTCAGCCGTGATCGTCTAGTGGTTAGGACACTGCGTTGTGGCCGCAGTAACCCAGGTTCGAATCCTGGTCTCGGCATCTTTTTTTTTCCTTCTTTCTTTCATTGTTTTTCTTTTTTTTATCCTACTTTTTCGCTTAAATTTTTTTTCTTTTTTTTTTTTTAATTTTCCTTTAATGCACGTATCATTTTTAGTGTTCTTGGTAGAAATCGAAACTCGGCTAGCTGTTTTGACCGTCAGCAAACAACTTCCGTTCCTCTGTGAATGTATTCTTTGTCAGAACAAACACACGGGGAAAATTCAGAGACTCTTTTTAAGACAAAACGTAAATTAAAATAGAAAAAAATTAAATTTAAAAGGGCGAAACGAGCTGACTAGCGCTTTTCGATCGTGCAAATATAAACCGCAAACGATCGCACGACAGTTTTGTCGCTTACGTCTTTCGGTCACTGTTACTTGGGAGACATTCTGGATGGCCCTGCTGTCTGTGATAATTTCTACAATTTGGCTGGCTTATCTAGTCTTTCAATGGCCAAACACACTGCCTACAAGTTACCTAAAATCTGGAATCTGGAACATGGAATCAGGAGTACAAACTGTATTTACATTTCCTCCCGCGCCATCAATTTGAAAGTTATTTATGCTAAGCATTCGGAAATGAGTGTATACAAGACGTTTATCACCATAGGACAACTTGTACTCGTGCACTCACCCCGCACGCACTAACTTGCAGAACATGCGTTTATTTTTTGGTAATTTTCAGGCGATCCAAGTAACCCCGGAACCCCTCGACGCGCGTGTCTCAAGCTGCATGCCTCACTGGCCTTGCCTTTTGCCTTCGTGCGCTTGACGCGAAACAATATTTTAAAAGGCCTGTCCTGCAGGTTAGCCCCACTCCGGCACCGTTCCTGATTTCTCCCGTGGGTACATGAGAAAATATAGGCTTAGTTTTTTTTTTCCTTTCTTTAAACAGGCAAGGGTGAAATATTTTCTTCACCGTTCGTTGCACCTAACGGCAATGTTTACATTGGTTCTGGAGAAGGAGAGGTTCTAGCTCTTCGTCAGGCTGACGGGGCTTTAGTATGGAGTTTTAAGACGGAGTCATCGGTCTGGTCTACACCTCGTTTGGAAAAAAGTGGCCTCTTGGTCATAGGCGGTATAGACACCTATTTGTACGCATTGCGAGCAGACGACGGACAGTTGGTGTGGAAGTACAAGACAGATGGGCCAGTGGTGGGAACACCGCTGATCACCCGTGAGCATGCAGTGGAACAAGACTAAGACATTTCATTTTAATTAAGTACACCATCATAAGACAATAAATAGACCATTATTAATAAATATGCCTTACAGCTTGTACGCATTGCTGTCCAAGTTTTGATTATACCTTCCTCATTTCCCATAATGCACTATATTTGCCCCCCAAAATTTTGCTTAACCTTTGTTTTTCATTTCTCCTGGGCCGGGTAGTTGGAAGCTGGGTTAAGATAACCCAGGGTTACTACAAAATTTTAACTCAGATATGGGAGCTTAAAAAGGCAAATTCAGTTTAATTCTCTTTGCTTACAATTTGATGATTGCCGTACTCCAAAAAGAATAGAAAAAATTATCCGAGAGAGTGCTTTTGATGAAAAGAAAAAGAAACGCGGGTTAAAATTTAACCCGGGGTTAGTGCAAACCGGTGTTCGAACAACTGGGCCCAGCGTACTACAGCCGCGTCCCAAGAGAACTTGAAAACAATACTTATTCAAAATTTTGGGGGGCAAATAGGGTGCATTATAGGAAATGTGAAAGTGGCCTATATGCCGATACTGAAAAAAGTACTATCTTTCAAAACTGTCGCAATATTTATTTCCAGACTGGCAACTGAAGGATTAAATCTCCAGAAAATACCGTGTGATCTTCAATGGGTCAGCAAAACATACAAGCGAATATAAAGGTCGACAGTAAACGCAGTGCGAGAAAACACATTTTAGTCGCAACACAAGTAACAGTAAGGAACTGGGTTTTTTTGTAGCTAGGGAAGTAGTTTTAGGTGTGTTTACATAACTATACTGATTTGGCGTGTTCGGTTTTCAGCGGAGCTACACGGGAGTGAAATTCCCTCCCTCAGCTCTAGGTCCCACCCAGAAAATCGCTGTGGTCGTATTACTAACTACCCCCTAAGCTAAGCTGTCCCAGCTTGGCTTAGTCTACTGTTTAATCATTTGTCCCATACCCTAATACAATTGAACATGAATAATGTGTAAATCATGAGCCCATGTTAAATGAAGATATGATCGTCGCAGTGTCCTGAGCAATTGCAAATTAACCCGAAAAAAAGTTCTGTACTTTAACGGGATTCGACCTAATGGCCTCTGCGTTAGCGTCGCAGTGCTCGGAGACCCAGGGGCAGATAGTAGGGGCGAGGGAAAGGCTAAACGGTGCGGAAAATATGGCACGAAGAAAAGTAAAGAACGGCGAGAAGAGCGCATTGAGTTCATCTGGTTGAATAGACTGAATAGATTTCTTTTCCAACCAATGCACCCTGTTTCCCTTAAGAAAGTGTCTCCCCTTGTGACTTCCCAGTACCATATAAGCCGGGCATACAAGAAAGTTAGACGAAGGGCAAAGAGCGCTTATTCTTGCTAGTTTGTCCGGGAGAGTGGACGCTTATAACACTAATAATAGCATGGAATACTAAAACTTGTTGCTTTATGCTTAGCTGTGAACGAAAGTGTAAATTTAAAACGAAAAACGCTCATTTCCTCCAAAGAAATTAAATAAATGTATTTTATCTTGCCGCGAGTATCCAAGGAGCGTACGTTATCTGTTGAGGGGGGCAAGGAGGCGGTATCCCGGGACAAACGGGGACGGGGGCAGGGCAACAGGAGATGGGAACAAAGTCAGGTACGGGAGTAAGGAGTGCAGGGTACGGGAAGCGCAACATTCCGATCCACCAATTCATCTACCAAATTTAAGTCTTTGAAAAAGGTTATACCTTAAAATTCCATACACAAAAAAAAGTTAGGACGACTTAGCATATCGAGCTTATCATTCTAACATGATGAGCAAGGAGACTGATATTAGCTTACCGTATTTCCTGGAACAATAGCCGGAGGTGATTACTTTTTTCTTTCGCGCTAAAAGGGGGCGATTTTTCGAGGGAGGCGATTATTTTCAGATATTGTTCACTAGAAGTCTTACCCTAAATATTTGGTTCTATTTTGCCATCAAATCAAAAAATAATCACATCAAAGAAACTGAACATGGGCTTTTTAAGTGTTCCACATTTGGGCCTTGATTAATTTTCATTGTCAATATCCTCGGTGTCATCTGATCAGTTTTGCTGGATTATCCTCCAGATTTACGCGATTAATCGAGGGACGGCTGTTATTCGAAGAAATACGGTATGTTGAGCGCTTGCCATTGCCCTGTTATTGATCATGCACTCGGAAGACCTGACAAAGCTTCACAACTAAGAAACTCTTGTCAACATTTCCGTTAAAAAGAAGAATTAAGGAAAACTTGATCATAAAAGGGGATTTTTAAAAAACCGCCGAGAAAAAGTTCTGCTAAATGACAGTTCTGTAACATGTTGCTCATTCAAGCACAACAAACAATTTTTATATAAATTGACTGGTTGGACAGTCGACGTTAAAAACGTAGCCTATGAATTCCCGCCCAGGCCTTCAGCAGAATTACTATGACCAACGAGACAAAATTAAACGAAAGAAATAGGATAAAGTTTTCCACGGCTTCGCCGTCGTTTGCTGGAGTCCCACGCCTAGCGGGTGCGTGTCGAAGCAAGTAAATGAGACTCAGTCGAACCTCTCCTTGCTACCACTCTCGTAAGCGACCAGCTCTAGATACCACCGCCTTTGTGAAATCCCGTTTGAACTGTAACCAATACTTTGCAATTATAATGAAAAGCTCTCCCAAGCGTCCGCGACGAATTTTTTCTGATTACCCAGCTGGACTTTTCCTTTGTTTTCAAGCTCTCATAAGCGACCACTCAGAGTCTCTTCATACAGTCGAAGTTAAGTCAACTGGAAAATATCGGCACACAAATAAATGTTTTACAGGACTCTGTGGATCGAATAAATCAAACGGTCGCAAACCTTCAAAGCGAATTCCACCGCTTAAAGGAAGACGTACGAAATACAGTCGAAGAAACAAATACGCTTAAAACAAGCGTAAAATTCCTGAATGATGAAGTGGAAACCAGTAAGAGAAAACTCCGAGATGACGAAGAGAAGTCACGACAGGAGTTGGATCACTTGCGTCTCCAACT
>CALNXI010000496.1:155416-196024 GCA_942486025.1 Porites evermanni | reverse complement strand
CCCCCCCCCCCCCCCCCAAGAAAAAACGTACCTTCCCTAAATTAAGATCAATAAAACTTACTCTACAGTTAATTGTTGTTGTCCTTATTGCTCCAACGAAGTTGCGTGATAATTTGCAGTAATTTGTTCAAATTCACTCTATCTACAATAATAATATACAAGGTAGCAAACACGAGGTGCCATTTTCGCCGACATGCTCTCATTCAACACACAGAGGTTTCTACGTGTTTTCCTAAACTTAGAAAGTTTGCAAATCCTAAATGTTCTTAGATCTTCAATCTTTCTGCTTTCGACACTCGTTCCTCCACTCCTCGTGGTACCCACAGCAGCCATGTGCATGGGATAAACGTTCTTCTTCACAATGAAGCCTTTGCTATGTTGATTCCATCAATTACGAGCAGCTTACGAGCCATGACCTCTGCGATCAGTGACAGTCCGGAATGTTCGAACGATTCCTTGCCATTAATAATACTCTTATTTTCTTAAATCCAATGTTTCTTTAAAATAATGTGAAACTACAAGTACTGTATTAAAGCTTACGATAAATAGTAAACGAAATCAAAGAAACAATACTCTGTCTGCCTCCGTCCGCCATTTTGGAAAATTTTGATGTTTTGCTGATATCTGAACCAAAACAAAAGCGCGCCTTCTCATTGGTTGAGCAGTGTCGCGTGACCACTTGGTGTCGGTCTGATTAGTATCATCTCAAATCTCCTTTCTCCTAGCCCGTAGGAAGGCCTGATACTCATGCAACAGTCTGTGATTTGAGCGGGTTTTTTTTATTTTAGGAGGCAGATTAGAGGAGATACTACTGGAAGAACATCACAAGTTAGAAACTGACAGCTGAACGTCGAGCTATATAGCTACGGCAGGGTAAGGATTCTTGTCTTTGTCTGTTTTTGTACCTTTAAGTCTCCTCTTTAACTAGAGACTAAGCAGCAATTTTGAATTTCATAAGCAATGTTCGCAAGTTTAGCTGAGCTTAAAATGCAGTTTGAACTTATAAAGAAGTTCAAGAAAAATGATTTCCATCTAAAATATTAATGAACTCCTCTTTATTGGCGAGCATTCCACGTATGGTGCTTAGTGCGCTTTTGGGTAAACGCTAGTTTCCATATCTCAAACCGCCCTTGGATACCTTGTCATGCCTACACAAAGTAATTGCATATATGTATGCATACGGCACATGAGTGAGCCCTGACTATAGTGATTAGGGTTAAGCACTAACAATACTGATTAGGGTTAAGCACTGACCATTGGAGAAAACTGTAATAAAAAAAATCGAAACTGTGACGTTAACCAGCCTAACCAAGGTGAAAAGAGTTGATGTTTTTGACGAGAAAGTCAAACGATCAACCCACTTCCGGCTTTGAACACTGATTGAACTGGCATCAAGTTTTACACAGTAAGCTTATGTATTTTAAAATAATAAACAAACTTTTTTATTCTTCAATGGTCATTTAATGCCTGCCAAAGGCATTTCAATGAAATTGTAAGTGGGAATAATGCAACATTACACACTGATTCTTTACCAACTAACTCAATTCCCAGCCACATCCCCAACAACCCTCCCCCTCCCCCTCCCCACTCCCCCTGCATTGAAATGGTTCACCCACTACATATGATGGCTCAGTAAAATACTATAGGACTGCTGTGAGTTTCAAAATATAAATTGTTGCTTTCAAAACGAGGCTTAGTGAAAGAAAGTGTTAGTGAATATCGAAAAATATATTTAATATATCAATGGCTTCACACTTAGTCTGGCTGTAAAACAGAGACTAATGGAGCACCTTTGAAATTATCTATCTCATATTTGCCCAATTTTTTGCAAGTTTCACAAAAATCTCAGGTTTTGTCAAGGCCTTCTCAAACTCCTCTTTCCAGTGATGCCAACTCTCCCGCTTTTGGCGGGAGACCACAGGGAGCCCACACAATCTGTTTGTGAAGCCGATTGTTTTTTTAGTACATGTACTGGATTTACCGTTTGCTTCACCTATAGCAATATATCGCTAACTATGTATATAAATCAATGATAAATAAACGTTGAATTACCTTACCTGTGGTATATAGTCGTCGTTTTACCTCAAAAGCGTTTTTTTGAGCGATTTTGAAGGAGTTGGATTTCGCCGTTGACTGTTCCTTATAATAGAGGGACAAGGGTGGAATCCATGTCTTGAAAGGGCTCCAGTGCCGGAGCGATTTTTTCCCCCCGAAATCGCATTGCTCCGGTTTCAAACTCCGTAGCAAAAAGATAGAAAGATTCATGTTTCTCCTCGTACCTTTCGATCCAGAACATTTACTATAAAATAACAATCGGCTAAACAAACAGATTGTGCGGGCTCCCTGTGGGGAGACTTACGCTTTTTTGCCTCGTCTCCCACTCTCCCGCTTTGGTATATAAATCTCCCGCTTTTTACGTCCACTATAAATATTGAATACTTGGTAAAAAATAAACAGACGTTGCTTGAGATTTAGCCCATTTTTAGCTCAAAAATTGAATTTTTCTTATTGGTAGTATAGTTTCTGGGACATTTTTGCGCTATTTAGTCATTGACAAAGATTATTTCTAGCATCAATACGATGATTTCGAATTTTGATAGTATGTACATTATGTAAGACGTCATATAATGTCCTAAGTCATTCCCATTGGGGGCTGGGTCAATTTTCGGCGGGGGGAAGGGGGGGTTCGTTGAAACTGCGGTGGGGAGGGGTAGTGAAAAAAAGACAGTCTCCTGATTTTAGGTCTTCAGAGGTTGGCATCTCTGTCTTTCACTGCTTTACACTCTTCAGCAAATTTCTGAATTTTGCTGAAATTTTTTATTTTTTTTCTCATTTGCAGTTTTCACAAACATCACAGATTTAGCTGAGGTCTTCCTTACCTCCATGTTTACTGCTTTTCACTAATGCAGTGAATTTTCAAAGTTTTTGTAATTTTTGCAACTGCATGCAAACCTGGACATATCTCATTAGCTTGAGGTCATGAAAGCAACAAGGAGTCTGGACAATTCAGAGGTTAATTCTTTTTTTTATTTATTGTTACAAAAAGTTATACTTTCTTCATGAATATTATACTGTGCTGTTGTCATGTCAGCTGGCATTTGTTGACTGATATGGTTGTCATGTTGACTAATATTAACCATTATTTCAAAAAAGGCTTGGTCAACATGTTGACTTGACAGTCGTCGGCCAATATGTTGACATATATATATATATCTTGCCTGATTTATGAAAACCGTACCATCGGACTCCTTGACCCCACACACCTTAAACTGACTCAACTAAAGTAAATATCGCCTATAAACTCAGCTCTTACCCATGGTTCTCTTACGGTGACTCTCTTCTTGGTTCCTGATTAGCAAAAGAAACATTGAAGTCCATCAAAAAGACACTCTGGCCTTGGCCATACACTCTAGCTGCTTAAAGGCCCTAAATGACGGAAGATGCTTGAGACTTAACCAAGTTCTAAGCAGAGAATTCAAGGTTAAATCACCCCCCCCCCTCTGACTTCCTCCACCCCCCCTGCTTTCATTGGCCAATGGGCCTCAAACATAACAAGAATTTGACATGACAAACTAAAGGCACACATGACCAGTGCACTGACTCTCCCAGCACAGAGCAAGACTAACGGAAGGTACCAGGCATTTGCAGTACCCTCTCCCCCTAGGGATTGACATGGAGGCCCCTTTCCAACCCATGGTGAGTTACCTCAGGGACTGAGCTTGACAATGAGACCAACCAGGACAGCAAGCCCCCTATGTTTTTTCTCACCGCAGTGACCAGTAACCTGGCTATCGCCAGGTTCCTGTGCGAATATTCTGGCCCGTTTTGAGGTATGTTTTCAAAAATTCGGCTAGATATATAAGGGTGCTTTTAGTTCACAAGATCCAAAAAAAATTTATGGTAATGCCTTGTTTGTTTGGTGAATAACTTCGATTTACCTCCATGATCACATATGTATACACCTTAATTGAAGTTTGCGTCATTGTATCAACTTTTAATCCGTATAGTCAGTGAAAACAAATTTTTGTATAAATTATTGCTATTACTTTGTTTTCTTTTATTTTTATTAGTTATCATTTTTATTGTTAATTATTTTCTTATTAGTTTTAATTTAAGATGACCAGGGATCAATGTGAAGAATTAGATTAAACAATTAATTATCATAATTTTTTATTGTAAAAGACTGAAGCAAATTAAGTGGGCGTGGTTCTTGAACAGAAGTACCAACAGTTTACATTTATGTTCTTACTATTATTAAATTATTTTATTGTCCTTGTTATTGTAGGCTTGCTATGGTGACCCCAGTGTTCCAGCATTACATGTTACTCTTCTAGGTGGTGAGTGGGGTTCATCTGCTGGTGGGTTGTCAACCATAAACAGAGAGCTTGCTATTCACCTTTCAAAACATTCAGCGGTGAAGATTTCTTTACTAGTCCCAGAGGGAGCTTGCAACTCTGAAGAAAAAAAAGAAGCAGGTGGCTATGGAATCACTATTGTTCAGGCGAAGGAACGTGCAGCATATGATCGTCTTGATTGGTTGAGCAACCCACCCCAGGACCACTTCATGGACATCGTTGTTGGCCATGGTGTTAAACTTGGTCGGCAAGTACAATTCATTAGAGATTCTGCTCAATTTTCAAATTGTAAGTGGGTACAAGTGGTTCACACTGCTCCAGAGGACCTGAGCAGTTTCAAATCCTACAGTGACCCCATTTCAAAAGGTGAAACAAAACACGAATCAGAAGTTGGGCTTTGCAAACTTGCTGATCTTATTGTGCCTGTGGGACCCAAACTAAAAGAAGCATACTCTTCATATTTACAGCGATGCAAGACAGATCAAGACCTTTTGTCAATTACTCCAGGCCTTTTTCAAAGGGAGTTTGGGGATTTAGTGGCAAAACAAAACCCTAATGAGGATGGTGAATTTAAAGTGTTGTTATTTGGTCGTGGGGATGATGAGGACTTTGAACTCAAAGGATACAACATTGCTGCTCACGCGTTTACTGATCAACGGTTGAATAACAAACCCTATCGTCTAATCTTTGTTGGAGCACCTGAAGGAAAGCAAGAAGAAGTTAGAGAAAAACTTCTTCAGCATGGTATTGTGGAAGCACAGTTGACTGTTAGAAAATTTATACAAAGTAGAGAGAGACTGAAAGATTTGCTCTGCGAAGCTGACCTTGCCATAATGCCATCAAAATCAGAGGGATTTGGTCTTGTCGCACTTGAGGCCTTGTCTTCGGGACTACCCATTCTTGTAGGCAGTAGGTCAGGATTTGCCAAAGCATTAGAGAATGTTCTTCATGGCAATACATGCATTGTGAATTCAGATGATCCTGCAGAATGGGCAAAAGCAATAGAAGCTGTTCGTTTAAGGCATGGAATGAGGCTTCAAGAAATTAAATCACTGAGAGCATCTTATGGGGAGAAATACAGTTGGGAGGAGCAATGTGAAACCCTTGTGAACAGAATGCGGAGAATGGGTCATGGTAAGAGTTACTTGTTAAGTGCTGATGTAGTATTCATGTTGTACCAGACATCACACTAGTATAGTTTTCATGACACAACATAATATGCAAATGTACGAGTGCAGTGCACTCACAAACACTGAATGCATTTTGTTCATTGATCACTGCATTGTCGAGTGTACATGCAGGTTCTTTAGTTTTCTTTGTAAATTTACTACACGAACATAATCTCAGAATATTTAACCGTTTCACTGATAGCTAGATAAGTATGGCCAAGACGTATAAAATAATGTACCTCTTTACAATCCTTACCTAGTAGATTCAGTTACTTCCCTTAAGAAATCTTACACCTTCAAATCTTTTACGGTGGGGGGAGGCCATGTAGCCATATTTTAACTTAAGTGTTGTTATTTTTAAACTTCCACTGAAGGAAAACATACAAAGACAGTCAGTTTTGTGTTGGGAATTAAGTGACAAACATGCAAATTAAATTGGCTACTTGAAATTTTGATATTTCCTTTATAATAATGTAGCTCAAAGCTTGATAGAGCTGACTGTTTGACCATGTAGCTAGGATNAGATAAGTATGGCCAAGACGTATAAAATAATGTACCTCTTTACAATCCTTACCTAGTAGATTCAGTTACTTCCCTTAAGAAATCTTACACCTTCAAATCTTTTACGGTGGGGGGAGGCCATGTAGCCATATTTTAACTTAAGTGTTGTTATTTTTAAACTTCCACTGAAGGAAAACATACAAAGACAGTCAGTTTTGTGTTGGGAATTAAGTGACAAACATGCAAATTAAATTGGCTACTTGAAATTTTGATATTTCCTTTATAATAATGTAGCTCAAAGCTTGATAGAGCTGACTGTTTGACCATGTAGCTAGGATTATACCCTTTTGAAATGTAATCTTAAAATGGATTTATAGTACTTTAAAAAGTTATGATGTTTTTACCATCAAATTCACTTCAGTTTTTTTAATTATTGCCTCTTGAGCTTAAATGTTTTGTGCACACCTTTTAAAGTTGTATTGGAAGTTGTCAATGCATGAAAAGATCGGTAATGTGTAGAATAAGGGTCTCCACCACATTTAAGAGTCACAATTGTCAGTGTGACCGTCAGAATTTATTTTTAGTGTTACATGGGACATGGTACTACACGAGTGGTTATGGGTGGTGGAGATGTAAATGGGTTACAAAAACATATGTACATTATTTTGTAAGAAGCTTGTCGTGTAATAAACGCTTGTTCTCACACCAGATGCTTCTGATATACCAAAGGATGTTTCTGTCACTGAAAGGCAGCCCATTACAAAAACACATGCTTTAGCTTCTGGATTCTCAGAAGAGCAATGTCCAGTTGATGAACAGCCTAAAACTGAGGATTCAGTCAGATTAGGTGGAGAATCTCCCTCAACTTGCCATACTCCTAGCATTTCAGGGCTCACTTCTGACCAAGGTATGGAATTGAATTACATTGACAAGGTGCCAAACTTTTTTTTGCGTGTTTTAGTGGCTTGTTTTAATAAACTCTTTAGAATGTTTTGGCCCATTTAAAAAGTAACTTTTTTTATTTTTGTCTCTCCGCTATTCACCATTTTCAGATAGACCACGCACCTTGGTTACTTCCCAAAATTTTGCATAACCATTGTCTTCGATTTCTCTTGGGACGAGTGTAATACCCAGGAGAAATTGAGGGGGTGGGGGGGATAAACAAGATGCGTGTAAGATATATGTGAAAGTGGTGAATAGCTAGAAGAATGCTCTGTTTATGTCAAAGCTTTTTCAAACAATGAGCTGAGGAGCCTCACTGAGTTTCCTTATACATTAGAAAATGTAAAGCTTATTTTTTCCTTGAATTGTAATAAGAAGCAGTAATTAACTTGCATCAGGGGCACCCGACGACGGTTTCCTTCTAAATATACTGAAAACACTTTTGGGCTATCCAGAGTACTTTCAGATATCTAAAAACGCATTCTAAGCGGCGCTATAAAATTTTTATCTGTTCGGTCATCCTTGGGGAACTTGAGTCTTTTCGAATTACGAGGGATTCAGTATTACATTCAATTTTACGTATTACCAAGGAGAGAATTTTTCTGATTCCTCTTTCCATCACATCCGAAAATGTTGGGTTTCCTTTTTTCTATGAAAAATAGCCAAACCTGGAGAGTGAAATGTGAAAAAGTAAACCTCAGAAAGTCGTAGGGAATTTATTGGTTGAGCTTAGAAAATTCTACGCGAACGGAGCGGTCGTCTAGAAATTTTTAGCCGTCCTTATTACTTATAAGTAGTAGAAAATTCTAGGCACTATTTACTTCTCCGAACAGATATTTTACAGAAAACAGTCGTTGGGTGCCCCTGTAATACGCTTTTAATCAATGATTTTCAGAAGCAGCAAACACTGTTAAGATGTCAATCACCCCACGTGATTTAAGTAGAGAACTGGAGGATGTCGTGGATAGAATGTTAAGACAACAACTTAAAGCGTACTTGGAATACAATAAAAGAAACAAGCTTTCTACAGCCAGCGGACTGAGTGACTTCATTAAACAAGTAGAAAATACTTACAAGTTTACTTTAATGTCTGTGGGTGTGGAATCTTTGGTAATAAAGGGTCAGTGTCCTGACCTGCAAAGTCTTGAAAGTCTGTGGAATGATTATTGTTCTGGTGTCCTGAATGAAGCTGCAGAGAGGTTTTCGGTAACTGATGATATGAAGAAAGAAATCAACTTGGTGACACTCAAATTAAAGACTATTATTGAGGAGGAAGGCTATTTTACTTGCAAGAAAGCTGTTATGGAGAAGTCGGGTGAGTTGGTTTAGCACAATTTCCTCTAGTGTACGGAAGGTCGTGGGTTCAATTCCCATCTGGAACTCTGAATTCTTTTTCTTTGTTCTTCTGTGCACACATATCATTTCATTTATTAATTATCTTTGGACAAAAAATTGAGATAATTCTCTGCTATAGCAATGCGCTCATAATTATACATGTACATGTATTAATAAAGCGGTCATCTTAGAGAATTCAATCGAGATAATGGAACAATTCAATGTATGGAACCGCTGCCAATCAGGTTGCTTTTCTTGTGACGTTTTGTGGTATGGTATGGTTGGTTACTTCCCTAAAACAGTTTGCACTAAAAGAACAGATAAATTAATGATAATGCATAAAATAGTAATGGAAATAACATTTAGCATGTCATAAAAAAGAAGTTGTTAACGTTTAGTTCAGCAAGTAAACTATATTATGACCACAAGAGAGGTGGCTGTTAGTTGACGTTCACGTTCATGTGCAGTAATGCAGTAATTGTCCCTCGCTGTGAGCATTTTCTTTAACAGTGCATTCACAAAAGATGAATTCAATGCGTATATTTGTTATTTTATTCTGTGTTAGCAATCAACAGCAGCGTGTCACCTTTAACTGAACTAGATCAAGAAGCAGCTTCACCTCCAACTGACACAAGCCCAGATGATTCTGAGGTAGGTGCATGCTACTTGGGACTAAAATTGAAAACAAGTAAATACTAGAAAGAAAAAGAAATCGAGTCGTTGTAGGAGTGCAGTCTACTCAATTCTGCAATAATAGCTCGGAAAAAAGTATGACAGTTTTCAAACCCAGTTTTTTGTGGAACGAACTGACTATTTTATGGAACGATCTGACCATGGAACGAAATGACCAGTTACCGTCATGCACCTAGCAGACTACCGATGAACAAATTAAAACACGGAAAGTGACACTTTTTGTGTGCAAGAGTATTCGGAAAAATACACCATTGTCGTCTGAAATTCATTGTTACGTTAAAAATAGAAAAGGTTTACACTTAAACCGGTTTAGAAGTAACTGTAACAGTGTGAGGTTTTTACTTAAGGGGCAACTCCAAAACTAGTTCGTAAACGAGGGAAGGTGTATCTGTCGTCTAAGCATCAAAGCATAGACGATTTAGGTGGAATGAGATATCCAAATAGGCTTTTAAGTAAGAATTTGCCCCTCTGTACATGCAATTATCCATTTTATAATGCTTACAACAGTTTGAATCACCAGTTAATTTTGGCCAATTTTAAGCTTTGTACTGATATAGAGAAGAATCCAGGACTTTCAGTTTATCTAGATGCTACAAAAACAATTAATGCTCCATACTGTCAAGGAAATGTTACAGTATTTGGGGAAAATGCTGGACAACAATGTGTCGCAATGAGTCTGTTCGCTTTAATTTACAGTAAGATAACAAAGATTACTTCAGTTCATGATATGACTCAAATAATGATTGTTGGTATTTAATTATATTCTAGTCTGTCACTGCTTGCAAAACAATCTGTGTTAATGTTAACAGAATTGCCAGGAATATTTACAGTGTTGGAGCAATTTTTCCACCTTGAATACAGTGACAGTTATACTTGTAACATCCATCACTACTGTATATGCCACTCACAGGGTACTGCATTTGAAACACTCTTGGCACTGAACTACAACTCATTCATTTTAACAGTGGCAATTATTGGTGTTGGTATCTACAGCATTGAGGCTGGGGGATATAATGTATTTGATTCTCATGCTAGAGATATGTATCATAACAGTCATAGTGAAGGGACATGTGTATTGTTGGAAATACCATCCATGCATAAATTAGTACAATATTTTCAGACTCTACTATTCTCATGCTAGAGATATGTATCATAACAGTCATAGTGAAGGGACATGTGTATTGTTGGAAATACCATCCATGCATAAATTAGTACAATATTTTCAGACGGCTCTACATATGAGTGAGGATATAATTATATATATATATGAACTTAAAGGTGTACATATTGCCACCTTTATAGCCTGTGAACAGGCTGTCGGTTCTTTTTGGGGAAAAAAATACCAAAGGCCTGTTCACAGGCTACCACCTTTGAAGCTCATCAATTTTCAAGCAATGTTGAACATTGTAGTATATCAAATGTTAATAGTTACCAATGTTCCTGTAAACAGTGCTGCCCTATAGCAGTTTATGCAATGTGTTACTCGCTTAATAATTCTTGTGGATACTGGATGTAAGGAACTTTATTTGCCCTTGTTAGTAACCGGAATACACTGTACAATGTGATGGGTGTGAAAAATCTGTCAGTATCAGTGGAGCTGATATAAACCTTACTCTCTGGGCTATAATCACTTATGTCCTATGTTGCAATTTGGCTCCAAGCATGTCTGCATCGAAGATGTGCATATTTTCAAACATTGTCATGAAATGACACTATTTTTGTTGTGGATTGGGACATACTGTATAAGCTGTGTGGTTCAGCAAACAAGTGGAGTAAAGGATTTGTCTTCTCTGGTAAGGTATGATGACAGTTCTTTAGCTGCAACAAGGCATGTTCAAAATATCATACCCATTTTACGACCATGCCCAAATATACGCTCCCACAGCGTCTTGTTAATAGATATGGAACTAGATGGTAAAGCGGATGGAGGTCTGGATACTCTACGAGATGTGACTACCGGATTAGAGGCCCAGTTAAAAAAGCTAACTTTTGGTGGCGTTAACGAAGGCTATTTGTCCATTGAGTACTATGCCACAGATCTACCTGATAAAAATCCTACGAACGTGGAAGATCTTGTAAAACTTATTCAAGAGTTCCCATCCAGATTGAAAACAATTAATAACGGGCTGGGAGTTTCTATTAAGGTATATTTTTATTGCGTTTTGAAAGAGTGGTCAATCTAAGTTTTTATAATAATGACAACGATAATAATGGGTGCAAATATCGAGTTCTTATCTGGATGACCTAAATAAGTTGTGCTCTACTATAAACGCTTTTGATCTATGATCCCATAAAGTGGTCTTGCTGGCAGCCATAGTAGGGAACTTAAGAACAGCAAAAAAGCAATAGGGTTAGATTGGCAAAACAGCAATTCTGCACGTGCATCACGCTTTTTTTCTACATTTCTTTTGCGGTCACTGCACGACTACGACGTGAAAATGGCCGTTTTTATGCTAGAAACGTTAAAGTCGTCTTAAGACGGCTTTAACGTCTAGTATAAAAACGGTAATTAAGAGAGACGCATTTAAACGTCTGACGACGTTAACGTCTTCTGTTAAGTAAAACAGGATGCTATAAATTGGGACGCATTTATGTCCAACTCGTCCAGAGACGACTGGGAAGAGTCAGCGTTGTTGTTGTTTTTTTTTTCAGAGCACTCCGGGCTTTCTTTCAATGTTATCGTCCACTTTCATGTGTCCCATTTTTACCCCAGTCGACTTTAACGTCTCAGACGTTAAATACGTCTAGACCACTTTAACGTCTTTAGCCTGGGGGACGTGAACAAAAGACAACGATTTTCTCTTACTTTTCCTGAAATTCGATTCAGTCTTTTAGAATTCAAGTTTGCCAACATTTGACGAATTGAACAAGATGGATCCAGTAAGGGCGGTAAAGTTTGACGCACCCCGACTTCACTTTTTAACAAAATGTTTTTAAGTGACGTTTTCATAACCGTCGCCATCGTTGTTGCTTACGCTCCCTTTTACACGGGAAATTTACGTTCATTTAACAGGAGGTGTTAGAGACATGTTTCTTGCTAGACTTGCTTCAGCGATTAAAATACCGTATTTAAACGATTAAAAGCCGCGTTAAAATTTTAGTACTTTGATACGGTGTTTATTCGAGGGCGACGTTTCAGTGATCAAGTATTATACTACAAACTATAAATTTTACAACTGTGATGTATTTGGTTTTGTTTTAGATTGAACTTCAACCAAAAGAAAGTGTTTACCCAGCATTAGATAAAGTTTCAAGCGTCCAAGTGATGGAATGCGACATCGATGAAATAAAGAGCTGCTTTGACGATCTTTATGAGGCACAGAGACTTGTGTCAGAGTACAAGGATAAAGGGGGAGTGCTAGACAGCGACATGAAAAAGTTCAATTCTGTTGTTACCAAGACCCTGTGTACGTTCCGCTCTGCTATATCCAGCCTAGATGAAGAAAAAGTTGAAGAATGTCTAGAGAAGTACGGGAACGCCTTGGATGGAATTTACTACGGAAAAAAATTTGCAACATGCTGGAAGGAAATGTTAACGAAAAAACGGGAAAAGGTGTGTATAAGTTTTTTTTAAGCTACGCGCCAACTTAAATGTACTTAAGTAAGGGTTATCGGCCTGAAGCGAGGGGTTATGTGATTTATTCCCCTCGTGCGTTGCCCGAGCAAGAGGAATAAATCACATAACCACGAGCTGAAGGCCGATAAACGGGTTATTTTTACATTGGCGACGATTCCTCAAGGGATGCAAAAATACAACGACGAAAAATGCCTCTATTGTTCATCTTTTTTTGTTTTTTAACACTCCATGCTGGCACTGTCTGCATTCACAAGTTTCTCGGCTTTTTAATCATGTTAGTTTAAGTCGCATTTCGAATTAGTTGCTCGTAGTGAATGTTAGAAACAGCCTAAAAAAGGGCCAAAGGAAAGAGCCAAGCAGTGTCGAGCGATTCAGAGTCAGAAGTAGAGCCGTTTATTATCCAAACTAAAGCAGCTTTAGTGGCGGTACTGCAATTGAGCTTTCGGAAAACAATTTTGAATCTTCATTTGCGGGTGCAGACAACGAGCAAGCAGTTCACAATTTCAGTTTTCGCACGGAGGATCTTTCGACCGACCTGCATGTTTACAGATAAAGAAGATTCCGGGCGAGGGATCACTACTGGAACTGACAAGGAAATTTAGGCGAGGAATAAAGCAAGAATACCACAAAACACAAAGAGGTCAACTAACATGTCTTCATGGAGTACAGGAGTTTGGGATGACTGGTTAAAGAACGGAACACCTTACCATGATAACAGTGACACTTTCCTGGAACCGTAGAATTTTAAAGACACTGTTCAATTTCGGAAATCGATGAACCACCAACTAAGAAAATCCGTAAATGTGGCGCAAAAGAAACGGAGTTCAGTTTAATTTTAGTAATTGTAGCGTCGTGTTTAATATTTCCAATAAGCATATAAATTTGTAAATTCGTTCTTTATGAAAAGTTAATTAAAATGTGAGGGGATTATGTATTAATCTGCAAGGGGGATAAGGGCCTGTTTACATGGAGTGGGGGACCCCGGTCTAGTGAGGTTGGTTTCTTTTGTTGTCACGCTTTGGGGAACACAAAACAAAAGAAACCTACCCCACCAAACCGGGGTCCCCCACTCCATGTAAAAAGGGTCTAAGTCACTTATCCCCCTTGCATATATAGAGGATATTACACGGTGGCGCGAAGATATGAATTTTATTTTCGAGTGGCAAAACAATATTTTACGAACGAGCGCAGCGAGTGAGTAAAATATTGTTTTTGCCACGAGAAAATAAAATTCATATCTTCAAGCCGCCATTGTAATGTTCTTTTTATTATATAGACAAAAAGACATCGATAAAATAATAGAGGGAAATGACCGAAATTACGTCATCGATAAACTCGCGTGTGAGATTATGGAAAATAAACCACTCGGGTCCCGGATGTAGTTTTTATGAATTTCACGAGTGGTATTTTCCTGTAAAACACTCGTGTCTATATAATAATAATACATAATCCCCTCGCATTTTAATTAGCTGTTCATTAGCCCCGCTCTTCCCTTCAAACAATCAAAGCCGCACCTAGCTTTTCAGACAGTTGATTCGGGGGTTATGTAATATATTCTCCCCGAAGAGAACAAAGGAATCCGAGCTTATGTAAAAATAATATTTCAGTATGGGTGGTTATCACGTTACGTCATTGCCGCCATGCTGGTGGACGGTAAACAAAAGATCGCTCATTAGCTCGCTTTGTTTGTCCACCAGCATTTGTTCATTTCACCATTGTTATTTGTGTCTCCCGAGATTGCATGAAAACCACCTATACTTTAATTTTAAGACCATTTTCCCTGAGACTAATGGACCCTAACAGTGAAAAGTGCAGGTATGTATTTGAAATAACTGAGCTGGTGGTTCTATAGTTTCTAAATCAGAGTCAGTTGGAAGTACTAAATATCCTCCCGCTTAACTTTCGGTACAGTGCAAGTCAGTTTCTTCCATTATTATGCATGAAGTCTCTAACAATTGTTTGCCGGAAAATAGTTCTAACTTATTTCTTGAACCTTCACAAGTGCATAGCTACAAAACTAGGTTTTCAGAGACTGGTAATCTTTACATTAAATATTCCAAGGCAAATCATTTAAAATATTCGTTTCCTAGATTTGGTCCAAGAATTTGGAACAGTATTCCTCAAAGTGTCCGAGTACTTCCTAAACACAAATTTAACGCTTCTTTACATCAGCTCCTTTTACATATTTTAGAATTAGAGGATACTTAAGTTGACACACCTACTTTGATTAATAAACTAAGCAAGATGACAAGAAATGTAAAATATGTTTGTTATTTTGTATCGTTGTATTGTAATAACTTCAGTAAATCTTCTTGTGTCATTTATATAGATCTATCATCCTTTTTCTTTCTTCTGCTTAATTTCTTCTTAGTAAATTACTTTGTTTCCTCTACCCGCCTCGATTAGCTAAGCTATTTGAGAGCAGAGGATTATATGTTTTAATTTAATTTAATTTGTAACTTATGAAGATCAGTAAACTTCAGATATCAAAAAATTAAGTAAATTGGAATAACCACAATGAAAATTGAAAGAACGCGAATTCACATTTCAAGCGACGTTTCAGCCACAGTCCTCGGATCTTAAGGTCCCTATTATTAATTGAAATAATAGAAAACACTTCTTTCCTTGTGATTTATTTCAAATGATTTCCTACTTTCTTCTGCCCTCACTGTCTGCATGCTGTTTTGATCTACGCACCTTCAACAACTTTCACATTTCTGACTGCTGGTAAGATCAATTGTCTTTCTCGCTTGCTAATGGATCTCAACAGAAGAAGATAACGGCCGGGATCTCCAAAAGATGATCTTTGATCGAGATAAAGTGGTGGCCGTATTTACGAGGATGTAAATAAATAACAAAATCAGTAAACTTTTATTCGGGAAAGGAAACAACTGGTCGTAATAACGCTGTGATATTTTACGACTAAAGGTGGTTCTAATCTAGGGTTTAACAGTGTAGTAGTCATGATGATTTTACATTTTTGTTCATTTTTTTGCAGCTTCAAACAACTAACATAAAGGTAGGTTATATTAAGAAATGTTCAAGAAAATTCTTTTAGGAATCAGTCGACCATCTGTGATTTTTATACAAAGCCATATTTCGCCCATTCATAGCATGTGCCAAAGCTGAGAAATTTGGCACGAACACAATAGAATAGAATAGAAAAAAATCCTTTTGTATGTATCACTACATTATGGTACTTTTGATTGCACATTCCGTTCTTTGCAAAAGAGCGATGCCAAATGAACAAATTCAAACAAAGTTATAACAGACCTTAACCTCGGGAACTGAGCACCGGGTCCCCGTCTGCACACGTTTTCTGTTAGTAGTCCGCTGCTTTGGATACCCATAAATGATCCTGTTAAGGCCACGTATCAAAATGGTGCTTGGGCAGGGTGCAATACAGCAAATACCTCGTACCATTTTACCATGGTGTGGTCGTTTGGCCTAAACAGAGTAATTAAATTGAGGGTGTTGTCCTAAATGTTAGCCTTTTTTTGTCCTAGACAGGGTCAGGGTTTCAAACCTTTACCCAGATATTGGTCTAATCCCCCCCGGGCCAGATGACTTGTCATTATAACTAATATACTGCCTTTTCTACTGTAGCTTCCAAGTGGAAAAGACCTCACTGTTGTTCTCCTCGGGAAGACCGGCAATGGAAAAAGCGCGACAGGAAACACAATCATTGGGAAAAATTGCTTTCGGTCTACGCTGGATCCTTCTTCTCGAACACAGCAATGTGCCTATGGAACCAGAACCCTCGAGCGTCACATTTCCGTGATAGACACCCCAGGCCTTCTAGATTCCTTCACAGTTGAAAGGCTGAAAACTGTGCCTCTTACAAGCGGAACAAGACACGCCAAAAAACAGATTTGGAAAGAAGTGTACAGAATTTTTGCACTGGCTCCGACTGGATTTGATGCTATCCTGCACGTTGTGAAGTATGGTTCTCGATTCACAGACGAATGTAGACAAGCATTACGGCTCCTGATCAACTTTCTGGGCAGTAGATCTAAAGAGTACTTGATTCTTATTCTTACATATGGTGACCAGGCGAAGTTGGACGCAGAAGACGAAAACATAAGAGTAGAAGAATGCATTTGGCGGTGGATTCGCACATTGCCACATTGGGTGCAAGACTATATCAACGACATTAGTGGTCGAGTGGTACTGTTTGACAACAGGCTGAGGGAAGATAAAGATCCTGTGGGCTTTAAAAAGCAATTGACTCATCTTATTGAGGTAAATAGCGTTCTATATTTGCGGGGCTTTGTTATGAATCTAAGCGATATGTTCCAAATCAGTGCATTCTGATTGTCGACTGAATGGCTATTTGAACTCGGGATAGCGCTGCTAGCCGTTTAGGAATGATAACAGAATTATTAGTACGGTTATACAAAAAGCTAAACGAAATGATTTTCCGAGAGATTCGGAAAAATAAAAAAGCACACACAAAATAGAAAAATCTCTCATAACAGGATAATAATAATCATAATAAATGTAGAGACGATCATCGCAGTTAAAGGCTCGACCATTATGCAGTTGTGAAAAAAAAGCTTCAAGATTGCGATACCGGGGCAGCGCTCTAGACAATTAAGCTAGCAAGCTTTAAAAAGTCGTGAAAAAAAACAGTACTGGGATCCGAAACATTGAATTTTGAATTTCCCATTAACGTGTTGTAGGAGTCGGCGGTATAGTTCACTTGTGGAGGCTGGTGTTGATTGTCACAAATCTAACGTGAAACGGCTAGCTTTACTTCTCAAAACAGTAAAACGCATGCTCTTTTTAGACAATATTTTGTTACGCTACATTCTGATTTATAATCTAGAAGTATCTTTTAATTTCACTTAACATTTCTACTGTTAAATGTGATTAAAATGTTCACTGTGCTGTAAAAACTGTTCTTTTCCTTACTCCCGGCTATTTTCTTTCTTTCTATTTTCTATTTTCTCTTTTTCGATTTCCCTTGAAGTTTCGAGTTATCGGGAGCCTACTGAACAATAATGCTGCGGTTAATTCTTGGCTCGCTAAACGCTATTGTAATACGTAGCTCCAAATCTAGCCAAAATTGTTCTTTGTTTCCCTTAAATCAGTACGTGATGTATATTATCTATGCAACCTATAAGTAAACGTCACGCAGTGACGTAAAATAAGGAACTAGCGTTACCTAATATAAAATACAATTGACTATTATCTGACATTACCTAAGAGCTATGGAAATAACGAAATAAAATTACTTTTCTGCTTTCTTTCAGACTATCGACAAAATGAATTTTCGAAAAAGTCCTTTTATCAACAGTTTGACTAACGCTTCTAAAGAAGTTCTCGATGAGCACGTCAAGAAAGCTTTGGACTCCAGTGGATTTACTGTGGAGTTTGAAAAGCTGGAAAAAGAGAGGAGACAAATTGAAGATCTGCTAAAGGAAGGAAAGCTTAGTGAGGAGGAGAAAGTTAAGTATGACAAGTTACTCAGGGAAGTTAATGTCAAATTTGATGCCAAAGAGAAAGAGAGGAAAGGGATAGAAAAACAAAAAAGAGAAGAACAAGCAGAAAAAGAGTCTCAAGAATCTGGTGGGGAGGCAACAGAGAGAGTTCAAGCCCAGGCGGGCTGGTGGATATTTACAGCCCAGGGCGGGTGTTTCCCAGGGTCATCCACATTTGTCGACAAGTACGGCTTGCAAAGAGAGATGCATTCTTTGAAGACTGGCGAAAAAGTTCAGGTCGCTGCGAAAGGGAGCATTTGCCTAGAACCGGTCATCACTTTCATTCACCGTGAACAAGACAAACTGCAGGAATTCCTTAGCATCACCACAACAAAAAACAACAACTTGAAGATAACCGAAGACCATCTTCTCTTTGTGGAAAAGAAGGGCATATCACAAGCCATTCCCGCCAGGGATGTCAAAATTGGAGACACAGTTTACGTGAAACAGAATGGCCACATGAGAACTGCTACAGTCCAAGATATCAGCATTGTGTATGAGAAAGGTGTTTACGCCCCAGTGACCCGTAGTGGCACTGTTCTGATCAACGATGTGCACACCTCCTGCTACTTTGATGTGTTATCACATAAGTTGTCCCACCGGGCCATGGGAGTTCCTCGCGCTGTATATCATGTGTCCCCTCGGATTTTACGCTGGATTAGCGGTTTTGGAGAGAAAGATGGATTTCCGGGCTGGTGTAGACTGGCTCATAAAATCCTAACCTAGCTGAACGACGCTAACATTTTAAAACAACTGATTACAATAACGATATTATTAACGTCCCAAGTTAAATACTACAGTCAAGGAAAGAACTATGACTCGATCATGGATTTTTTTCAGGACGAACATTTACACTTGATTTCACTTTGTGTTCCAGTATAAGCTTTTACTTTTAAGTTTCTTTGAAACTACAGAAGAATAAATTGCTGACCTCATTGGGTTAGTTTCTGTGCATTTCATGTATAAACAGCTATACTTCGTTATAAATTTACATGTAGGTTTTAGTGACATTGAAACCACGAATCCGTGAGTTTAATTTAGGCTTGCCATTAACGGAGTGTTTCATTCTTCAAACGGGACTTACTGATGAAAGACCGCGACGCACGCGCGATGTTACGTTAAGGAAATAATAGGAAGCATAATTGGTCAGGGCATAAGTATAACTATAAAATGTTAGTACGTCTGTACCAACATGGTATGGACTATATTGATCAACTCAGTTTAAGAGAATTAGTGTGTTAATTTTTTAATCAATTTTAACAAACAAAACTTCAAGCAATTCTTAATCTAGGACATCAAGCTAGTGAAATCAGGTGTTGTTTTGTGCTATAACCATTACGATACAACCACCCAGTTATTTTGTCTGTTTTATTTCACATCAGGTGACTCTTCAATTTCAGTTTTGACTAACATCACGAGAGGGAGAATGAGTAACTTCATGCTGAAGTTTTTCACCAATTAACGACAGTCTTCTTCCAGGCTTGTGAACAGCTACAATAGACTTACGTCTGTTGAGATAATACGAATTTTAAAAAATGGTGAGAAAAGTTAATTTTCACTAGACTGTTTAAGCAAAAACTCTATGAGTTTGTGAAAAGTGAGTTCTTTTATCAACTGCAAACCACCTACTGCGTATCTTGTAAAGCTGCTATTCATGTACATGACGGACAGTTCAATTTCGTGCGCAAAGTCCTCGGGCTCCTTAGTCAGCGGGTGTCCCTTCGTAAGTTAGGTACTTCATAGAAAGCTTTATATCGGTACATTATAATTACCATATATGAAGTAATTACGCCTGGCGACCACCCGCTGACCATAGAGCCCAAGGACTCTGGATACGAGATTGCGGGCATTTCAAAGAAGCTCCGTGCCGGTTATCCATGTAGTGCTGCTGACCAAAAGAATCACAGCCTCTGGAAACGACAAATAAAACGCCACGGTCTTTCTCGTTTAACCGTGGGTCTGCATGTTATTTTATGTTCACGCATGTACTACCTACGTTATGCCGCTGCTGTTTTCTCTGTCCACTCGTCGGCTACGGATTTCTTGTAGCATATTTTGACGACAGTTCATAACCTTTAGTTGGTCCATTCGATGTTTGACGTCCTGGAGCTGTTGTCAAGAAAGGATTCATTTAGCAAAACAAAATATAGCAATAAAATATGATAATAAAAAAACTGGTCTGCTTGCTCATTCCATATCTTTGCTTGCACCAAGGCAATACAATTAGTCGCAAAAGTAAAATACCGAAGTAAAAAAATGGCGGTATAAAGCAACAGATAATGAAAGGACTAAAGTAAGAAAAAAAATGCTGAACCGATCTATTAGTCATAGTCATCACAATTTATGTGTTCTCCAATAAAGGCAGGAGCCCATCAACAATGTGACACATTATGAACAAACAAGATTTATAAAGGTTATGTTCACGCGATAGCTTTTATCATACCGGATAGGGCTACTGTTCCCACATAAGAACGGTGATTTCTGCGGGATTGGCGTAGCAAAGGCGCGCCACGCCCATCTGTATAGTGGAGAGTCGGATAAGCGTTCATGCAATACCGGATAGCTTTTCGTGTGGGCACGAAAAGCTATCCGGTATAATTGTGCGAACATAGCCTAATTGTTTAATATAATATAGTTAATTTAAAAACTAGAAATCAAACCTTGGATACAGCAAAAACATCCAGCAACTGTTTTTGGACGTCAACCAACATGTCAATAGCCTTGGATTTAGCATCATCACCCTCGCCAATATGACTCTTCGATTCTTTGATCCTTCGGGCCTTTTCCTGTGCCTCTAGTTTGGACACCTCCCTCTGGAGAGACCTTCGTATCAGCTCCTCCTGCATACGTTCCTTATTTTCTTCTTGGTGTTGGCGCGTTTCAATCTTTTTAACCTTCTTTTCTCTCTGCGTATATTATAGAAATCAAAACGCTTTTGTGATACAACAAATTTTGGCTAAAAACCACCAAAACTTAATACACTGGTATGTGAAAACGCCCCGCGAGAGTTACTCGCTTCGGTTTATCGGTAGCCTGTGTACCAGGCGCATGAAAGTAATATGCATGGTTGCAAAAAAGGCGGCTGAACGAGGCGCGTGGCAGGCTAAGAATTGGTTCCTTGTTTATTTTTGAAAATGAGAATGTCCTAACTGTTCCGCACACAAAATTGATCTCACATTACACCTCTAACTCTACACATTACAGCTTCTCCGACGTAAGGTGGTCGTCAACTCATATGGAACCCACTATTATCTCTCGACTGCGATTACATTAATTGAAAACAAAGAGATGCTCTCTGGAAGTGCCATGGTGAATACAGAATCTGGAAAAAATAATACCGCGTTCTGAACAAACCTTAAGTTTAGCGAAGATTTTCAGTAATTGTTCTTGAACTTGCAGCAGATTCTCGTGTGATTGCCTTCGCTCATTCAGCTGTACTTGATATAACTCCTCTCTTCTTTTCCTTTCTTTTTCCATTACGTCCAGCTCGCTACCTGTTGGTCTCCTTCTTATCTCCTGTAACATCATCTCCTTTAATTCTTCCGTTCTTTTGCGGTCTTGGTCTTCTTTAGCTGCTTTGGCATCCTAGTGGAAAGAACATTGCTCATCAACCAACCTAGAATGTAAAGCTTGCCTTCACGCTTCGATTTTATTTTGGCTTAATTTTTTTCTTTCATTCTTTGGTTCTATTGTTCTTTTTTGTCTTTTTGTTTTTTGTTTTTGTTTTGTTTTTTTTTTAAGTTCAAAAATGGCAAGTTTGACTTCATTTCTTTAGCAAATTGCTTTTCTTTAATGCAAAAGTAAAAACAGAAAAAATTGATAATCAAACCAATATGTTGGAAAAGATAAGTAGACAAGAACACGTCATCAATTTATAGTGGACGTAGAACGTCATCTCGGCATTGTCATCATGGGGCAAGAAAGACTTTCTTTGAAGCAATTTTTTTAAAAGACTCGAAAAATTTTCAAAAGCGCCTTAAAGCTTGTTCACTCGTTGACACTGATAAGTCTGATGAAAATAATTGCACATTAGACGCAATGCATATTTTCCCTTTGTCACCCAGTGGCACTATCTCAGCCTTAAAACATACTTATGAAACACAATGGAACTTGTTATGAAACCAGCTTATTATGAAATCATTGATGAAATCTATGGGGTACCGTTTGACTGTAAATCTAGTAGGTGCACTTCAATTGTTGGAACATCTACTTACCCTCATTCGCTTGAAAGCATTTTTCAAATCCTCATGCACATGACTCAGTCGATCGTTGGTTTCGGCCATAGCAATGCTTTCTGCACTCACGGTCTCGGTTAGCCTTTTCATTTCTTCTATTTTTCTTTGTCTTTCCATTTCAAATATTTCTCGCGCCTTGCGCCGTGCCATGTTACTTAGTAACTCCTCGTGCATACGGTTCTTTGTACTTTCAACACTTCGTCGTTCCTGCTCACATTCCATTTGGTATTTGGCCTGTAAGCAACAATTTAAACATCAATAACTTAACTCTATTTAGTATGGTTAGTTCAATTGTTAGAGTACCCGTATTTCGCAAGCGATGGCTTATAGGTCGACACTTCCCGAAAGGCTGAGCACTCAGACTTTTAAAGTAGCTGAAAAGGTGCTACCGTCGTTTCAAACTGGCACCTATTCTTCTTAACGGATAGGGACAAATTAACCGTCTGAGGTGCTGTTTAAAAAGTTTTTCACCAATAGTTTAAAATTAAGATTTAAACTCTCACTCAGCGAAAAAGAACCACTAGTGACGTTGAAACAATCTCTCCTGAGTTTTGACCATCCCATGGGCTGTGTCGTGGGGTGGGGTAGGGAGGGCATTTCGTAGTGAGACCTTTACAGCCCTCAAGTCCATCCTCATCAATTGGCCAGGTCCATGACTGGTGGGGTTCAAAACCGAGTGCCCGCACCAATAGCAGCAGTCTAGTAACTGCAAACATGGAGGCTGGTACAACAGAAAAGGATGGAATCATTTTAATTTCTACCTCTTCTTCGATATTTTGGTAGATCAATGGACAATGGACGTCGGTTAATTTCATTTTAAATGGATTGTAAATGCTACTGACAAGAAGCGGGCTATACCATCTCAAACTAATCTGTCTTTTAAGAAGTCGATTACTGTGTTATCGGATAGAAGCTTTTGAAAAATTTCATTACACTAGTATGGATTTTTCCTCTAAACCACACTTACATCATGAATTGCAAACAGGTGTAGAAGCTCCTGATGCACGTTTGAGAGCTGTCCGCTTGTTACAGATATGTCAAGGTCTGTCTCTTCCACATCACACGAGAACGGTATGGACATTCGGCGAATTTTTTCCCTATCTTCTGCTCTGTTGACCTTCTGTATTGTCTCTGTGGTGCTAGAGCCTTCCAAGTTTAACGGTTTATTTGTCAGTGTTACCTCGTTTTTCAGCCAGTTAGCATGTTCACTCTGTAACTTTGCCACGTTCTGTTAAATATAAAATTGCGTCAAAAATGATATTTTAACCTACTTGTATAATGGTTAGAGTCCCTAGAACTTGGCAATGTACCCTTGCCCGAAATAAACATAGCGCTCGTTGAACATAATGCACCAAAAGAAACGAAAAAAACGCGAGTGTCAGTTATGTGGCTACCTTCCCTTAAAAGAAATAAACCAATAAAAAGGAATAGCTGTCTGACAAAAGACGTAACAGCCCTTAACAATAAAAACTTGGTCCGCACAGTAGTCACGGACCGAAAATTGACCAATCGCAGAGCAAGAAACAACTAATCCGTACAATAAGTCAATCTCAAAACAAACGAAAAAAACTTTTTTCATTTTGTTCCGATTAATTTGCATAGCTGCAGGCCACGTGAATGAAAATGCTCAATCCTCCTCCTCACCTTATGTCGGCCACAATGCCTTCTTAACATGCTTTTTACACCCATTATTTCCTTTTCAATTTCCTCTGGATCAAAGTCTGTCGAGCTATCGCTATCTTCATCCTCGCTTTCTGTAATGATTTCCTGGTGAGTGACTATCTTGCCTGCTTCAGCGCTTTCGCTCATCGCGGCGATAGTATAGAACCCTTCTAAGATGAAGCTGAAACTGAAACTGAAACTGAATTCACTTGTTTAAAGGAAAATGATACGATTTTGATACGTAACAATGCTAATTAAAGCTATTTTATTATGATCCGCGCGCCCTCTCTTAACCATTAAATGCAGTCAGTATTATAAAATAAATCTGATTCTTTGAATTAAGCCCTCGAATATTTCTCAGAATTACGATGAAACGATGAATGTTAACCTCATTTATACTACTACATGAGAAATTTCTGCAATTTGATTGCCTTAGAGCAGTGGTATTTCAGCTTAATTTGAAATACCTACATGTGAAAATTACAAACCTCTTGCGGGTAGTAGTATAAACAAATAATAGCATGATTTGTACGTGATATTTAGCATAAATACCACTTTGATATTTCAAAATTGTCTCAAATTCCACTCGCCTAACGGCTCGTGAAATTACGTACAACAATTTTAAAATATCACTCGTGGTAATTTATCCTAAATATCACTACTAATGATGCTATTACGTATACAAATACCACTGACGCGTAATTTTTATGTACAGGCGGAGGTAAATTTTAAAGATGCTCGTGCACGCGTGCGTATGCATATGTGAACAAAATATTTGAAAACACAAATTCGTCATTTAGACAGATATCGCAGACGGGAATTACAGCGGGACTACTGCAACCGGGGCCACTTAGACAAAGTTGACCAATCACATTACAGGAAAATAACAATACATTCCAAGAAAGTTGTTGTGGACAAATTAGCAGCTCGTTGAAAACACTGGTAAGTTCCGGACAAAAATCTGAAAATTGATAGCAAACGTTCAAGAAAGCAAAATGCTTCACCAGACAACATTTTTCTATTCGAATTTTTATATATAACACCCAGGAGACATATTTGTTTGACACAAGCTGTTATTTTGTCATTTACCAACAATTTCTTCTCTACCATTGTCGCGCTTTGCAAAAACATTTCCCAATAAAAGACCGATCTCTCTCTCAAAAGAGAAGTATTATCATTGTAATGATTTTGAATAAGAAGTTTTCTTGAGTTAAGTGTTTCGTTATAAATAAACAGGAAATAGTCGCGACTAAACAGAGAACGTCCGATAAATTAGACGACAAGATCAAATAACTTCCTTTATTTAATCGTTAACTGACTTTACATTAACACTTCACTCTCAATATCCTCTGCAAGACTGTTACATGACTTAATGTTGATGGTAAACCTCACACAGAAAGCATAGTAATTAGTTTTTGTATCAAAATGACAATGTACGTAGAGAGAAATTGTCACGCCTAATTATTGTATTTGAATAAATAATGAAATATATTATTTCTTGCAATGTATTTTTAGTTTAAATAGTTACTTCCTGCTATTTCTATAACTACTAACAGTTAATAAATACTTTACTCCGTTGCACGATTTCGTTCGTTTTTCGAACCCCCCGATACCTTTTCAGGCTGGAAGCTATATCCCACACAATATACTAACAGCAGCGTGCGAGAAGGTTCATTTGGGCTAATTCGGGGAAAATTCACTTTTCTTTGCTGCTTGGCGGCTCCGCCGCCAAAATTTTCCGCGAATTCGCACAAGTGAACCCTCTCGGAGGCTATACTAATAGTGTTCTGTAGATCGGACTACGTCTAAGAGATTGAGAAAAGTGTACGAATTTGCAAGTCAACTAATTGGCCTGGTATAATTACTTATCTCACAAATCTTATCCTCAACGTTTTTTAATAGCTCAACAACAACTGCAGAGAGTTGGAGGATGAATAAGCTTCAAATTCTACGTGTAGTCGTATTCGTACTCAGATTCGTACTCCTAGTCGGTTTTCCGTTTGGAAGAGACCGTGTAGAAAATCCCTGGGCAGAAGGTTGCAGTTACTCGTAGTTTTAACAAAATTCGCTTTATAGCTCTTCATGTTTTGTTTCCACTGTTGCTTCTACCTCTTCATTATCCTCTTCATCGTCCTCTTCTTCATCCTTTTCACGGTCGTATTCGTCGTCTTCTCTGTAAGCATCTTGCGGTTCGGGGCTGTCCTGTCCCGGGGGAATCTCGGGTTCTTGTTGCCAGTCCATATATCTCTGTAACGCACGGTCAAGGTTTCTCTGTATTTCCTCTTTGGTGACCTTGTCTGATATACTGGTATCATCATGCAATTTACTGAAAAACTGTTTAGAAATGAATTCAACATATTTAATAATGATAATGATGATGACGATGATAATGATGATGATGACGATAATGATAATTGATATTGATAATAAATAGAGGATATGACATGGCCGCTAGGAGAAACGAAATTTCTTCTCGAGTGTTGAAAAATACTTCACTCGTTCGCTACGCTCACTCCTGAAATATTTTTTCAACACGAGAAGAGAAATTTCGTATCTCCAAGCGCCCATGTAATGTTCTATTTAATATATAAACACCAATGAAATAGCAAACCAGTAGCTTTTTGGTGTGAAAGGCGCGATCTATTATGTAGCCATAGCAACGGTGATATTTTCACATGTGAAGTTTCACCCGTGAAAATATCAAGTTTTCGCGCGAAAGCTCACCTGGTATTTCATTGGTGTTTGGTCACGACTTAGTTATATGCAGTTTTGCTTACCATCTCTGCAAAGTGTTTTGTTCCCCCTGTTTCCTGTATAACAGAAAAAAGAGATTATTCCGTATAAAACACATTGAATTCTTGTTTTGCATATAAAAAACGATTTCATTCTCTACGTTGCTGACCTCACAGTTCTTCGAAAAGGCTCAACTATATTACGTACATGCGCAACATCAATGTACTGATGCATTAAAACTATCAACTATTTTCTGAGGCTTCAATGACCAATTAATAAAAGAAGGTTTAGCAACTTTGAAGTCTTGTCCTGTCAGAAACTTTTTGGGGGAAACAGGTTTATTAATAGATGTCATGTGACCTCGAAGTAACCAATATAAGACCGCGGTGTTGAGGAAAAAAATCCAGCTGCATAACAAGATCATGAGCTTGTTCTGTACATACTACAGCGAAGGCAAGTTGCCGGAAACATTGGCGTAGAAGGAACTCTCTGATTGTTAACAAATTCCATGACATCTTCACATTTTACATTAAAAAAAATACTTTTATACTTTCACCTGGATTTTTTGTTCAATTTGTGAGTCTTACCTCCATATAAGTTTCAATCCAGTCGTCCTTAAATATTTGTCCATCACGAACCACAAGGTTTTGAAGTATGCTCCTAAAAATAGTTTACACGCACACTTTAAAATACGTGTGTACATGTCTAAATAAAAGTACTAAGTGAATCGGAGACTTCTATTCGAAATATCAAACTAAGTAAATCTTGCAGTTACCCGACATCATTTTACTACATCTGCCGGCCGAATCCAGTTCGTTTTTCCTCTTGCCTTTAATTTAGTAATTCCAGTGCGGTTTCAATAGCACAAATTGTAGCGATTCTTAGTTGAGTATTGACTAAAACTTTAGGCGTTCCTTTGTCAGAAGTTAACGACTAAAGTTATTAGGGAGCAAGATGTTCTTCAGAATTGCTTTCATCCTGCAAAGAGTATGGCATAGCCTTTGATAATAATTTTTGCCAAGAGACTTTGGTATTCTTGGTTTTACTTAAAAATTTCCACAAGCAAAAGATCTACGAAAGTAATCCTAACCTCGTCACCTGGATCTTCCTCTTTGTGAATATGAAAGCGACTGGGACAAGCCAAAAAAAAAAAAGTCCCCACTCATTTTCGAGATATTGCGACAAATCATGCGCGAGAGGCACACAAAAGATAATGCCGCTCGCTTCACTCGCCACACGAAATGAGAGCTTGCTCGTGGGTTAAGCTTCACATAGTAACCCATATGTTAGTCATACAAGTATGGGTGGACATGTTAGTCCCCGCACCCCTATTCCAATAGCAAGAAAGCTGATTGCTAGCCGGTGTTTTCTTACCTAATTTCTCCTGGATCAACGACTCCATACTCTGCCTCTTCTGTGTTGCTAACATCCGTTCCTTCAATTGCAAGAACAATTGCTCTCATCTCATCACGGTTTAATCTTCTTACATCATCCTTGGTTACAAATCCTTTCTTCTTGCCCCCGAGCCGATCGAACATCTGTGAAGTTCAGGATTTTGAAGTAAATCTATGATCAACTCTTTTTCTAGGCTACAAGACCGACAGCAGTCTCACTCGCCGTTTTCACACTCGTTCCATACTGCGAAAGCTTGTAAGTGCTATCTGACATGCTGAAAATCTGACATCGAAGGCTTTGAAAAAAGTGACATCCTAGGAGAGGAGTTGCATCGACCTGGGATTTCAAAAACTCAAATAGGGCACATTTACGAGCTGCCTTACGTCAGAACTTTACATTAAGTACAAGCATTGCTTGCATTCTGGATGAACGCAGAACTAACTCTTTTCTGCTGCTGGACTGCAAAAATTGTAGGCTGAATTTTGCAAATTATTAGCCAGCAGAGTAATGGACTGCACAGTGCAAGGTCGTGGGCTCAAGGGGGCTGGACCAAAAACTGAAAAAAGAAGATATTGCCTTTATCGCTACCCTGGGTGCCAGAGACTTTTAATGCGCGGTTTTCCGGTTTCGGTCAAATCTTTATAGTGATCCGCGCGAAAAGCTTCGCCGCTCGAGACTTCGGCATTCGGCCAAAGATGTGTCGGCCTGCGGCCGCCGAAGCTTCCCGCCGCACGCGACAGAAAACCTCTGGTACCTAGGGTACTTTGTCCCGCAAATGGCTCTACCTTTGCATGGCCGGGATAAGCAAGTACGAATGAAGTCCTGTCGTCTTCTGGAGACGTAAAAACAGCGTCTTCAATTTTAAAATACTTTCTAGTTATCAATTACTTTAAGACCATGATTGTTGGTGAGGCAGTAGAATGAATACACATCTTTCATGACTTTCAGAGAAAGGTCAGAGTTGGAGGTTGGAAATGGGTGCGTTGTTAGAACTCTGTACAATTTAGAGTGTTGGTGCTTACCAGTAAAGCCTGCTCTTGCACACGATCCAAATAACTGTACAACATCGTTTTCTGAAAGAAAAGCAATCGACAATATTATTTTCAATTTTTAAATCTCCTCTCTCTCTCCAAGAATATTAGAACAAAAAGTACAGTGTATCGGACCTTCAAACCTTGACCTTCTTCAAGAAAAATATTACTCATTTCACTACCCTGGTTTAGACAAGAGTCCTTTTTTGGCCCTGATTCAATTCGCTTTGCCTACTGGATTAAGAAATTTTTCAAAATAACATCATGGAATCAGATTTCCTGGAAAAAATTGATGGTACCAGAAATGTAGACTGCTCACCACCAGGCCTCACAAACTTTTAAAGGCTTTCGGTCTCACAAGACACCCTGATCAAGGAGCTAAATAGTGAGATTGTTTAAAACTCAAGACCCTGAAAAACATACCCTGTTGAGCAGCACATAGGCCAGATATTAGGGAGTGCCCCGAGTACTTGCAAACCAAATTACTTGGAGAAAACCCTCTCAGAGAAAGAACAAAAACCAAGACTCAACCCACATAAGACGTCACATGCCCTTCAGGATTCAAAAACAGGCCGAATTGGTAAAAGAAAAAATTCTCCAAACAATTCTTCTCTCGTGCCGCCATACACCAAGCCCAGGCCCCTATTTAATATTTTTTTTATTAGAAAGCTTAGGCAAAGGCATTTCCGTGCCACGCACATAAAGAAAAGTACGCTTTTTGCATTCTTGAGGAGTGGTTTTGTTAAAATTTTCTGGAAAATCGTCTCTATAAGAGTACAGACACTTGACAGCAATACAAATTTGTTCGCATACGCCTCACTTCCAGTTGATCTGTGTTGCTTAAAAATCTCTTTGCTTGAGCTCCCCATTATCACTCAAATGACTTTCGGATATCTTGTTAAGCCTGGGGTACTGTAAACAAACAAACAGATTTTGCACTCATTACAAATTAGTTTTGACCCGTGTTGCTCATTTGGACACACCTTTAATTTCTTTTCACTTCTCCGAAGAAATCTGTCTTTATCCAATTTCTCCTCATCACCGAAAAACTCTAGCATTCCTTCCCTGAAATAAAACATTTATAATATTATTATATTATAGACTCAGGCCTTCTCATTTGCAAAGTGCAAAAACAATGCTATGTCGAGGAAATTTAAAAGTGGGATATTTTCAGAGATAGGAGAACTAACATGTCACAACAAGGGTCTTTTAAGCGTCTATGGCAAAGTCACACTGTTTCTCTGGAGTAGCTAACAATAACTCTAACTTTACAGCCATTAGATTCACAACAAAATTTAACTAATAAAGACTAATGCATAATAATTCTAATCTAAAAGAGCAAAGCTTCAAGAAACATTATAGCTTCTGACCCTGCTGTTGTCAGACATGTGCCTTTTATGTGTTTAGTAATGTGAGAATCAGTGCTACAATGCTTAAATTTTAGACCTTGATCTAACAGTCTACATTGTTTCCAAGGTCAGAAATGAACATCTTAGCCAGAATGTTACAAGTAACAAAATTTCTCTTTAGGTGGACACTAACTCTTGAAGAAGGTGAAAAAGTATAACAAGGAGCCAGTAAATTGCCTTTTTTTATGCTGTCAAGTTAAAGTAACCTGCAAATACAGCTGCCTCTCAATGCTCTCTACCCCAAGGGACATTTTGTAAAAGATGGTTTTTATATTCCAAAACCTGAGAATTAAAATCATTCTATTATAGCACAACCAGATTTCCATGGCTTATGATCGGCTGCCATAATGCAACATGGAGTCAGATGATAAAAATATAACCAACCAACCAACCTAACAGTTTCCAAGTCGGTATTTCCCATGCTGAGATTACCATGTCCAGAGTATTTCCAATCTACATCCATTTCACTCAATGGTTTGAAACTTAACAGCTGATCACATCCAGTGAAATCAATATCCGTAACTCCATCCAGTCGTCCAAACAGCAATGCCACTGCTGTATTTTGGCTTCCATATGAAGTTACTTGGTGATAATAACCTAATTATAATGAAAGAAAATCTCTCATAAGTAATTGCAAATAATATGGAAAACAACATTTGACAAACATTTACACCAAGTCAGGTACAATGACTGTATTAACCTTCACAAGGAAAGATAATTATAAAAAAAATCAAGGAGATAACTGGCAAGTATAGAAGGACTGTTCCCGTCGTTATAATGGTATTGATAAAATAATAATTTAAATAATCTGCACCAGGGTTGTCATTAAGAGCCGGGGGCTGGGGATTTTCCCCCGCTACTAAGAGAGTGGCCCCCGGTTACTTTTATTGGAAAATAGGAGAAAAATAGAACCAAAAGAAATCCCTAGCCATTTGATTCCCTGCCTACTTGCTGTATTTACCTGGCAACTTGAAATCTTAGTGACAACCCTGTGCACATTCAAGTTATAGTCACTGTGATGGCTTACACATTAGTACTTAGTTTGCTCACTATCCGGCCAACAAGAACCAAAATATCCAAATCTTTGTTTACAAGTTAAGCACTAGCTGGCTTTATTTCTAATGCTAAATTGCTGCTTTTGAAGAAAAAAAGATGCAGAAGACAAAATGTCAAGATGGTTTAAGGACAAACAAGTTTCACTGCTACATTGACTTTTACCAACCACTGCTAGAACACAGCCCTTTTTTCCCCTCCCCCATCTACTACGATTATCAGTTGAGTATAACACATGGGAAATTTACCACTGAAACTTTGCTGTTGTCAGGGGTGCAGATGATACTAGTTTCCATTGGAAACATCCTGTGATTCTGATGCCATCAGTCTTCTGTGCGCACAAAATCTCTTTACATTTTTTTGAAGAAATGGTGGATGTATTAATTGAGTATATGCCATATTTTCTACACTAAATCTTTCCTGGTACTAAATACTAATTTTCAAGTCAAGTCAGTTTTTATTTAAACTCACACAGAATGATTATAATTAATTATGCTTTAAAATATAAAATCGAAGGATTATGAAGGGAAAAAGGAATTCAATTTTAGGTTCATTATGCAGAGTTTGGGACACCTATAAAATAGTTCGTGGAACCAGACAGCAAAATTAATTGTTGTCAAATGAACGCAATACTGTGGAAATGGAAGTTCCTTTTGGAAGAATATCACCAAATTCGTTTAAACCACTGGAAAATTTCCCTCAGTGATGAAGTCGGCCTTGCTCTTTTGAAAGTCTTGATAAACTGAAAGTCACCTTGTCGTGAGAGAAATCAGAGTTGTTTCCTCCAATATTTCGACATGAGTCAATGTTATGTTATGTATGTAGAGGCTGCTCTAAGTTTATGACAGTGGTTCTACTTTAATACTTTGAAAGTATTTGCCACATATGAAAATTTACCAGGAAAGTAACCGATATATATGTCACCACCATTTCTAACTATTTCATCGACCATCAAAAATTACGTTCACAGATCACGTGAAAGTGCACAGCCCTTGGTAAAGGTTCTGCCTTTCGAATTTAGCCTTTCCATGATTGAATTAGTGTAACATGAATGCGACAAAGAATACTAGTACACTGATGTAAAGAAGACTTCTGTGAATTTTGTGTGTCTTATTTTAGATGACAGCAATAACACAAGGCTTTTCTATTTAGTATCGTCACCCCACACAACAGTAAAGTTTCAACAGTAAACCTTAGGCACAAAACTTCCCATGTGTGATACTCAACTTATAGTATTTGCGCTTTTCCTTTTGCTGGGCCTCTTTTTACATTTTCATAACTCCTCTTTTACCCCATGAGTTAGTTAAATATTTATTAATACTTTATTATTGTATTTCATCTTTGTTTTCTTTACGTATTTGCAAATAAGCAGCAGCCAATTCAAGAGCCTTGCTACTTTGGCTGTTGCACACTTATTTAAAGCTTGCACATTTCTTTCATGTAGTTATATAATCTTTACTTGTTCCGTACAGTTTTCTGCACTTTCTTAATTTCTTGTATTTTACCTAGACACTGTGAATAAAAATGCTGTCTTGTCTGTTGTCCTTTAAACAAGTTAAGTACATGTGGATTAAAGTTACAACTGTCCAGAACAATTTACAATGTTACTAGCAAGTGGTTATACCAAGGGATATTGTATAGTACTAGCAGGGTCAGGCTCAACCAGTTAAGGTGTGCATGCTCTAAAATTGTATGACTGAGTTGTACAAAATTGATGAGGAATCACTTACTCTTTGGTAAGAAAAGACAGTCACCAGCATGGACTGTTACAAACGACCAAGGAACTTCAGAGACTTTTGGATACTTCAACAAGTCAACTGCGTGAACATTTAACCGCGAATATCCACCAACCATTTGGGGAGGCTCCCATGCCTTGTATATCTTGTCCTCGTATTTGTACTCAATCATTTTCCATTCTTTTGTGCCATTATATAAACAGTTGATTGCATTATAAGCATCCTTGTGAAGAATACTCTTGGTACCACCCCCACTCATCCACAAGTCAACCTCTACAAGTCGATCTTTCAAGAGGCCACAGGTCAGTGGGGGAATGACTGTTACATCTTGCCACATGGGGGTGGGTAACTCAGAGACAACATACAGATTATTGCCCTCTTCATGGTAATTGTTGATAAAGTTTCCTAATAAACAAAAGAGAGAAATCTTTATGTCTCATGTCTATGACAGACCTGCCAACCCTTGATAAAGGAAAACTGGAGACTCATGAAAAAAATCTGATTCTACAAAGAGTAGATAGATTCTATTTTTCCACCCTATCAATAATTAGCAACCGCTTTTCCTATTGGGGAGTTGAGTACTTGCTTAAATATTACCTTGCTTTACACAGGAAAAAATAACAGATTCCCATTTTTGGATATTTTAGGGTATTTAAAGAATACCCATAAAAATCCCAAATTTGGCAAAGTGAGACAAGTCCCAACCAGGAAATTCCCAACCAAGTTCCCTGATTGGGACTTGTCACTCTTCCAAATTTGGGATTTTTATGGGTATTCTTTAAATACCCTAAAATATCCAAAAATGGGAATCCGTTATTTTTTCCTGTGTTATTTGTCACGGTGGTCCCTGTTGAGGCCATCACTGAACAAAAAAGGGCAAAACTTACAGCGATGAGTCATTTCTTCCTGATTAGCAAACTAACCATAGCCACTAAAAAAATGTTAGACAATTCAGCTGCCAACAAGGCTTAAAAAGGCACTAGCATTCCCCACTGGATTTCCATTTTACTCAACAAGGTAACATTTCATTTCAGAATGATTTTCCCCAAAAAACTGTGAGATTGGGAGTGTTATCATGAGGCCGTGATAAAAGACAAAAAAACGTAAGACTCAAGGCAGAATTGTGAGAGTTGGCAGATCTGCTATGATATATTGCTAGTTGTTGTGGTTCAACTTCATCCTTGGTTACTTTAACATTTTTAAATAATTGTATTTAAAATTATTTGTAATGACCAAATCAGGGACATTTTCATTTTTGGTTATTAAAAACTGGTAGTTTCGAAAACGAAGCACTCAAAAACGAAGACTGAAGCACGAAGCACCCAGATCTCGCAAACGAAGCACACAAGGCTCGAAAACGGAGCACCCAAATCTCCAAACCACTGTAGGTTGAAGAACTACAACTTAAAGTTTTGCATAACGCAAGACGAACCAGGTGGAGGCAACGCATGCGTCCGCACCTCCAAAGGTCCACAAATCCATTCCAAGTTTTTATTTTAAGCCCGCGACTGTTTAACTGGACGTTTCTAGATAGGAAGTCCAGTATTATTAGTATCACGATACTTGATACATCATCTTAATATGCATTTTTTCGGTACACATACATGTACATACATGTTTATGACGACATATTGGGTATCTATGACACTGCATGATACCCAGATCAAATCCAGGCAGAATTTGTTCTCAGGTAATAGCCTGGAACCAGGCTCCATGGTGGAAAACTGGAGAATTTAAAATAAAGGGAGCAAAAAAAAAATGGAGAGTTAACCTATTGGAGAGAAGGGAGAAGGCAGTCAGTGGGGCAAAGCCTGGAGACATGCTTTTTATGCCACAAATCGGCTTCTTTGATGTTTTTGCCAATTTTCAAAGTTTTTTCCAATCTGAAAACTTAGGGTTGCACATAGTAATGTCCACTGATGACAGATTTCTTCCGCAAGGTAGTGTGACCCATACCTTAGCCAGGATGGCAGAAATGCATTTGCAATACCTCGCGGTTCTAATTGAATAGTTTTGAACTGGGAATCCTTGAACTACATTCTTCACTTATTCGTTATCATGCTTGATTCATGCTGTAATAGCATTTTTATTTGGTGACTTGACAAGGGACTGTCTCGTGTTTTTAAAAGACAGACAGGTTTTGAGACTTGGGTGCTTCGTTTTCGAGCCTTGGGTGCTTCGTTTTTGAGATTTACGTGCTTCATTTTCGAGTCTTGGGTGCTTCGTTTTCGAGTTTGGGTGCTCCTTTTTTCGAGATTTGGGTGCTTCATGCTTCGGTCTTCGTTTTCCAGTGCTTTGTTTTTTAAACTACCATAAAAAACTTGAATTTCAGCTTGTCCTTTGGGCCAGCAGCTCTCACATTTTGCCTGCCAGGGGCCACTTCTTGCTTGTCTTATTTAAGGATTTTATTAGAGGATGATCAACTCGCCTGTACCCTTGCCCATATGGTAAGAAAGCTTGATTAAAAGTCACTCGGTTTCACAGCAATAACATCTACTAGTCCTGCAGTACTAGATGGCAATTTTTTGAGCCCTGTTTTGGAAGAAACTGATGACCTAAACTGTCACCATAGTAACAGTCACAGTAAAGAAACATTACCTACACAAACCTGAATATTGCAATCTTCACAAGGAGGGAAATAGAGATTGTATTTATGACTAACTAAACTAACCAAATGTTTTCTGCTTTGTTTTGTTCTATTTTATTTTATTTTATTTTATTTTATTTTAAGCTATTTTTTTTGTTTTTGTTTTATTTTTTGCATTTTATGCTTTCATTTAAGCACCTGCTTTTGATTACCAGCTGACCACTTGTCACACCGTGTCTTGTTTTCAGACCATTGAACATTTTAATATGGCTCCTCTTGCTTTAATATGTTTTCGTTCCATATACAATGTGATTAAAAGGTGGTTGATAAATATATGTTATTGTAGCCGGATATTCTTAAATATATTGGTCTCATTTTCAACCTATTTCAAAAGGAGTAAAGAGTAATACAGTTCACGTAGGAACTCTTTCATGAATGCTTAAGTTAGTCATACATTAAGTTCATTAATCTCTTAACAGCATGATCATTAAAATGCTGAGTCTTTATACGAGAAAAAATGCTTGAATGACTAATTTACATGTATGCAAACGATGAGTCAGCTGAGACCTCAGCTGAGGAAGCCAAAATAAAAGCAGGATGTTTAACGTACCAATTGTGTCTCTTCCAACTCCTTTAGCCCCGACAGGAACTTTAGAACTCTTTTCCTTTTTTCCCTCCAGTCGAATCTCCAAATCGGCATACTTTTCTTTGATGTATTTATCTGTCCATTCCGTGAAAGCTTTTGCGTGTTTAGCAGCACCACGTAAAACAACAGCTCTGGATGGCAGCACATACTTTCTCCAAAAATCTTGAGGAGAAGGCATTTCTTCTAAATCGTCCACAAGATTTGTTTCTGGCGGTCTATGAGAACCGAGCGGTTTCAAATGGCCAACAGGGACAACAGTTTCGCTTAAAACATTTGATTTCCACAAGGCGATGAACATTGAAGCCAAAATAAGACAAAAATAACATTGCAAACTCATAACTGTATAAAAAGTTCAACTTGAAGGGCAGGAAAACTTGTTTCTGTAATGGATCTTTTCTCTGACTGAACAAACTGTCACACTAATCTCCTTTTTTGCTATCAAACGAGGGGGACTGGGAAGAAGGAAGCCCGCGGTCACCACTCACGATTTTTGTGTCCTTGTATGGTTGTCACTAGTAACCCTACATGAAGAACTCTTGAAAAAGAAGGCCGACTTTTTCAAGGATTACCATACTGCGCTAGCTATTATGATCAACTGTAAAGCCTGCTTTCATCGCAGTCATAACACAACACAATGGATAATGTGTTCCCTTTAAGAGAGGATAAAAATATGAAACGTCCTTTCGTCCTTTCTTGATCGTTATCAATATGACAAACAAAACTGGTATCAGCATATTTTTTTGAAAACGGGGATATCGTGTTGCCAGAAGTTTGCGCCAAGTAGCAAAGGTTGCCAAAACGTTGCCGAGCAACCTATGACCGAGGCTACACACGATAGCAAAAACCTTTTCTCGTTTACGTGTGGGTGAACAAAACTGAAAGGAGTTTTTTTTCCTTTTAACTCGCCGTTCATGTGCACGGGCGACAATCTAGACGATTCAAATACGCTGCGTACTGGAAGCGTACTTTATTTGAAAGCAAAGTTAAAATCTCTGTTTTCAAAAATACCCGGATAAGTTTGGGACTTTGAATACAAGTTTACGAGTTTAGCCAATATTTTGTTTTACAGGACCAACACCTGGTCCCTCGTCCCTCATAAAAGAATTATGGCGACAGGAAGAAAAAAACCGCATAAAAGGGGCATTTCAAATATGAGTCTATGCTGCCAATTACCTTTAGTAGGAGTTTTAAGATCGGGTGAATAAGGCTAAGTCAAACACTTGACGATAAGATCTCCCCTTTTTCAAACCTTCTCAGGAGTCAGTTAACATCTCCTTGGCTTACAAGCTATCACAAGTCTGTTAATGTATACGTAGGCGCCTATCATGGGATCCTTCCTCCCTCTATTCTCTATTTTCCAATTCCCCATAATACACTCTGTTTTCCCCCCCGAATTTTGCATAAACCATTGTTTTTAAATGCTCCTGGGAGTATTGCATTTTCCCAAGAGCATTTTATGACAATAAGTTATGCAAAATTTGGGGGGCAGACAGAGTGTATTATGGGGAATTGGAAAATAGTCAATCCAGCTGATATCAGCTATATGTGCATGTCCCAAGGGGCACTTGCCTGATTGGCCTTTCAATCCAAAGCAGTAGCAGCCCCTTACTTATGTTCAAAATTTTGTCAGAAAGCCACCCTCTATATTAAATTAAAGGGGAAATGTCATGGTGAGTTGCACGCTTTTTTGGGAAATAAGCTGAGCTGAATTTATAACTTAGTATTTTCAGTCATCTTTTTTTATACTTGGAATTCTTTGCATCCTGGCCATCGAAAGCCAAAGACAAGCTCTTATAGCTGATTTATATTAAATAACACTGAGCCATTTTAGGGCCTTCTATGATCCCATAACAGGATCATGGAGCGTGGAGTGATAATTAAAAGACCTAACTGGAAGAAGCAATTAGAATGTAGTTGGCTAACTAAAACCATCGTCCAAGGGCTGAACTCGGGCTTAGCGAGAAACATATCGACCTAGTTTTTGAGAGTGGGATTGAACCCAGCTTGTCTCAAGGGCGGATCCAGAAAATTCAGAAAGGGGTGGCCGGGACACTTGCCCACTTACCAGCTATATAGATACTTTTTATTTTTCTAAGAATTTTACAAAAATAATTCAAAATTTCAAAGAAAAAGGGGTGGCCACGGCCCCCTCGGGCCTCGGCCCACCCCTAAAACCGCTATTGGGTCTGTCTCGCATTCTGTCAAGCCAACAAAAATGTTGACTTTGGGGACGAGTAGGTGGACAGTTTCCCGGGAACCTAAATTGATCCCCAATGGCTGCGTTCATATTCTTCTTCAAAGTATGCGAGGTAGCTGCACTTGTTCGCTGATATGGAAGCGAATTATTAAACAGCCAAAAAAAGGTCTTTGCTTTAGTGGTCCGCGATCACTGTGTTTTTATTTTTCTGGGGAGCGCAAAAATTAAAGTGACATAGGGCCACTTAATCGCAGGCTAGGAGTTTTAGCAAGTGTATATATCTTGATAAAAAATCCAGCAATCCCGGGTTTGAATGAAAATTGTGTCCTATATTGCTTCGCGCTCGCAGATGTTAGCCCTGACAATCTCAACACCTTTCATTATTTACTCCCTACCAATATGATAAGGTGTCTGGACAATTTAAAGACTAATTTTCACTCAAAAAGTTAAGGGAGATGTTACAATATTTCTGATATCCTTGCTCATAATTTTCCTCATAAGCAAACGCAGGTCACTAGAAATATTCTCTGATTGAATTTTAGGTCTGAACATTTTGGCTGTTTTGGTTTCTTTTTCCATTTTCACGTTTACCGTCAGAAATGATGGCGAGACAATTTTTACAGTATTTCGTGTCCAATGTTTCACCCAAACGGCTTTTAACACAGGTTTAGCTGAGCCTCCATTTCTTTAGAAACAGGGTATAGAAATGCTTGAAAATTTGGTTATGACGTCGTCAAGCTGCAAAACCAATTTGGTAATCTCGTCTCGTCTTTCAGGTCTTTGTCAAATTCCAGGCGCGTGCCTTTCACTTTCACGTCTGCCACACTCTTTCGCGTTTTCTTCACTATCTGTCCTATCTGAGAGCCTGGAACAGGCTACGTCAACAACAGATTTGGATACGAGATCACCAATAAAGAGACCTGGTGAATTTTGCGTATTCCCATAGACCGCGCGGAATTAATAATCAGGCCTTGCGTTTTGGGTCACGTGACGGCCGTTCATCTCAGATACGTCAACGAAATGCATTGAACGATAAGGCCTTGAAAGAAGCGGTACAAGGACTAGGCAAGGGTTGAGGTATAAGACGCCATGGGATTTGACTGAGGTGTATGAAGCGGTGGAGTTATACTGAGAGTTGTTCTCCTAGAATTTGTTTTGTTGGAATAGAGCGAACTTAGACGCTTATTCGATAAAATGTGGTATCTGGGCTTCTTGGGGACAAGGGGAAAACAGCATGTTCAGTTTGTTAACATCACTACAGCAATAGGACCGTTTTCTAACCAGTTTATTCGTTAATTCCCAGTTTTTCTTGTGTTTCCCAGATGAACCGTGAGCAAAGACAACCAGCCGAGAGGTGGCAAATTCAACAACAATTCAAAGTAGACAGACTGCAAATGAAATTGGGCACGTAAAGTTCAGTTATTTTTATTTGACACTCAGGTTCGCAGTGCACTGAGCTTAGACCTTACATCATGTACTATTGCACAAACTATATCAATTGCTTACTCATAACAGTATCTAGTATTACTTACGTCGATCTAATACACTAACTTAAACATTAAAATTTCAGTCAGGAATTGTAATTATAGTGGCGCAAAATGTTATTTCTGACGAATGAGCCCGCGAAGAAGACAGAAATAAATATTTTGACGGCACGAGATACAACAGGGCCTGGGTACTAGGCCGGGTGCACCATGGGTAGCCATATCGCGGGTATATAAGGCTGCGTATATCACGTGTACGTCATCTAGGCTTACGAACCACCCTCTCTTTGGTTTTTCTTAACGTTCTTATCGGCTCTTTCTTGCGTTATATCCGTCAGCAAAGACGAAGTGTCCGATCTCATTTAGGAGAATAACAAACAGTTAA